>CM050322.1:59227857-59259697 GCA_027475135.1 Bactrocera correcta
GAACGAAATTTTAGGAGACTTTATAAACAAAACATGCGTGGTATACTTAGATGAGTAGTACAACGTTGTAGGAACATATACAATCAATTAGAGATATTTTCAAGGTATTAGAATTATATTTTAAAAATGAAAAAAATACAGATTGATAAATGTAATTTTCTGATAAAAGAAACAGAATTTTTAGGACATATTTTAACAAAAGATGGCATCAAGCCAATCAAATAAAATCAAGGTAAAGAAAAACTAGAATTACCAAGAACGGAGAAACAGATTAAAAGCTTTTCGGTATAACAGGTTAGTATAGAAAATTTGTTAAGAACTATGCAAAGGCAGAACACCCAATTACAAAATATCTAAAAAAGGAGTCCGAATCAATATAAAAGATCCTTCATATATAGAAGCATTCGAAAAACTTAAACGATTAATTAGCTCGCATCCAATTTTACTTAATTAATTTTGAAATAGTTTTACATTAACTACAGATGCATCAAATTATGTAACAGGAGCATTTACTATTAAGAAGGACACCCAATATGTTATTTAGAATTAGAATTTGATTGAGGTATGCACTGCGACCTTGGGTCTATTTTGCCCTCTCCTAACTCACAGGGACTCCCCAAGCCCCAGCAAATCGATGAATTCTAGGATTTTGCTGGGAGCTAGTGAGTCGATGTGATCCCTATCTGGAAATATGGTTCCAAGGGCCTTAGACCTGCGTCTCCAGTCTGCGATGCTGTCGATTAGCAGATGCTCCGGGGTTTCAGGTTCCCTGTCCCAGAACCGGCAGTTGGCGAAAGAGGCTAGTCCTAGGTTAAATAGATGCCTATTTAACTTGCAGTGGCCGGTGTAGAATGCGACCAAGAGCCTGAGTTTAGTCCTTGGGAGGTTGATTATTGATCTAAACCTCTTAAGGTTGTATCCCCCTACTAGCAACTTGGCATGCCGCATGCCATGCGCCCGTTACCAATGACCTTCTCTACCCACTCTTTCTTCCTTACGCAGCAGCTCCTTTATAGTGTGGGGGCCCACGCCAGTGAACGGTTCGGGCCCTACCATGTTTGTGGAGGCTGCGGAGCGGGCTAGCTCGTCAGCCAGTTCATAGCCGGCTATGCCTCTATGACCAGGTACCCGAATTAGTTGTACCTGGTTCACCTCCGCTAAGCTGTTTAGCCGTTCTCTGCACTCCTGCCCTAGCAGCGATCTGATCTCGTAAGCGGAGATCGCTTTCAGTGCCGCTTGGCTATCGCTGAGTATGGATATACGCTCATTTCGATAGTTGCGATAGAGATTTATCTCTATGCACCGACTTATGGCCAAGACTTCCGCCTGGAAGATACTGGGGAATCTGCCCATCGGTATGGATAACCTCGTGCGTGGACCTGCGATCCCTGCACCAATACCTTCCGACGTCTTAGAGCCGTCAGTGTACCACTTTAGTGTACTATCCCTCAGCATCAGCTCAAGAGTGGAATCATTTCACTCGCTCTTGCTGCCAAGGGTAACCATGAACTTCCTCTTGAAATTTATTGTTTTTGTAATCCCGTCCTTCGGGAGGAGGGCAATTGGAATGTTGCCGCTTATCATCTTCATCCTCTGGGACGAGACTGCTTTCCCTTTGCCGCATACCTCTGCCGTTATTTGCAGGAGTGAATGCTTGGCTACTTGACCGATCACTATGTGGAGCGGTGTGAGTTCCAGCAGGACCTCCAGCGCCGCCGTTGGGCATGTCCGCATAGCGCCCGTCATGCAGACGCATGCTAGCCGCTGAAGCCTCGATAGTTTTAACACCACCGAGGCCTGTGCCGCTACGGAGGCCCAGGACACCGCTCCATATGTGACTATCGATCGCACAATCATGGCGTACAACCACCTGACAATACTTGGCTTGCAACCCCAGGATTTTCCTGCCAGACGATTGCACACCATTAGTGCCTTTGTCGCCTTGACAAGGGTTTGGTTCACATGCTGTTTCCACCGCAACGTGGTGGCCAGCGTAAGACCAAGATTTTTTACCTTGCTGGTCATATCGATCTCTCTACCCCCAAGTGTGAGGTTCCTAAGCCCGGGTAGGGACCTACGCCTCGTGAACAGGACGATGGCCGTCTTCGAGGGGTTGATACTTAGTTCAACTCCCCTGCACCACTCCATTTCTAGGTTTAATCCTCGTTTCACTAGGTCACAGAGAGTGTCCTAAAACCATTGACGGTTGGCAATGCTAACAGGTCGTCCTCAACAAGGCTCCATAGCAGAGGCGACAGTACACCACCTTGCGGGCAGCCTCTTGTTGTGCCGAGACGAATCTTTGTGCCCCCTGCTGTGATCTCAGCAACCCTAGTGCGCAGAACCGCCTCTATCCATCTACGCACCGGTGTTGCCACATTTCTACCCTCCAGTGCCATGGCTACACTTCTATGAGACGTGTTGTCAAAAGCTCCCTCGATATCTAAGAAGGCGCATAGCATAACTTCCCCTTTCTCTCTATCTCAGAGGTCAACTGGTACAGAGCCGTGCTTGTTGATCTGCCAGCTCTGTATGCATGTTGAGCCGCATGCAGGGGTGTCTTCAGCGCCTTCGACCTTAAATGATGATCAATTATCTTCTCCATAGTTTTCAGTAGGAAGGAGGTTAGGCTGATTGGCCTGAAAGTTTTAGCCAACGAGTAGTTCTCCTTTCCCACTTTCTGTATGAAGATTACCTCCGCTGTCCTCCATGATTCAGGGATGTAGGCCAAGGCAAGGCTCTCCCGCAGCAGCCTAATCAGGTGTGGCATCAGGATCTGCTCACCCTGTTGTAGAAGCGCTGGGAAGATGCCGTCCACTCCCGGAGACTTGAACCTTTCGAACGAGGTCATTGTCCACCTAATCGAGTCCGCAGTAAACAACTGTTTAGCGATAGCCCAATCAGTGCGGGACGGCCTGTGTTCGATTACGGGCAGACACCGGTAAACCGGAATTGTCTCCGGGAAGTGAGCACGCAAGAGCTCTGTAGCTCTGTCCTCCGCGTTGGTCGTGAATGTCCCGTCATTCCTTTTGATGGCTAGCACTGTGTCCGTCTTCCCTTTAGCCAGAGCCTTGTGCAGCCTAGCAGCTTCTGGTGTGGAGGAGACGTTTTCACTGAATCTCCTAAAGCTAGCCTGTTTAGCAGATCTGATCTCTTTATTATACAGTGTCAGGTTGCTCTTATACTCTTCCCAGACCCCGGTACGTTTAGCCTTATCAAATATGTGAACCTCCTTGCTATGACAGCTGAGGCTGCCGCCGCATGGTGCAGGTTCACTTGGGCAATTTCCATGTTGACGGCCATCTTAATGAGGGCAAAGACTTCGTTCTTGCCTCAGCATACTTTCCAGGAGAGGCAGCAACGGCACCCCCGGCGGAGGTGGAAAGGCTGGTATAGCACTGCAGGCTGCACAAGCTCCCCCTTATCATCGGCTGTGATGCGAACGCCCACCATTCGGAGTGGGGCAGCACCGACTGTAACCCGAGAGGTGAGTCCCTTTTAGAATATGTAGTACGCAGTAATTTAGCGATAGAGAATGTAGGGTGTGAACCCACATTCATTACTGTAAGCAGGAGGGAAGTGTTGGACATAACCCTCAGCAACGAACCTGCAACCGGGATGGTCTCGCAGTGGAGAGTCTCAACCGAGCCCTCCCTGTCGGACCACAGAATTGTAAGGTTTGCGCTGAGTGCGGAGGTCAAGCTATTCCCTTCAAGACGCAACCCTTGAAGGACCAATTGGAGCACCTTCAGGGAGAGGCTAGAAGAGGGACTGAAGAGGGAGGGGCAGGCTGACAGTAGCGTTACGGCCCCGGGAATGGAGAGCAGATTGACCGCGCTCAACGGGTCCATCATCAAATCGTACAATGACAGCTGCCCCTTAGGGGTGCCCACAGACAGGCGCAATTGCTCCTGGTGGACAAGGAAACTCGCAGACCTAAGGAAGAAGGTACGCAGCATATTTGATAAGGCTAAACGTACCGGGGTCTGGGAAGAGTATAGGAGCAACCTGACACTGTATAATAAAGAGATCAGATCTGCTAAACAGGCTAGCTTTAGGAGATTCAGTGAAAACGTCTCCTCCACACCAGAAGCTGCTAGGCTGCACAAGGCTCTGGCTAAAGGGAAGACGCACACAGTGCTAGCCATCAAAAGGAATGACGGGACATTCACGACCAACGCGGAGGACAGAGCTACAGAGCTCTTGCGTGCTCACTTCCCGGAGACAATTCCGGTTTACCGGTGTCTGCCCGTAATCGAACACAGGCCGTCCCGCACTGATTGGGCTATCGCTAAACAGTTGTTTACTGCGGACTCGATTAGGTGGACAATGACCTCGTTCGGAAGGTTCAAGTCTCCGGGAGTGGACGGCATCTTCCCAGCGCTTCTACAACAGGGTGAGCAGATCCTGATGCCACACCTGATTAGGCTGCTGAGAGCCTTGCCTTGGCCTACATCCCTGAATCATGGAGGACAGCGGAGGTAATCTTCATACAGAAAGTGGGAAAGAAGAACTACTCGTTGGCTAAAACTTTCAGGCCAATCAGCCTAACCTCCTTCCTACTGAAAACTATGGAGAAGATAATTGATCATCATTTAAGGTCGAAGGCGCTGAAGACTGCACCTCTGCATGCGGCTCAGCATGCATACAGAGCTGGCAGATCAACAAGCACGGCTCTGTACCAGTTGACCTCTGAGCTAGAGAGTTTACTGGAGAAAGGGGAAGTTATGCTATGCGCCTTCTTAGATATCGAGGGAGCTTTTGACAACACGTCTCATAGAAGTGTAGCCATGGCACTGGAGGGTAGAAATGTGGCAACACCGGTGCGTAGATGGATAGAGGCGGTTCTGCGCACTAGGGTTGCTGAGACCACAGCAGGGGGCACAAAGATTCGTCTCGGCACAACAAGAGGCTGTCCGCAAGGTGGTGTACTGTCGCCTCTGCTATGGAGCCTTGTTGTGGACGACCTGTTAGCATTGCCAACCGTCAATGGTTTTAGGACACTCTCTGTGACCTAGTGCAACGAGGATTAAACCTAGAAATGGAGTGGTGCAGGGGAGTTGAACTAAGTATCAACCCCTCGAAGACGGCCATCGTCCTGTTCACGAGGCGTAGGTCCCTACCCGGGCTTAGGAACCTCACACTTGGGGGTAGAGAGATCGATATGACCAGCAAGGTAAAAAATCTTGGTCTTACGCTGGCCACCACGTTGCGGTGGAAACAGCATGTGAACCAAACCCTTGTCAAGGCGACAAAGGCACTAATGGTGTGCAATCGTCTGGCAGGAAAATCCTGGGGTTGCAAGCCAAGTATTGTCAGGTAGTTGTACGCCATGATTGTGCGATCGATAGTCACATATGGAGCGGTGTCCTGGGCCTCCGTAGCGGCACAGGCCTCGGTGGTATTAAAACTATCGAGGCTTCAGCGGCTAGCATGCGTCTGCATGACGGGCGCTATGCGGACATGCCCAACGGCGGCGCTGGAGGTCCTGCTGGAACTCACACCGCTCCACATAGTGATCGGTCAAGTAGCCAAGCATTCACTCCTGCAAATAACGGCAGAGGGATGCGGCAAAGGGAAAGCAGTCTCGTCCCAGAGGATGAAGATGATAAGCGGCAACATTCCAATTGCCCTCCTCCCGAAGGACGGGATTACAAAAACAATAAATTTCAAGAGGAAGTTCATGGTTACCCTTGGCAGCAAGAGCGAGTGAAATGATTCCACTCTTGAGCTGATGCTGAGGGATAGTACACTAAAGTGGTACACTGACGGCTCTAAGACGTCGGAAGGTATTGGTGCAGGGATCGCAGGTCCACGCACGAGGTTATCCATACCGATGGGCAGATTCCCCAGTATCTTCCAGGCGGAAGTCTTGGCCATAAGTCGGTGCATAGAGATAAATCTCCATCGCAACTATCGAAATGAGCGTATATCCATACTCAGCGATAGCCAAGCGGCACTGAAAGCGATCTCCGCTTACGAGATCAGATCGCTGCTAGGGCAGGAGTGCAGAGAACGGCTAAACAGCTTAGCGGAGGTGAACCAGGTACACCTAATTCGGGTACCTGGTCATAGAGGCATAGCCGGCAATGAACTGGCTGACGAGCTAGCCCGCTCCGCAGCCTCCACAAACATGGTAGGGCCCGAACCGTTCACTGGCGTGGGCCCCCACACTATAAAGGAGCTGCTGCGTAAGGAAGAAAGAGTGGGTAGAGAAGGTCATTGGTAACGGGCGCATGGCATGCGGCATGCCAAGTTGCTAGTAGGGGGATACAACCTTAAGAGGTTTAGATCAATAATCAACCTCCCAAGGACTAAACTCAGGCTCTTGGTCGCATTCTACACCGGCCACTGCAAGTTAAATAGGCATCTATTTAACCTAGGACTAGCCTCTTTCGCCAACTGCCGGTTCTGGGACAGGGAACCTGAAACCCCGGAGCATCTGCTAATCGACAGCATCGCAGACTGGAGACGCAGGTCTAAGGCCCTTGGAACCATATTTCCAGATAGGGATCACATCGACTCACTAGCTCCCAGCAAAATCCTAGAATTCATCGATTTGCTGGGGCTTGGGGAGTCCCTGTGAGTTAGGAGAGGGCAAAATAGACCCAAGGTCGCAGTGCATACCTCAATCAAATTCTAATTCTAAATAACATATTGGGTGTCCTTCTTAATAGTAAATGCTCCTGTTACATAATTTGATGCATCTGTAGTTAATGTAAAACTATTTCAAAATTAATTAAGTAAAATTGGATGCGAGCTAATTAATCGTTTAAGTTTTTCGAATGCTTCTATATATGAAGGATCTTTTATATTGATTCGGACTCCTTTTTTAGATATTTTGTAATTGGGTGTTCTGCCTTTGCATAGTTCTTAACAAATTTTCTATACTAACCTGTTATACCGAAAAGCTTTTAATCTGTTTCTCCGTTCTTGGTAATTCTAGTTTTTCTTTACCTTGATTTTATTTGATTGGCTTGATGCCATCTTTTGTTAAAATATGTCCTAAAAATTCTGTTTCTTTTATCAGAAAATTACATTTATCAATCTGTATTTTTTTTCATTTTTAAAATATAATTCTAATACCTTGAAAATATCTCTAATTGATTGTATATGTTCCTACAACGTTGTACTACTCATCTAAGTATACCACGCCTGTTTTGTTTATAAAGCCTCCTAAAATTTCGTTCATCAGTCGCTGAAAGGTTGCCGGTGCATTCTTTAACCCGAATGGTATCCTTGTCAATTCATACAAGCCATGAGGTGTTACGAACGCTGTTTTACACCTATCTTTCACTTTGATTGTAATTTGATGATACCCTTTTGCTAAGTCTAGTGTAGCAAAATATTGGGCTCGTCCCAATTTATCTACAATTGAATCAATATTAGGAAGATGATATTTATCATCCATAGTTACCTCATTCAACTTTCTGTAAACTATTACTATCCTGTGCTTTCTTTTCCCTGAATTGTCCATTTTTTTGGAATCACATTAAAGGGCTGAAATAAAGAGAATTACTTTTCCTTATAAATCATTGTTCTTCCATTTCTCTGATTTGTTTTCTAACTTCTTCTTCGTGTTGGGGTGGATGTCTATATAATTTAGAATTTATTTGCTGTTGTGTAGAAGTTTTATTTCGGGTTGAACTTCCGTAGTACTTGTTAATTTTTCTCCTTCTTTAATTAAAATGGTTTCGAATTTTTTTCGATAATTTCGTGATTTCTCTGAACTCTTATATATTTAGATGATCTAACTGATTTTCTTGGTTCTAATGTACATTTTTTTTTTCTGAAATTGAATGGTTTATTTAAAAATTCTGATTCATGTTTATTTAGTGAAATTTTTCCATCTATTAGATTTTGATTTAGTAAATTAATTCCTACTTTGAAATTATATTTCTTATTTATTATTTCCTATTTCCTATAAGTAAATTGAATTTTTTTTTGGTGCTTTAGTATGCATTTCGTGGGTAATTGTTCCCATGCTTGTTACTATTCTGATTGCTGAATTATTTTTAATTGGAAATTTTCAAAATTTGTTCAATGCAGAAACCACTAAACTTATATTCGCTCCCTTATTTTTAAGCGCAACGTATTTTTTTATTTTTAATTCTTATTACTATTCCTCTCCAAAGCTTCCTTGTAAAAAAATTTATTCATTAAATTTTGGCTGCTACTGTTGCTAGGGTTTCCTGCTATCTCTTCTGTTTAGGCCAGCGCCTAATTTCTTTTTACCACCCCTAGTGAGTGTATAACAAACCATTGCCAGTTAGCTGTTAATAGTTTTCACTCAACGGTTAACAGCTTTCACTCAACTGGCAATGGTTTCGTTGAAATTCCCGGTTAGCAAGCGATTCTGCTTATTAGCTTGGGGCACTTTTTTCTAGAGAGCGATTCGGAGAAGACGTCGTCCACCGGCCACCACAACCAGCATCACCATAAATGTAAGTAATTTTTGGTAATTATCAATTAATAAAGATAAAAATCTTAAACATTTCAATTTGATTATATGAAACACAAACGTTGTGGTTTTATTCATTAAATACTCTTGTTTTCCCGCTTTTTTTCATATTCTCAACGATCGGCGCATCGTCCATAAATTGACTCGTCGACCGTTCGAGATATATTCATGGTCCTTCGAGCCGGATAAAAACAAATATATTTTTCATCAGTTTTTTTGGCACTGTACACCAACGGAAAATTAACACAAGCAAGTTTCCTCAAAATACCAATTGGAAGTCACGAGGCTCTGTTGCACAAATACAAACGAGGCGTTGCACACCAACGGACACATATCACCGATTCTTGTATCACTTCCCACCAACGCAGGCAAACCAGGTACGTGATTGCTTTAATATCACTTGGATGCCAATCGTTTTTTTTAAAAAAAAAAAGAAGATATACATATATAAAAATAGTTGGTTTTAATCGCATTTATTGGTGACAAATCGTTTATAAAAGTGACAAAGTGACTAGTGTTTTTAGTGTTTCAGTGGAATAATTACAAAAGCAAAATCATCCGTAAGTGCACGGTTACGTTTACCGGATTTTGTGCGGTAATATTTTTTTTTTTTTTTCTCTCATATACATATCACTTGCGGCACTAATTTTTTGATTTTTATCATTTTTTCGATTTTGTGCGGTAATACTTTTTCACATATTTTCACATATCACTTACGGCACTAATTTTTTGATTTTTATCATTTTTTCGATTTTGTGCGGTAATACCTTTTCACATATTTTCACATATCACTTACGGCACTAATTTTTTTGATTTTTGTCATTTTTTCGATTTTGTGCGGCAATACTTTTTACATATTTTCACATATCACTTACGGCACTGATTTTCTTTTGATTCTTTCTCTATTTGTTGAAGAAATTTCTGTTTTTGTTTCTTTTTTTCACTGAGACACTGCACTTTTTTCACCTTTAAACACTTGTATATATTTAACAAATTGATTTTCGTCGGCGTATCTTGGGTGGCGAGCCACATAAAGTGGCATCTTTATACATACGCACGTACGACTACACATATATATTCTCGTTTTTTGTTGGCAGTGGTGTGCTGCAATTCATATATATATTAAATAAAGTACCAAAGCCAGATATACTGCGATATCGGCTACTATAGTTAAAAATTTTGTTTGCTAAAATATATCGAATAAACTAAATATTATTGACCAGCCAGATATATTGCGATATCGGCTACTATAGTAAAAAATTTTGTTTGCTAAAATATATCGAATAAACTAAATATTATTGACCAGCCAGATATATTGCGATATCGGCTAAAACAGTCAAAAAATTTTCTTTTTTCTATTTTCTTGTTTGGTTGGCAGTGGTGTGCTGCAAATAAAAATTTACAATAGTGGGGAATTATTTCCAAAACGATTCCCATATTCTCTAGAAAAAAGTCTGCTCAGTCTTGAGTATTACTCTATTCCTTTAAATTTAAATTTGAATTTTCAATTCTTCTTGTCACTTATATCGAAACCATGGAAGCTTTCATGCGCTTAGTAGACTACGTTGTCGAATACGAGTCTGAATTCAGTGCTGCATCAAAGGACATCTCGAAGAACGCTCTTGTGATGCAACAAGACGAGCTGAGAGAGATGTGGTGCAAAGCGAAAGCTGCCCATGACGACCTCAACAGCAAAGGGGACATGTCCTCAAAGGACTATGCCCTTATTAAAAAAAATTCAAGCTAGGTGGGCAATGCTACATACGTTGCATGGGGGCAATGAAGGATATGTCTGAGATCCTCTCAACCCCCAAAGACACCGAAAAATCTGTTGAGGTAGACAGTAACCACTCCCTTCCGCCTTGCGATACGGATGTTTTCAAAGGGGACTACCTTTCATGGCCAACATTCCGGGATATGTTCACGGCCGTATACATCAAAAGCACGCGCCTGTCACCTGTTGAGAAATTATACCATCTCAACAAAAAGACACAAGGGGAGGCGAAGGCTATTGTATCAAAATGCCCGCTAACAAATGATGGCTTTGCAATGGCGTGGAAGGGATTGACTGATATGTACGAGAATGAGCGAATTCTTGTCGAAACCCAAGTCGACATACTGCTCGACTTACCGTCAATCGACAAGGAGTGCTCAAGCTCGATAAAGTGGCTACAGCGGGAGATCAACAGCTGCATCTCCTGCCTGACAGCCAATAAAGTGGACATTAGGAACTGGGACCCAATCATAATCCGCATTTGTTCTAAGAGACTGCCACAGGCAACATTGGCCCTATGGGAACAGTCTGTAAAGAACAAGACCAAGACGTTCGCAAAATTTTAAAATGATATGAAGAAAACTGAGGGACTATTTCGTATATATACAGACAGACGGACGTGGCTGGGTCAACAATTTCCGCTAATGTGTTCCTTTATATGTATGCATATGTATATAGTCTTTATTTTCATTAATTTACTTAGGTTTTGAATTGTTCAACATTCATGTAACAAGATCATCCCACATTTTGAAAGTATTATCAAAATTATACATTTGAGTAAAGACGATTAATGATTAATATTCTAGGTAGGTACAAATGCTTTTTTCTACACTAGTTATGTTAAACCTACACATATACGTTGCAAATCTTCAAAGTGCATCGGTATATTGCTGTCAAACCACGCATGTATTAGTCTCACTTAGTCCAATAAAGGTGCTTAAAATTCAATTTTACGCGGAACTTATAACGTTTTTAGATGAATTTAACATGTGCATGTGTGTTACACATGCAAACGATTCAAATTATTGCTCTTATGTATTCCAATACGCTTTAAAACAATCATATTCAAAATCTGCACACCGTTTTATTTTTTCATTCATTTACACCGCATTTAAACAAGCAACACACCTTATTACCAGACAATGCATAAATATAACACTATGGTATGCGAGTTTGCTATCCTGCTGATCAATAATTGTGGAAATGGGTGTAACACCAAGTATATTTCCCGCGAACAATAAAAGCACCGGATAATTAAAATAGAAGAACATGCTCAACTATATCTGGCTAATATCGATAAATGTCTTACCCTCAGCGCTGCCTTCCTTACGTTCAGCCTTCCATCCATGGCTGTTGGTGGATGCTTCCAACATGTTATCACCGTGCCAGCCAGAGATGGCACGAATGCAACAGCAGCTGGATTGTAACCGATCTTCTTGATGTATGAGGATACTTCCTGCGTGATTTCCTCATAACAAGCCTCACTGTATGGTGGTTTGGACGAATCCATCTTGTTGACACCAGCGATCAGTTGTTTCGCACCAGAGGTGAAATTAAGAAGAACGTTCTCACAAGTCTAATAAAAAGGAAAATATTTAAATAAATCAGCGAATTCCATTATAGTCATCTACTTACCTTTTCACCCGGCTGTCAAATATCTCTGCGCACGTGCCCACACATAGCCAAAATGCGGAATGTCAATCATGACATACGGTGATGCAATGCCGTCAGTTTTTAATTCGCCTTAAAAACTTTTTACAACAGTGAATCTAAAACTGTTGTCTCTCAAACTTTTGCTAGCAAATAGCTAAGTTGCAAACCGAAAGTCTCCTTCTACAGCAGCACATGTATGCATTGCCCTTGAATTTACTGAGCAAGAAGTATTTTAATGACAAGTAAGAGTTGAATATATTTACATTTTCGTTGGTGGCAGGTCACTTTGTCGAAAACATACTACAAATAAAACAATAACGATAACATAAATTTGATGCTAAAAGCAAAAATGTTTTTTATTTAATTATTATTTGCAACACTATGGTAAGGTAAGGCAGTTCACACCACATAAGGCCGCCTACACACTATGGTAATGTAAGGCAGTTCACACCACATAAGGCCGCCTCCACACTATGCAATATATGTATAATATAATTTATGCACTTTTTCTCGCCACCCAATCAGTTGTAGATAATATTCCAAACAACACAAAATCGTCAACAAATTCATTTCAGAAAGATGACTCGCTACAGTAGCTTGAAGAAGACCGCGGCGCTGCACCCAAACAGGTACCCGCTTTCTTGCACGCTGTGCAAGGGAAAGCATCCATTGCGGCTCTGCTCGTCCTTCCGGGCCAAGACACCGGAGGAGCGCCTACGGGAGGCACTCATCGGAAAATATTGTATAAATTGCCTCGCGGTCAACCACCGGTCAGCGAACTGCCCCAGCGACGCACGGTGCCGGCGCTGCAACGAAAAGCACCACACGATGCTCCACATCGGCGAAAATACCCGTCGCCGCCCCGCAGTGCCTCAAATCCAATCATGGAGCGAACAAATAAGTTCCGATGATGCCCTCTCCATTGAAGCATCAGACCCTGGAACGGGGACTAGGCCTCTCCAACCAGAACCGGGGGAGGGAGAACTCCTTGAAACCGGAGCGGAAACACGGCCTTTCCGCCCATCACAGCGAGGGGAAACGGAAACCCGGACTTTCCGCCCCCTTCTGCAACATGAACGTCGCGGACACAAACGCCGTCTGCGCCGTCGCCAAGCGCACAACCCGGCCAGACTGGAGACCAGGTCTCTCCAGCTGCACCGGGCTAGCTCCTTCAGAGCCGGGCTAACAAATCGAGCCGGCATAGTGGCTCATTCCTTGCTGCCAACGACAGCCATCTTACCGACGGCGGCAGTGAAGATCGAGGCAGGAGGACGCCTACACTTAATCAGGGCGCTCATAGACGCATGCGCCCCTACGTCGCTAATTGCGAGCGACCTAGCAGGAGAATTGAAACTAGAGCAGACGCATATCGGCGGTCAACGCGGCTGCCTTGTAGTACTGCGAGGCAGACACGGGACAAATACCCGCATATCAACACACGTAAGGACGTTGAACGGCTATATGCGCATCAGCCCGACCACCACGTTGGACTCCGACCTAGCAGCCCCATACACACACATCAAGCTGGCGGATCCAAATTTCTATAAGTCATCGCCGATACGCTTGGTGCTCGGCGCGGATGTGTATTCCCGCATCATGACCCAACAGGTCATGCCACAAACATTTGGGCAGCTCCTCGCTCAGGGCTCCATATTCGGCTGGGTGCTTTCGGGTACGGCCCGGTACTAAATTAATCTATTTTAGTATTTTATTTTTTTAAGTTATTCTATTGTTTTTTTTGAATTCCTACTTAGAATAAGTATTGTTTTTTGGTTTTTTAAAAAAAAAATATATATAATTATAATAATGAATAAATGAACGTAAACTATTTTCTATTTAGCTGTACTCATATTGTACCATAAATTTGTATATCGTTATGGTGGTCGATGGACATTTAATTTTTTTTTGTTGCTCACCGCAAGGGGGCCGGTATGTTTAGGCCAGCGCCTAATTTCTTTTTACCACCCCTAGTGAGTGTATAACAAACCATTGCCAGTTAGCTGTTAATAGTTTTCACTCAACGGTTAACAGCTTTCACTCAACTGGCAATGGTTTCGTTGAAATTCCCGGTTAGCAAGCGATTCTGCTTATTAGCCTGGGGCACTTTTTTCTAGAGAGCAATTCGGAGAAGACGTCGTCCACCGGCCACCACAACCAGCATCACCATAAATGTAAGTAATTTTTGGTAATTATCAATTAATAAAGATAAAAATCTTAAACATTTCAATTTGATTATATGAAACACAAACGTTGTGGTTTTATTCATTAAATACTCTTGTTTTCCCGCTTTTTTTCATATTCTCAACGATCGACGCATCGTCCATAAATTGACTCGTCGACCGTTCGAGATATATTCATCTTCTGATCTGAATTTAAGCCTTAATTGGTTTGAGTTCATATTTTTCCTTTCTCTACCTGAATTATTATCCCTGTAATCTTTATATATTGGCTACGTTTGCCATATTTTTGTGAATTATTATATCAATTGATAAGAATTGTTTACAACATTTCCTTTATTTTGTGAAAAATTTTGAGCATTTTGACTAACTTGACCTGGTCTATCATCTTTGCCTATATACTCATTATTATCATCTATTATTATAGTACATATTGTCCGTAATGTCCATAAGAGAGTTTATTTTTTTTTTAATTCTGGCTTAATACACGTATCTTCATATCTTATTTTTGTCACGATATCTATAATGTTATGAAGGTCACGTTCCTCGTAAATTTTGTCTAGTAATGTTCTCAGTGTCATTTCTTTAATGGTATTAACTAAAAGGCTGTCTACGTTACTCATGTCTATCCTTACATCGTACTTATAATATTAGGTTGTCAAAAAAGTCTTGCGGTATTTTTATTGATTCAATTCGTGTGGCACCCATACATCGAGCTTCTTAGTGACTCCATGCTACTTCAAATGGTTTATAACGGTTTGATGACTACTATGCCGGTCTTTCGACCAATTCACTGATTTCATCGCAATTTTCAACTATAGGCCTTTCGGAGAGTGGCGCATCTTCAACCACCTCTACACCAGAACGAAAACGTTGAAACTATCGTTGTGCGGTGGAAATGGAAACTGTATCGGGTGCATAAACTGCACAAATTTTATTGGTGGATTGAGGCATTTTTGCCTTTACCGTAGTAGTACTGTAAAATATGCCGTATTTTCCCTTTATTTTGCTCTATGTTTGCGACGCTATAACTCACGAACGACTGTGTTAGCGCGTAAAATGAGCTTTTTAAAAAGATATAGCATGACCCGATGCGACGAATAAAACTAGAACTATGCGCTTTCAGCGCCTAGTAGCGAAAATACCGCAAGACTTTTTTGACAAACTAATATATTTTAATTTCGTCCGCTTTATATGTGACCTGGTCTACGGAAAGGGGGCTTGGGTGTCAAAAAATCAATTTTCAATTTTTAGTTGATTCGGATGGAAGATGATATGCTTTTTCACGTGATAGAATCCAAAAAGTCATAACTTGTTTGAAAGTTCCCCAAAAAATGTAGAGAAAGAAGAGTAAAAATAATAAACAATATAATATAATAATGAAAATACGAAAAAATATAATATAATTATAAATTGTTCCGCGTACTCTCGATCATTTCCCTTGGTATCAGTGTATGACATTTATTCTTACAACAATCTTTTGACAGAAATTTTGTTACCAGCTCCTCCGCATTTACTTCAACAACAGACAGGTCAATCTTAACAAAAGTTTGTTCGGTATCATCTTCTGCCTGAGATACACATATGTACTTCGTCTTCATCATAATCGCTCTCTTCATTGTTTTCATCATCCTTTTCATGGAAATATTTTCCGTATACGGCACTGAACTCCTCATCAACACTCATGTTTCATTTCATGCGAAATGCGAAGACGATAATCGACAGAAACACTTACACAAATGTGATAACAGAACATCCGGAAAGAGAGACGAATGAAAACAAGAGAAGAGCAGCTGCGCGGTATTAGAATAAACGTCACTTCTGCAGTGTTACTTTTTTAAATGTTCCACACTAGCAACTTACACGATGAACTATGATAATATTCCGACCAAAAACAACACTTACAGGACGTCCTTGAAGCCTCTGGAAAGGAGAACAATTAATGAGATAAAGAGAAACTGACGAAACGAGCTGTTTATTTTTAACAGAAAACTAGTTTTCGCACGTTAGCTCCCTTTTCGTAGACCAAGTCACATATTTAATATTTTGTATTACTATTGATGATTCGCTTACCGTATTCGCCTTCATGTTGCATTTTCTCCTGTATTTTTCGTGTGGTTCCAAATCAGTATTGTATCTTAATTTTAGCGCCTTCTTGATTGTCCCATCCAATTGTTAGGGTGCGGTAGACTTATTATTATCTTTTATCTCTCTTTATATAGTTCTGTAGTATACTGCTCTGGTGGCTTCCTTCTTTACTTCCTCGCAACTTATGTTCGATAGCAGATATTCTTTATTGCTATGCTGCTACTTAAATAAATTTATGGTGACTTCTCCTTTTCCAGTAAACGTTGGTAAGTGTTTTATATTTTTTAGAATTCGTTGTAGGTCGTTGTCGTTAGTTGATTGTCGAAGTTATAGTTCGACGTATGCCTGTCGAAATTGCTTTAACTTCTGTTCCCTTCTGTTTAGCTGCTTGATGAGCTCTACATGTGGTATTTGGACCTGAAAGATGCCATTTTTCTTCCGTTATCGAATATTTTTTGCCTTTAACCCTAGAAAGATAACGTACGTCGAAACGACGTACACATTTTTTTTTTACCCTCTCACACTTTTATTTGTCTACTGAGCAACTTCTTGCGCTCATTTATCTCAGTCGGTAGCAGCAGCTTATTGGTAGTGGTTGATTTTTTGCGGTGAGTATTTTCTTATCTGAGTTATGATCAAATCGTACGTCGAAAAGACGTATCGTTATCTTTAGTGTGACTTTTTGGGTTTTCAATCGCATGTATGTTTTAATTGCTTTTTTGTGTTCGGCTTACTAGATTAGTGATTGGTTTTTGGTTTTTAGATTTAATTTGCTAAAATATATAATGGCATCTTCAAAGTCAATTGATGACTCACCAATAGCTGCTCTTTTGAAAGAGTTAGATAATGAACCGATTTCATCTGATCAAGGAAGTGAAACGGAGGATGTAGTACTAGAGGACAATGTTCAAAGTGATTTTGAAGATCAGTTCGTTGACAGTCCAAATGAGATTATGACGAGATCTAAAACACCTGATACGATTACTTCTGATGGACGCATTATAACAGATTCCGTACCAACGCTAAAACGCAGTAAAAGTGGACACTCTTGGAGTACAACAAAAGGAACTAGTTCTTCCCGATATTCAACGATAAACATAGTTCGAACTGCAAGAGGACTTACTCGGCAGAACAAATCGTTTTATGAACCTCTGGAGTGCTTCAACATATTTTTTACGGATGAGATTATTTCAGAAGTGGTTCGCTGGACAAACACCGAAATTATACAAAATCGTCGTGACGATATGACTTCTGCCACATATAAAGAAACAAACGTCGATGAGATACGTGCTTTAATTGGAATACTAACACTGACCGTTGTTTTAAAAGACATTCACCTTACTACTGAAGAATTGTTCAATGTATCATACTGTGGAGCAAGGTATACGGCTACTATGAGCAGAGATAGGTTCGACTATCTGATCAGGCATCTAAGAATGGATGACAAAGCACTACGCCCGTCACTTCGACCAAACGATACATTCACTCCTATCAGAAATATATGGAATATTTTTATAAAACAGTGCCAATCTAGCTACATCCCTGGCTCACACACAACAATCGACGAACAGCTTTTGGGATTCCGTGGACTGTGCCCTTTTAAAATGTATATTCCTAATAAACCGAAAAAGTATGGGATCAAAATACCTATGATATGCGACAGTTCTACAAAATCTATGTTTAATGCAATTCCGTATCTTGGAAAAACAACGACAACCAGCAATCTTCCTTTAGGTGAGTACTATGTAAAAGAACTTTCACGGCCTATACATGGTACATGCAGATCTATTACCTGCAATAATTGGTTCACATCGATCCCACTTGCTAAAGATTTGTTAAAAAAATTGACTCTTGTCAGCACCGTTAGATCAAACAAACGTGAAATACCCGAAGAAATGAAAAATTCACGAGCCCGACTCATGTCGAAAAAAGAATGTGTTAAGTGCAAAAAGCCCGTGTGTGGCGAGCACCAGAATCAAGTTTGCAACGTGTGTATATAATATCGCTTGACTTTCTTTTTTTTGTTTTTTGTTCTAAAACAATATACAAAGAGTTATTTTGTAAACAAAATAAAAAAAATTTGTTAACCAAGATTTAAGAACGAAAATTGTACCCTTTCCTGAAGACTGCCTTACTTTTGCTACTTTTTATGAAAAAAAAATTAATTGCTTTATAAATTTTATATTATCTTTAATTTTATGATTACAATTTTCAAAATGAACTGAAAATGAATGAAATAAATGATCTCAGTTAAAAAACAAACAGTTTTGATATTTTTAGGAAGCTCAAAATCTATTATAAGAAGATACTCATTATGACGTATCGTTATTCTTCCAGGGGTAAAAAATAACGTTATCTTTCTGAGTTTAACTTAAGGTCGTTTTACTACGATTTTTTTTTTTTAAGTTTATTTTTTGTTTTTGGGTTAACGCCTTTAACTTAAGAACGATGCGACAGCGAAAAACAAATTTTTTTTAAAACCTGGAAAGTCTGGTCAACTTCTTGAGTTGGCTACAGATTCGCAGGACTTCTTTAGGTGTTATAGGTTTATCACTATTCTTGTAATATTTTTTTTCAAGAATCATCGACAGCGACACTTAAACTTTGCGTCTTCTTCTTAGGAAATTTACTTGTTAAATTAATTTTTAATAACTTTATTTGTTTAACCAAATTGCAAAAGCCGGAAATGATCTTATGTTGCAATTTGCTTCAACAGTTCATCGTATTTGTCATTGTCACGTATTTTACATACTGAGTCGTACATGTAATTCGCGCTGCTCTATGTGCATATGACATCGCCTCACAAATAATGCGTGCATACAGTGCACTCAGCAAAACGTCAGCGCTTTTTTACGTCAACATACCAAGATGTCTACCCTTTTTTAACATTGCCCACTCTAAAACGTCATACCACCCACAAAGTTCTGAAACGTCAACTCTGAATAAAAGAAAATGTTGAATTTAGCATAAAATACTAGCAACAATTCTAGTCTAATTAATTAGGAGAGATACTTAAAAGCTAAATGTTAAGAAATACATCACCGCAAGTTTGAATATGCATCCTTTTGGTTAATGCGGAAGATCTATCTTTTAGATATGACGCAATTATTTCACAAAATTGTTTGGGTAGCATGTATTTAATTTGAGCAGTAGACCCATATGCCAAACATTGCTTGAGACATTAGAAATTAACGATTCGGTGTACCTGGTCAATTGTTGAATGGTGGTCACGGAAGCCAATTTGATGGGTTGGTATTAGGTGTTTATGGTTTGAGCCTATTTATGAGATTTTAGATAAAGCTGGCAGCAGCGAAATTGGTATATATGATGTAACATCGTGTACTGACTTACCTGGCTTAGGTATCATTATGACTTCAGAGACTTTCCAAAGCGATGGCACGTATCTTAGGCATAAAGCACTGTTCGCATTAAATGACGACGATTTCAATTTGGCTTGGGAAGCTCTGAAAGCAAGATATGAAAACAAATGAATATTGGTCGACAAGCCAGTAACGATACTCATGAACTTTCCACTTTCAAAACGAAACAAGTGAAGAGTTCATAAAATTAGAATCCACTGTTTCAAATTGTTTGTCGGTTCTATATACACAAAATGTTCCCACTGACAACTGGGACCCTACTCCGGTAAACATGCACTGCAGCATTACCAGAAAAATTGTTACTTTTGTGGGAGCAATCGCTCTCATCAAGAAGAGACTGCTCAACGTGGCACCAAATGAAAGATTTCTTAACTATCCAATATGAAATTGCGGAAAGGGTAGATAAAAAAAACTAAAAATGTTCAACACGACCTACACAGAAGCTTCAAAAGACCCCAAGTTAATAGCAACAAGAATTTAAGTAGAAGTTTTTTCAAAGCACAATCGTTCATATCTGAACAGAACAAACATACGTCATGCTAACTATGTACTAAAGGGCATAAACTTAAAACTTGCGAGAAGTTTAAAAAATTAAATATAAACGAAAGGAAAAACTTTGTCAGGTCAAAAAGACTTTGTTCAAACTACTTTTCCCACGCGCACAATCTTCCTAATTGCCAAAGCAAATTCAACTGCGGATATTGTCATAAAAGACATCATTCCATGTTGTATTACAAAATGTCTCCCAACACACCTCAAAGTAGGGCTTTCTCAAGAAAAGCCACGGGTTTAGTTGCAACAGCAACTCCCGAAACACATAATCCCGAAATATGCCAAGCTGCTCAAAGGCATTAAAAACTCAAACGCTACAAAGCGAGAATCATAGTAGGGTATTACTACCAACAGCAGTTGTCTCTATCGAACACAGAGGAGAACTGTTTAAACTTAGATCCTAAATGGACCAAGGATCACAAAGATCATTTATAGCGTCTAATGCACAAAATAAACTAAAACTGAAAACAAAGTAGGCAAAATTTGAAATTACGGGAATAGGAGAAGGAGTAGTACAAAACTCTAACAAAATATGCCCAATTACCCTAATTTCCTCCCAAGCGGATAAGCGCATTCAAGCAGATGCTATTGTCTTACCGCATCGGTTCTTTTATATTTGTTTACATGCAAACATAATTATATATGGGCAAATGTGCGACCGCTTGGTGTTTTAACATGATATCGAAAAGTTTATGGACCAAAGCAAATATTTATTTAAGTATACAAATAAACATACATATGTATGTCGTACCAAACCTATATAAAATGCATATTTAGGTAGTAATACAAATTTTACTGAATTATACATTTGCAAAATGGCTAAATGAGTAGCGACGTCGCATCACATCTGCATCAATTTATCACACCGAATCGACTATTCACCTCATCACGCGAGAGAACACCACACATTAACACACATACACGCACATGTACCCATACGCGATGACTTACTGCAATCTAATTAGACCAAAAGGAATAGAGAAAGCAGCCCGCGCACCTTTCGTTGATACGACGTCGATCACGCAGCATTGCTTTTCGCAGCATCTCGGTTCCCGTTCGCTACCCGCACCTATATTTTTATAAAGTTTTCCCTTAATATTAAATTAATTTTCCTAATAACTTTCCTCAATGTGTATATATATAATATATGTATATTTAACGGTCTGAAACCTAGTGTTTAGTAAATTGAAATTCATTTTATAATAATACTCTTAAGTGAAGTTGAAGGAAATAAAAGGTTCATAACGATTTTCAAAATTTAGTGCATTTTTCCTTACGACAATAATTGTGAGTGGCCGATAAGGTGAGTTTAATGTACATGGTCCTTCGAGCCATAAAGAAAGGCACTGTGGCTAAATAAAGTCAAAGACAAAAAAAAAAGATTTCGAAAAAAAAAGTTAATAAAAGTTTTAACCTGTGATAAAGTGCGGTAATAAAAACCGAAAAGGTTATAATAAGTGACAAAACTAAATAAAACAGCAAACAACAAAGAACATACACAAAAACCGGTTTTGGATAGCAGCAAGTGCAGTGAAAACAAAAAAAAAAAGGAAAATATAGTACATACATGTACACATATGTATGCATGTATTTATAATATACTGCGCTAGAAAAAGTACATGTTCATATATAAAAAAGAGAAAAATATTAAACAAATAAATAAAAGTGCAGTGCAAAAATCATAAAAATACGTATATATACATACATAAATAATCAAAAAATAAAAATTTACAAACTTTAATTGCTGTGTCTAGGCCACCATAAAACAAATATAATAAAAATAGTCTATTAATAAGTTTTTGAAAAAAAAAAATAAATAATAAAATAAAGAAACAAAGTTTTATATAAAATTTTCCAGTGCTGTGACTATTATTAATAATAATAACAGATAACACACAAAGTGTCAAACATAAATCGGGAGCGGTCTAACAATAAAAATAGCAAAAATTATAAAACAAATCGGGCGCGGTCTAACAAAAAAAAAAAACCAACATAACAACGAACGCATACCTACATGCATACATACTCTACAAAGGAGGAAACGGGAGCAAGAGGACACTAAACAAAGGAGGAAATTAGGAAAGGAACATTAAACACAGGAGGAAATAGGAGGACGCTAAACACGGGCGGAAACCGAAAGCGGATAATATAATAATTATATAAATACATACATATATGTATGTACTATATTCTCCCCAAAACCCCCTTGAGGCGAGACAAAGTAAGTCGTTTCCATTTTTTATGCCCATAAATATGTATGATATCATACGGTTTTATAAAATATAAAACCTATGTATATAATCCGTTTGATCAATTTCTGAACGGAAACAAAATACAATTGAAAAAATATATCATCCATATATTTTTATAAATAGCAAAGGAAATCATTTACTGCCTTCTAAGCTTACCCTTGTGTATACAAACACACCCACTACAACAGAAAACCAAGATATTATATTCAAGTATTTACTTGCAAATCTTCCCAGCAATACCCCTTCTGTTTCTTCAAACAGTAAGCAGGATTGCATAAAATAAGTAAGCGAAAAGCATAAAAAGCAAAATTTCCAATGCGAGAATAAATACAAACATACATATTTACATATGCACTTACCCAAAGCATACTTAAAATACATAAATGCAACAAACATAAATCTGTACTTACAAACTCATACAAACAAATTAATATTAATATATATTAACATTAATATATTGAAGCATATACCTGCTAATCCGCAAGTGCAGAGGTTAATGACCTGCACATTGTTCATTTTCTTTTCGCGCTAAATTCTGATCGCGCAAACATAAGAACATATACATATACATATATGATATACATACTGTATACATATATTCGTTATTCTTTAGCATACGCTACATACCCTGATTTAGGGGGTATATCCGAAACATAAAAACTATAACAAATCTTAAATTTTTAGAAGCTGCGATAATAGCTTAATTACAAACAATAAGCGGTGCGGAATTAAAAAAAAAAAAAAATAATAATAAATAATAAAATCTTATTAACGACAAATATATTAGTACATACTTATATAGTACGTACTCTAAGCCCGTATAGGCAAATATTATTTAACAATATCTCCTTGTTCTTTGTATTACAAAAACAAGCGGGATTAAATATTTATTGAAATTTAGCACAGCATATGCACGTCAATACGCACATAGCGGGCACACATACATATGTACAAAGGTTATTGACCTCGTATACCGTCTGTACGAATACTTATATACAAGGACATACGGATAAATCCGTAATATAAAATATATAAAAATAAATATAAAATCGAAACTATTTAAATACAATTTAAATACATTAGTGCGGTTAACAAAAACAATTAACGCGTATTTTAGTAAATTTACGGGAATAACAACTCTTATTTACTTAAAAGAGTTTTCGGTTTTCGGTATTTATCAGAAATATCTCATCAAATTTTAATTCTAAATTCTTATTTATTCTAAATGAGCACAGATTCAAAAGAATCTAAATCAGGTCAGTTTCTTACCATTCCAAAAATGGCTGACGACGATAAACAAAGCACACCTGCAGAACCTACACGCTCTAAGCACAGTACAAAGCAAAAGAGATCAAAAGATCATATAATATCGAAATTTATCACTGAAAGTGATAGCTTTATAAGATATTGCACCCGGTTTCAAGCTTCCCCTATTACTCACATTACGAAATCAGTTTTAAATATCAGAAAACACAAAAGCTTCGGCGACAGGCAAGTGTGATAACTGCCGTGATCAGTACGAGTTGACAAAGGGAATGATAACTGAACAAATAAGTTTAGTAAGGCCAAGTAGAGTCACTACTCCCCCTCCCAGAGTAGTTACAACACAAAAAGAAGACCTAGATAAAGGCCTAAAGGTACCAGCTTGTGATACTGAAGTTTTCAATGGATGTTATGACCAGTGGCCGTCCTTCCGGGACATGTTCACTGCTGTTTATATAAACCATCCTAAACTTTCACAAGCACAAAAGCTATACCATCTCAGGTATAAAACAAAAGGGGAAGCAGGCAGTATCGTCAAGCAATTCGCTTTAAATGACGAAAATTTTAAACTGGATTGGGAAGCACTTGTTGAAAGGTACGAAAATGAAAGGGTTATGATAGAAAACCCAATAAAAACTTTATTGCATTTGCCAAAAATCCAACAAGAAACTAGCCAGGAATTTCAAAACTTACACTCCACAGTGATAAATTGTCTATCAGTGTTAAAAACACAAAATGTATCCACAGAATCGTGGGACCCTATTATAGTAACCATTTGCGCAGAAACACTGCCTGATGCTGCGTTACTACGATGGGAACAATCACTAGTGGAAAGGAAAATAATGCCCACCTGACAACAGATGAAAACATTCCTCACTGCTCAATACGAGATAGCTGAGCGAATAGACAAAAAAAACTATAAAGCCAAAAAGTCATCAAAATGACTCAAATAAAAACTTGTTCAAACCCCAAGTCAGTAATAACATACAATATAATAGACACGTCAATAAAAGTCACACATTCGTGTCAAATCAAAGTAGTCAATGGCAATCATTGTGTGAACTCTGTAAGGGAGGTCATAAATTAAGATCTTGCGAGAGATTCAAAAAATTATCAGTTTCAGATAGAAACAATCTGGTCCGTCAACACAAACTTTGCATAAACTGTCTGTCGAATTCTCATATGACAAAAGACTGTGAAAGCAAATTCAATTGTGTATACTGTCAACGAAGACATCACTCATTGCTTCATGTTACCAATTTTCAAAATGTGAAGAAAAATCCATTTCAAAAAACCACGGGGTTAGTCGCTACAACTACATCAAGTAATCACGAAACCTCAAATCCCGAAAAAAGGGAAGAACAACCATGTTGCTCTAAAGCAGCAAAAATTCAAGCGCTTCATTCAGAAAATGAAAGCAAAATTCTTTTACCCACTGCGGTCATCACCATTGAACATAAAGGTGATTTATTCAAACTAAGAGCGTTAATAGATCAAGGCTCTCAAAGATCCTTCATATCATCAAAGGTTCAAAATCGGCTAAAATTGCCAATAAAACATTCCAGTTTACAAATTTCGGGAATGGGCGGAAGAATTATTCAAAATTCTAATAAAATATGCCCAATCACCATAGTTTTTCCAACTGCGGATATACGAATAGATGCACAAGCCATCGTTCTACCGCAACTTACAAATTTGCTTCCAAGCTATGAAGTAAATAAAATACACTGGGAAAAATGCTCACATCTCAAGTTAGCAGATCCCAACTGTCATACCCCATCACAAATCGACATATGATTAGGCAGTGACTTAAAACCTCAAATAATTCTTGAAGGTATAGAGAAAATCTCCAATAAATTGTTAGCCCAAAATACAATCTTTGGGTGGATTATAAGTGGCCAAGTCACTGAAAAAATAAATTCTTTCACAACACAAGTGGAAGATATAACAAACGAATACTTAAATAATGAACTTAAAAAATTCTGGGAAGTGGAAGAAGTACCCCAGATTACCAAACTTTCAGAAGAAGACCATGCATGCGAAGCCTATTACCAGTCCACAACAACAAGAAACGAACATGGTCGTTATGTTGTGCGACTGCCATTCAAATCCACCTTTCCAGAAACTATAGCTCTAGGCCACTCTAGAATCTCAGCAGTCCAGCAATTCCTAAGCATGGAAAAAAGCCTGACGTAGAAAAATGCGCTAAAATCAGCATATGATAATGTGATGAAGGAATATCTTGACCTCAATCGTATGGAAGAAACTGTACCATATGAAAAGATATCCCAAGGTAGATATTTATCTTTTTACCTTCCACATCATGGGGTAATAAGACCAGAAAAAATCACAACAAAAGTACGAGTGGTGTTCAATGCCTCAAAGTGTACGAGCTCAGGCAAATCACTCAATGATGTATTATACACAGGGCCAACATTAAAACCTGATCTCATGTTGCTAATACTAAATTGGCGCATGTTTAAATACGTTTTTAACAGGGATGTTGAGAAAATGTATAGGCAAATTCTGGTGCATGAAGATGACCAGGATTTCCAACGCATAGTCTTCCGCAATTCAATTAATAGTCCAATAAGCGACTACAAACTTAAAACAGTTACCTTTGGCATCATTTGCGCACCCTATTTAGCCATTAGAACGTTACATGAAGTTGCAAAAACTTGTGAAACAAATTTACCTTTAGCAACTTCTGTGTTGCAAACTCAAACATATGTGGATGACATTTTATCAGGTAGCCACAGTATACCAATAGCGTGCGAATCATTATCTCAAGTGATCAAAGCACTAAATTCAGCAGGTTTTCCCCTAAAGAAAATAACCTCAAATCATCCCGAAATAATCAAAGATATAAGAAAGGAAGACTTATTAGTTACTGACTTCCTTAAATTCGAAAAAGCTAGTACAACAAAAACACTAGGGATTCAATGGAATGCGATAACAGATCAATTCTCATATACAATTGAGTCAATATCTGCAATGTCCGCCATTACAAAACGACAAATCCCTTCCTCGGTGGCAAAACTTTTCGACCCCGCAGGATGGCTTTCGCCAATAATGATTCAAGCTAAAATTCTCATTCAAGAATTGTGGCAAGATGGCACTGAATGGGATGAACAGGTAAAACCTGTACGTTTAACAAAATGGGTTCAATTTGCTAACAACCTACATACTATATCAGAAATTCGAATCCCTCGATGGGTAAATTTCACCCCTAACATTAACACAGAATTACACGGTTTCTGTGATGCCTCTGAAAAGGCTTATTTCGTAACAGTCTACATACGCACTCAGTATGATAGCAAAATAACTTCACATCTTTGGTAGCCAAAGCCAAAGTTGCACCTTTGAAGACACTAAGCCTGCCACGGCTTGAACTAAATGGTGCTCTTCTGTTAGCAAAATTAATTTCAATAGTTCAAACCCATATAAAATTAAACGATCACAAAAAGGATGGGGTCATGTGTAGAAGTTCACGCAAGTGAGGAAAGTTCTCTGATCGCCATTCACTTGGGAGTGGCCAGAAACGATTCTTTTACATATGACTCAAGCAGCTCACGACTTCCGGTCTTTGACCAAGTATCCTCTGGGTAGCCTAAGAACATCCGTTTGAAGGCGAGCTAAAGTGAGAAGGCGAAACACCCCTGCATAGGGTTGTGCGCTGGGTTTGGGACCCGCCACGTAAAAAAACACCCCCAATGAAAGAAAAAAAACAGCCTCGGATGAGAGCCCCCCCTTTTGATGACGACCATGGCAAACGAAATAAGGACTATGATTTGAGGGCATGCACCTGGAATGTCCGGTCCCTTAATTGGGAAGGTGCCGCTGCCCAGCTGGTAGATGTCCTCGTAAAGATAAAGGCTGACATCACCGCCGTCCAAGAAATGCGATGGACGGGACAAGGACAGAGACGAGTAGGTCCTTGTGACATTTACTACAGTGGCCATATAAAGGAGCGCAAGTTTGGTGTTGGATTCGTGGTGGGAGAGAGACTCCGTCGCCGAGTACTATCATTCACTCCGGAGAATGAAC
Source organism: Bactrocera correcta (assembly GCA_027475135.1). Lineage (NCBI taxonomy): Eukaryota > Metazoa > Arthropoda > Insecta > Diptera > Tephritidae > Bactrocera > Bactrocera correcta. Next base: position 59,255,505 of record CM050322.1, read on the forward strand.
GTCTAGCCACAATCCGCATCAAAGCGAGGTTCTTCAACATATCGCTGATTTGCGCCCACGCCCCGACGGAAGAGAAGGACGATGTGACCAAAGATGCCTTTTATGAGTGCTTGGAGCGCTCTTATGAGAGATGCCCCCGCCACGATGTCAAAATCGTGCTTGGCGACTTCAATGCCAGGGTGGGCAAAGAAGGTATCTTTGGCACTACGGTCGGTAAATTCAGCCTCCACGCGGAAACATCCCCAAATGGGCTGAGGCTGATCGACTTCGCCGGGGCCCGAAATATGGTTATCTGTAGTACTAGATTCCAGCATAAGAAGATACATCAAGCTACCTGGCTGTCTCCGGATCGAAAAACCACCAACCAGATCGATCATGTTGTGATAGACGGAAGACACGTCTCCAGTGTTTTAGATGTGCGTGCGCTCCGAGGTCCTAACATCGACTCGGACCACTATATTGTTGCAGCCAAAATTCGCACCCGCCTCTGTGCAGCAAAAAACGCACGCCAACAAACACAAGGAAGGTTCGACGTCGAGAAGCTGCAATCACAACAGACAGCCGAACGTTTTTCTACTCGGCTTGCACTCCTGCTCTCTGAGAGCACTCGTCAACAACTCGGTATAAGGGAACTGTGGGACGGCATTTCAAACTCCTTACGTACAGCTGCAACCGAAACCATTGGTTTTCGGAAAGTGCAGAAGAACAGCTGGTACGACGAGGAGTGCCGTGTCGCAGCGGAGAGAAAACAGGCTGCCTACCTCGCAACGTTACGATCGACCACAACACGTGCGGGATGGGATAGATACCGAGAGTTGAAGAGGGAAGCAAGACGCATTTGTAGACAGAAAAAGAAAGAGGCCGAAATGCGTGAGTACGAAGAGCTTGATAAGCTGGCCGACAGGGGTAATGCTCGAAAATTCTACGAAAAGATGCGGCGGCTTACAGAAGGTTTCAAGACCGGAGCATACTCTTGTAGAACCCCCAAAGGTGATCTAGTTACCGATGCCCAGAGCATACTTAAATTATGGAGGGAACACTTCTCCAGCCTGCTGAATGGCAGTGAACGCACAACACCAGGAGAAAGCGAACCCGATACCCCAATCGATGACGATGGAGCAGACGTTCCATTGCCCGACCATGAAGAAGTTCGAATAGCAATTGCCCGCCTGAAAAACAACAAAGCGGCAGGGGCCGATGGATTGCCGGCCGAGCTATTCAAACACGGCGGCGAAGAGCTGATAAGGTGCATGCATCAGCTTCTTTGCAAAATATGGTCGGACGAAAGTATGCCCAACGATTGGAATTTAAGTGTGCTATGCCCAATCCACAAAAAAGGAGACCCCACAATCTGCGCCAACTACCGTGGGATTAGCCTCCTCAACATCGCGTATAAGGTTCTGTCGAGCGTATTGTGTGAAAGATTAAAGCCCACCGTCAACAAACTGATTGGACCTTATCAGTGTGGCTTTAGACCTGGTAAATCAACAACCGACCAGATATTCACGATGCGCCAAATCTTGGAAAAGACCCGTGAAAGGAGAATCGACACACACCACCTCTTCGTCGATTTCAAAGCTGCTTTCGACAGCACGAAAAGGAGCTGCCTTTATGCCGCGATGTCTGAATTTGGTATCCCCGCAAAACTAATACGGCTGTGTAAACTGACGTTGAGCAACACAAAAAGCTCCGTCAGAATCGGGAAGGACCTCTCCGAGCCGTTCGATACCAAACGAGGTTTCAGACAAGGCGATTCCCTATCGTGCGACTTTTTCAACCTGCTTCTGGAGAAAATAGTCCGAGCTGCAGAACTCAACAGAGAAGGTACAATCTTCTATAAGAGTGTACAACTGCTGGCGTATGCCGATGATATTGATATCATCGGCCTCAACACCCGCGCCGTTAGTTCTGCTTTCTCCAGACTGGACAAGGAAGCAAAAGAAATGGGTCTGGCAGTGAACGAGGGCAAGACGAAATATCTCCTGTCATCAAACAAACAGTCGTCGCACTCGCGACTTGGCACTCACGTCACTGTTGACAGTCATAACTTTGAAGTTGTAGATAATTTCGTCTATCTTGGAACCAGCGTAAACACCACCAACAATGTCAGCCTAGAAATCCAACGCAGGATAACTCTTGCCAACAGGTGCTACTTCGGACTAAGTAGGCAATTGAAAAGTAAAGTCCTCTCTCGACGAACAAAAACTAAACTCTATAAGTCGCTCATAATTCCCGTCCTCCTATATGGTGCAGAGGCTTGGACGATGACAACAACCGATGAGTCGACGTTGCGAGTTTTCGAGAGAAAGGTTCTGCGAAAGATTTATGGTCCTTTGCGCGTTGGCCACGGCGAATATCGCATTCGATGGAACGATGAGCTGTACGAGATATACGACGACATTGACATAGTTCAGCGAATTAAAAGACAGCGGCTACGCTGGCTAGGTCATGTTGTCCGGATGGATGAAAACACTCCAGCTCTGAAAGTATTCGACGCAGTACCCGCCGCGGGAAGCAGAGGAAGAGGAAGACCTCCACTCCGTTGGAAGGACCAGGTAGAGAAGGACCTGGCCTCGCTTGGAATATCCAATTGGCGCCACGTAGCGAAGAGAAGAAACGAGTGGCGCGCTGTTGTTGACTCGGCTATAATCGCGTAAGCGGTGTCTACGCCAGTAAAGAAGAAGAAGATCACAAAATGTATCTCTGGTCAGACTCAGAAATAGTTCTAGCATGGTTGGAAAAACCACCCTATACTTGGAAGACATATGTATCGAATCGCATATCACAAATCTTAGACTTAGTTGGCTCAGAAAAATGGCAACATGTTGCAAGTGCAGACAACCCAGCGGATCTGGGGACCAGAGGTTGCAAACCACTTCACCTCACCACAACTACACTCTGGTGGAACGGTCCCACATGGCTAACAGAATTACAAGAATTCTGGCCTGCTCGGAATATCATACCTCCGGAAAGTCGGAAAATAGAAAATTTTCATATCACTTCAGAAGAGGATGATATTCTCCAAAGATTTTCCTCATTTCCTCGAGTACTAAGGGTAGTCGCTTATATGCACAAATTCATCCATAAACTTAAACAAAAGGTGAAAAGAATATCAAACGATCCTTGCATACAACTAACATATTCCGACTTGCAACATGCCAAGGTCAGTCTAATCTTGTATACACAAACTCGCTATTTCAGCAAAGAGAAATCAAAGTTGCTTGAAAAGCGACCTCTCGAAAAGGGAACCTCACTTCTCGTGTTAAACATATTCCTGGACGCTAAGGGATTACTACGGGCAACTGGAAGACTAGCCAACTCCAGCCTTAGTTACAATGAACGACATCCCATCATAATCCCAGAGAAATCCCGTTTTACCTACTTATTTCTAATATATCTCCACCAGCTTACACTGCATGGTGAGCATCGCTTGATGCAACAAATGGTCCGGCAAGAGTTCTATGTACCGCGACTAAAGCCACAAATTAAAAGAACCATTTTCATGTGTAAACAGTGTACTATGTACAAGCACAAGATGCGTACGCAGATCATGGCAGCCCTACCACCTGAACGCTGCAACTATGCTTTACCCTTTACCATCACTGGGGTTGATTTTGCTGGGCCTTTCCAGATAAAGGCCTCAATGCTAAGGTCTTCCTCATTTAGAAAAGGGTATGTGGCTGTCTTTGTGTGTTTTACAACAAAGGCAGTACACCTCGAGCTATGTTCGGATCTGACTACTGCGGCTTTTCTTGCAGCATTTGCCCGCTTTGTCGGACGACGCGGATTTCCTTTAAAAATTATGAGCGACAATGGAAAAAACTTTGTCGGAGCTCAAAGAGACACGGAAAAGGAGTTTTTACAATTCATGAAAGAAGTATCCCCCGAAATTGTCAGAAAATATGCACCCCAAGGGATCGATTGGCAATTCATACCCCCCTGTTCTCCACACATGGGCGGACTCTGGGAATCAGCAGTAAAGAGCTTTAAGTCCCATTTAAAGAAAACGGCTGGTAACCATAAATTCAATTATGAGGAGTTTACTACATTACTCACTCGTATCGAAGCCGTACTAAACTCTAGACCTACCTCACCACTCTCGCAAGATCCCTCAGACTCCACAGCCTTAACCCCAGGGCATTTTCTAAAAGGAGCACCCATTCTGGCCATACCTGAGCCAGGCGTGGAGTCGC
>CM050322.1:59260697-59296458 GCA_027475135.1 Bactrocera correcta
CACAATCTAAAGGATTCCATTCGAAGGACGATTATTTGACCAAAAATTATATTTTAACCATTAACCACTCCCCGTATTCACCTGATATGAAACCGTGCGACTTCTTCGTTTTCGGAAAAATGCATTTGTCCATGAAGGAAAAGCGTTATGCAGACGTAGAGGTCATTCAAAAAGCTTGCATCAGCCATACCGGCCAACGAGCTAAAACACTCGTGCGACATGCTTTTGGGCCGTGAAACAAACTGTATTGAAGCAGGAGGAGACTATTTTGAATAAAATTAGTTGATTTTGCCGAAAAACCATTTGTTCTGTTTTTGTTTTTAAGTCCTGTTTACTTTGGACGCACCTTGTAGATGTCACTTTATAATGTTGTAGTGACTCTATAATATTTGAGAGATCTAGTTTATTTAAAGAAATGAGTAGACAAATGTAGCCAGTTTTGATGGGCGACTTGAAGAACATTTGATGGAACCGTACCGATTTTGTGTAAACCAACTATTGGATAAGAAAAAATTAACTATCTACTCTCGAAATGCCGAAAAGTGTTGGAGAATGCTTTCGGTCATTTGTTTTATTTATTTTTTTTTTTGTTTGCTTTGATAAGCACATGGTCAACACAAGATTTGTCATCAAAACTTGCTGCGTTTTGCACAACCTTTTAAATGAGGAAAATGATGAAATTCATGAAAACTGGATTGCAGCACAACAAATCTAAACCAAACTCGGCAGTTGCTAGAAAACGTCTCTGACGTTTGTGGAAATGTTAACCCAAGAGCAGAAGAAATAAGACAAGCGTTCTTTTCATATTTCGGTAACTTATTTTATTTAACTTTGAAATAATGTTAAATCTCTTCCAGCAACCGATCCATACTTACATATTTCATAATTTCTTCATTAAATTCCTATTTTTTTAATTCCAGTGCAGAAAAAAAAGATATTTCTATTTACTTATTTTTATATTCATATTCACATTTATTTCTATTCATATTTGTATTCATATGCACATATTATTTATATATCTTAAAACTAAAACTTAATTTTTATTTAAATGTATTTTTGACGACGAAGGAAGTCAATGAAAGCGTCCATCATTTCTTTTGCATCGTTAGCATACAAGTATCTTTCTAACAGGCAAAGACGCTTTTCATTGGCTTCCTTCATCGCATCAGTCGCTTTAAAAAATCGTCACGCATATTTTCTATAACCATCACTGCCGTCTTTTTCTTTTTTATTGAATAACCTTCAGGCCGCACGCACGTGCTTATTCGCGAAACTCTCCATTGTTCTCGAAATTGCAAGTGGTTTTTTTATTGCGTGAACGGAATTCTTAAAAATATTTTCTACGAATTCAGGACAACATGGTATGTATTTAATATTAATGATACAAAAATTAGTTTAGTTAATGTATTACTATGTGTTTTTCGGGAAAACAATGAAACATTAAAAAAAAACTAATTTTTTGTTGTAATTTTTTAGAAATTAGTGTTTTTGTTATAGTGTCGGGCGAGGACGAGCTATGAACTTAAGCTTAAACATTTTCCCCGTCTTTCCCCCCCTTTAAAAAAAGCGAGTTGAAAAAAGTAGGTCAGTTGCATAAAATGAGTACTGCCTTATATATATTTTTTAATTGAATACTGAATTCCTGCTTAATTATTCTATACGGGTGGTATATAGATGGTATAAGGGGGCTGTATCGGAGCCGGTGTGAAAATTGGACAATGGGCGTGGCCCCGCCCACTTTCTGGTGAAATCCCATATCTCGGGACCCGACTGACCGATTTCGACAAAATTTGGAACGCAACAACATTTTCATTTTTCTGTCACTCTGTGAAAATGAGTGGAATTCGATTACAACCACGCCTACTTCCCATATAACAAAATTTAAAACTCCATTTGATTCTTTCACTTTCCAGTACACAAATAAAGTATTAATTAAAATAACGGAAAAAAATTTTGCGGTAATAATTCCCTTAAAGTAAGCTCCCTTTTGACCCCCTAGGTACCCCTAGGTACCCCTAGGTACCGAATATTTGAACCCGATACCAATAGCTGCCTTTTGACCGAAAATATCGTTTAATGTGTGAGATATGAAATTGAAATTCATACAGAATCGTTTTCTGACAATAGTATTTCATTGTGTCAAAAATGGATTGAATCGGGCCAATACTTTCCTGAGCCCTTATATACTTAATATAAAGATTTTAGAACTTCTAGGTCACTTTATGTTTGATATATCTGCCAATATTTGAGTCAAGTCTCATTAAAAATAGCAGAACATATTTTATTCATAACAGTGTATCTTTGCTCTTAAAATAGATACAATTGCGCGAAAACTTTACCCCTCCAACACAACCCCCCACCTACATAGCTATTACCAAGATTTTCGGACATCCACTTGACCTTTCTCCATATGATTGCTGATTGTATGTAAGATACCTAAATAAAACCGAGGAAACATTTTTGTGAATATGGCATATATTCAAGGCAAAAATATATAAAATCTGGTCAGCACTACCCCCTTCTCAAATATATCGAATATAAAATAGTCGGTTGCACCCGAATTTAGTCCTTCCTTACTTGTGTTTTTTTAAAATATTTCATTATTATATTTAATCATGCATTTTTAATAATTTATTAATTTTGTCCGGTTTTTGAGACCAAATGCTCCTATTTTACCTCATATTCATAGTTTTACCTCATAATTCAACAACTACCTGTATTTTTTTTGTGAAATTATGTATTTATATTTTTTTTCCGTTGGCCGTACATACATGTCCAACAGACAACATGCGCTAGACTTTTTTGCTTATACGCATAATTTTCTTGTGGAGCGAAGCTGTGGCATTTTTTGTTTTTGACTTTGACACCACAAACTAAACAGGCAAATAAAGATAACAAACCAAAAAATTGCTAATTAGTATAAATAAAAATAAAAGTTTATAATGGCAAAATCTGAAAAAAAAGAAAGGAGAGGGTTATGTGGAGTGAGGCTGCCGAGGCAGCTGCGATTAAATAAATGTGACCAACAGATGGCGCAAATCAGAGTCGCACCGGGAGTTTTGGAGTGTATCGGTTTCAAATCACTTTGATGAAGTGGTTTTTAGTGTCATTTTTGTTTGGTGAAATTTATAAGATTGGAGGGTTAAACTACTCAACAGCCTAAATCTTGTGATTAAGTGTCGGTCTGAACATGGTATTATATGCTATCATATCAATTGATTAGAATATTATTTTGAGAATTTTTATGAAAGTATGTAAAACTAATAACATTATTATTAAACAATACAATTCTCCAAGCAATATCTGTAGTTAATGGTCAAATGGGCTACTTCACTACATAGTATAAAACAAAGTCGCTTTGTCTTTCCCTATGTCCTTTGTATGCTCAAATTTTCAAAACTACGCAACGTTTTTCAATCTAGTTTTTTTTAATAGATATAGGGAAACCTTCTCCGGTTTATATGTATAATAACATCCTCCCATCCAATCTCTTATGGACATAAAATAATACGATTTTTTTGTCATTTATTTTTACGACAAACAGTGGCTAATTCTTGAAGCGATTTTAACCAATACAGTATTTATCCTTAAATACATTGTTATTATAATTTAAATCTGTATGAACCTATACAGCATATGATTTAAATGAATATTTTCGATGACTTACAGATTTAAAAGTTGCGGGACGTAGTGATTGTGGCGGCACCGGAGGTCGCGGTTCTTCCTACAGCACTTTAAATTTAGCAGCGAACGGACGCGTTTATTTTCGGAGCTCTTTAGCAAGGAAAATAACAATTCTAAATAAAAACGTGCCTTTCAGCACGACAACGTTTCAGTAATTATGCGGACGGGTGCTCTAGTTTTAAATATTCTTTATGTTTGATAATTTAATATAATTTCATATAATATATACATATGTACATATATACATACAAATGTCATGTGTAACCTACATACAAGGCCACTATGACAATATCCTACAAACACTTAATAAGTATATTACAATGCCATGCACATACACACATATGTACGGATGTAATTACAATTCAAATCAAGATATTATCACTTATCAAAAATAACACGTGTGCGAGTTAATAATACCAGTATCAACTTCACATGCCCTAATCAAATAAACAAGAGTATCAAACACAAAACTTTGAACTCATACTACTCCATACCCGAATGTAAGACATGCATAGGCCGCATGATAAGCACTTGTTTACAATAAATAATAAAATTAGAGTTTAGACCTAAGCCACAAAACATGAATATGTTATCAGCTTAACGAATAATATATAACCCATAGCATAATACGAAAACAGGTTCATTAAGTATGTGAATTTTTAAGAATAAAGATCATATTCTGCAAAAGAAAAAATATATTTTTTAACCATTCATAAGAATATGAATTAACTGAGGGCCCAACCGCTCTTTACTGGGAAGGAAGAGATCGCACAACGGGACATCGGCATCCTTAAGGATCTTCGAAGCGCATCAAGAAGGACATCTAAATCCTTAAGCTGAAATCTTTAGTAAAGAAAGCCAAAATCTTTAAATCTTCCTTAACGAAGACAGACACTCAGAAAACGAGTTAAGGAGAAAAACAGACAATGCCAAACGAGGACATAAATCCTTCAGCTACAGTCCATACCACTCCTGAAAACTACATAATATCCTTCATTCAGACTCAGTTCTCGAAATTGGAAAGGACAAAGGACAAGGAGTTAATATTACGAATGTTCCAAACTATAAATTCTAATACAAGCGAAACTTCCCCTCCAAGAATCTACCAAGAAGCTACGATACAATACCAGAATATAACAGATGTACAAATCGAAGTCATAAAGGAATTGCCTATTTTCCAAGGAAACAAAGAAGACAATACGATATGGAAGTCACATGTAATGAAAGTCATGGAACCACTCCAAGTATTCCGGAACACACCTCAATTCTACAATATCAGCGTTCAGAAGAAGAATCACAATGGCAAAATATTAAGTTAAGCCAATGGTCAAGAAACCAATACAATCAACCTAATCATCATAATAACAACTTCAGGCAAAATCAATTTCAACCAAGGCAAGAAATAAGGAACAATTACAATTATGCACAACCTCAAAAAATATTTAATACATACCAACCTCCACAAGAACGCACGAATGTTGACGAACCTCAAATAAACAGTTGGTAGTTACAAACGAAATCACTCTATCAGAAACATCATTCTGCAAAAGATACAAAGAATCAACATACACCAACAACCTAGACCTCAGCCAGAACAAACCTTCAGACACATAGAAGAAGCTCAGGATACGTCGAGTACTTTTTTAGACTAAAGGATGGTCCAACACAACAAGAACTGAATATCATGATCGACTCAGGCGCTACAAATAACTACCTATCAAAAAAATGCAGAATAGGTAGGAGTACTATATATCAATAGATCCTGTATGACATTCCATCATGACTAGTAAAAACCTAATATATCTGTTTAGAGATGGCGATCTGAGATCGATTAATCGAAAAATCGATTTTTGGAGCCAAGAAAATCAATTTTTTAAATCGATATGTAGTACTGGATCGATTCATTGGATCGATACATCACCCTTTAAAATCGACATTCGATTTTTTTTATTTTTGTATTGTGGGCACTCACATATGGCAACACAATTTGTCAGTTATTCATTCTCTGTACATTCTTAGAATTTCAGTTCCAACTGAATTCCTAATTCTTAGTTTCAACTTTAAGAAGCGTCACTCATTGTGCAAACGCCAGCAAGGCTACAAGTGTTCTTTAATAAATTATCTTTAATTTTATATAATTGTAGTGACTTTTTTATCTGTACAAACGCCAGCAAGGCTACAAGTGTTCTTTAATAAATTATTTGTTTGTTCGTTTTTTGACAAAGTAAGTGTTTATTAAAACACTGTGAACAACGAAATAAATTGTTGCGGAATAATAACTAATTGAGAGTACGTAAGTATAGCGCTCCTTATTTTTATTTGATGCTATAATTTTCAGTTTGTTCTGTTCGGGAGAAGATTATGTTACAGCCAGTAAAATCATACCAATAGTATCTTGCCTGACATATAATAAAATGAAAACTTCAACTGATATTGGTGCTAAAACTAGAATTTTAACTGTCGCTTAAATAAAAGATTTGGGAGTGTCGAGCAAGTTCATTTGTTGGCTACAGCGACCATTTTAGATCCAAGATTTAAAAAAAATTAATTTTGCTGACCAAGTAGCTTGTTCACGAGCAATAAATAGAATCAACACTTCAATTTTAGATAATACTCGGCAGCAACTTCCACAAAATAATATTGAGGAAGTTGACGCAACAGAAGGGACAGATAATGATATGAAAAAAGGAATTTGGGATTTTCATAAGTTGCTTGTAAAAAAGCAACTTTCGATGTACAATGCACTTGCACAGGAAAGTCGAGGCTTAAATGAAGAATTCAAACATTATTTATCGCAAGCCGTTGTGCACTTGAAGTATGACCCTGTACTTTACTGACAAGAACAAAAAAACTCTATTTATCACCACGTTCACTCAATAGCATTGATGTATGTGGGTATTGTGGGATCATCTGTTCCTTGTGAGCGCATTTTTTCAATTGCCGGAAACATCGCAAGTGAAGAACGGAACCGCTTGGATCCCAGTAGACTGTTGTTTTTAAAAAGTTTAAATATTAAGCATTGGGAACTATAAGCTAAATTATCTATTTGCTTTGTAACCTAAAACTTGTCAATTTTGAAAATAAATGTCTCGTTCTATGGGATCTGATACTTTGATATGGTAATAAAAATAGTTGTTATTATCGAAGTCCCTGACTTTATTAATTAAAGATCGTTAATTATAACATTCGTCTTATTTTTAATAAAATTGATTAATACTTATATTGCAATAGAAAATTGGAAAAAAGATCGATTTTTTGGAAATCGATACTTTAGATCTCGACTTTTTTGTGGATCGATTTATCAGGTCACGATTCGAATCGATTTAAAAATCGATCTTTTTCGGAATGGATCGCCATCCCTAACTCTGTTAAGCCATGATTTACTATATTTTGAAGATATTAAAGATTTTGATATGATGATAGAATTTTGTGGATTGAAAAAATTAAATGCCGAAATAGATTTCAAGTCACTACAATTAATATCTTATATATAAAAATTAAACTCAAAATGTGGTGGTATGGGCATAACTCAACAACGCCTGGACCAATGTGACCAACTCTTTTTTTTTAATGTTCGTTTAGGTTCAAAGATGGTTTCTACAGCAAGAAAAATTCAAATAATTGCCGTAAACCCCCTGAAAACAGCCCTTTCCTTTTTCCATACGAACGAATGAATGTTGGTTTATTAGCACCAATCTTGATGAAATTTTCAGAGAATGTTCTGTGTGGATGGGGAAGGTTTAGAAATAAAAAAACCTGTATGCTTTTTGCGAGGAAATGTCGAAAAATTGGAAAATTCCAAAGAGTTAATTTTTTCCATACAATTTTTTTATTTTTCAATTATTTGAATCGTACAAATTTGTCGTTTGCCTCAAAAATTTTTGAAAATTATTCAGTAAAACATTATGTGTGTTGCACACAAAGTGATCAATTACAGTCTGAAATTTGTTACGATGCCACGAAGAGGTCGCGCTAATATTGGTCGGCGTTCTTTTTGGCATCAACAAACATTAGCAGCCCAAGGCACATGACCGAGTACTCCTATGATGCGATGACATACGTGCGGTATTAACAAGCGATCGTCCCGATGTCACAGCAAGACTTTTCAAGCAACAGCTTCGATGGACTTTATCTTGAAGCAACGCTGTTAGATGCGAGATGTACTCTGTTGAGTGGCAAAAGAGAGGTTTGCCGCACGCACACATTCTTTTTTGGATAGTGGATGGTGGTTACACCAGATCAAATTGATGAAATCATTCAGTCACGCGGAAATTCCTGATGCAGAGAAAGGTGCAGTATTATACGAAGTGATGAAAACCAATATGGTTCATGGACCTTGCGGACACCACAATCCCACTTCGGTTTTTATGTTTGATAATAAGTGCACGAAACAGTATCCACATTTCTTTCGGAAACACAAACTAGAACAGAAGCATTCAATTTAGAAGAGTGAATACCGAAGTTGACAACACATGGATCGTCCTTTATTCACCATTATTGTCTAATTCTTATTCAAAACTCATATCAGTGTTTAGTATTGCAGTTTGGTGTAATCGATAAAATACGTTTGAAAGTACGTCACCATAGGAAGCAACATGGGGGTTATTGGACTTGAACGATACGGTTGATACATAAACTGCAATAAAGCGCTTTGTAGTACATTAACTTCTAAAATTCATGAACGTTTTCCGGCTGTTGTGCGTCCCACAGTTAATTTTGAAAAGTCCAATGTATGTACTTCAACCCAGAGAATACAGTACAGCCAGTGGAAACACCGCCAGCAACAAAATTAACATTTACGAGTTTTTGCTCAACTTTCGTCAGAGATTTGTTTGCCAGGATATTTGGAAATATCTTGATATTATACATGGAATGCATCGTTGAAGAAATAATTACGCAGAAAGCAAGGCCAACCAGTAGATGGACATCCAGGTGTGTTATCAACTAATGCATTGAGACGAATTTGCACAATCCACCCGCGAAACGACGATTGTTTCAACCTTAGGTTGCTATTGATAAATGTTCGCGGTTCTACTTCATTTGAGTCATTGCGTACTCTGAATGGTACGGTGTGTGCAACTTTTTGAGAATCAAGCCAGCAATTACAATTGCTGGAAAATGATTATCACTGGAATGCAAATGAAGCACACTTTTCACGATAATCATTTCGACATATCAGCCCTTAAATCCGCGTCTATTATGCGATACGAACAAAAATGAAATTGCCGAAGACTTTTTAAATCGTCTTCGCTAAAAATTGGGAATGGATCAATTCCGGTTGATACTTCCGGTGGTTTGATATCAATTCCATCTGCCGTTTATCAGTTCACGTAATATGAACTCATCACGAATGTTCGGACATAGGCCAAATTATCGTAACTACGATTCTTTAAGTGTACACGCAATGTTAACTGCTAAAAATACCGATATTGTTGACTTAAACTGGAAGATTCAAAATCAAATTCCAGGAGACTTGCGCTCATACAAATCGATGGTTCGTCTTGACAATGAATAAATTATCCAGTGGAATTTCTAAATTCTTTGGAGAGGCTTGGTATGTCACCGCACCATTTGCGTCTCAAAGTTGGATCTGTCATTATTATGTTTCGCAATCTTCATGCGCCGAAACTGTGTAATGAAACCTGACTGATTGTGACGCACCTATCAAATACAAGAAGCAGAATGCTTGATTCTACGAATTCCTTTGATTTCTATCGATTTGAGTTCAAACGTATACCGTTTTCAGTGAAAATTGCATTTGAGATGACAGGACACAAGGATATTCGCATAGTGTGTGGCATAAATTTGGAAATGCTATGTTTTTCACTCGGTCAGATATACGTGGCGTGCTCACGAGTTGGAAAACCATCTTTTCTGTACACCGGAACAGAAACCAAAAATTGTTGTTTATCAAAAAATGAAATGATAAATTTAACTTTCTTTTCATTTCAAAACACATATTTTCACGCCGGACAATGGCTGCGGGGTCAGCTAGTATACAAATAAAAACAAAAATCAAAAAATAAGTTAGACAAATTATAATAAGGATTATGAAGGGGAGATTAGAGAAATAATTAGGAGAAATAATAAAACAGAAATGATACCATTTACCAAAACGATAGAAGCAACCATTAGCACAGAAGGTAATGAACCTGTTTGGACGAAACACTTACCAATATCCGTATGTAGAAAACGGTTTCGTCAATTCAGAAATAAAAAAATTATTAAAGAATAGTATAATACAACTTAGTAGAAGTCCTTATAACTCACCAGTTTGGACATACCAAAAAAGGGTATAGATGAAAATGGAAATCCCAAGAAAAGATTAGTGATAGATTTTCAAAAATTAAATTCAAAAACTATAACAGATAACGGGTGATTTTTTTGAGGTTAGGATTTTCATGCATTAGTATTTGACAGATTACGTGGGATTTCAGACATGGTGTCAAAGAGAAAGATGCTCAGTATGCTTTGACATTTCATCATGAATAGACTTACTAACGAGCAACGCTTGCAAATCATTGAATTTTATTACCAAAATCAGTGTTCGGTTCGAAATGTGTTTTATCGACAAATTTTGTTCAGCGATGAGGCTCATTTCTGGTTGAATGGCTACGTAAATAAGCAAAATTGCCGCATTTGGGGTGAAGAGCAACCAGAAGCCGTTCAAGAACTGCCCATGCATCCCGAAAAATGCACTGTTTGGTGTGGTTTGTACGCTGGTGGAATCATTGGACCGTATTTTTTCAAAGATGCTGTTGGACGCAACGTTACGGTGAATGGCGATCGCTATCGTTCGATGCTAACAAACTTTTTGTTGCCAAAAATGGAAGAACTGAACTTGGTTGACATGTGGTTTCAACAAGATGGCGCTACATGCCACACAGCTCGCGATTCTATTGCCATTTTGAGGGAAAACTTCGGACAACAATTCATCTCAAGAAATGGACCCGTAAGTTGGCCACCAAGATCATGCGATTTAACGCCTTTAGACTATTTTTTGTGGGGCTACGTCAAGTCTAAAGTCTACAGAAATAAGCCAGCAACTATTCCAGCTTTGGAAGACAACATTTCCGAAGAAATTCGGGCTATTCCGGCCGAAATGCTCGAAAAAGTTGCCCAAAATTGGACTTTCCGAATGGACCACCTAAGACGCAGCCGCGGTCAACATTTAAATGAAATTATCTTCAAAAAGTAAATGTCATGAACCAATCTAACGTTTCAAATAAAGAACCGATGAGATTTTGCAAATTTTATGCGTTTTTTTTTTAAAAAAAGTTATCAAGCTCTTAAAAAATCACCCTTTAGATATCCTATTCCGGATATAAGTATGACAATACAAGCGTTAGGTAAAGCTAAATATTTTTCCACGATAGATCTAGAAGCAGGAATTCATCAAATTATGATAAAAAAGAATATAGGGAAAAAACAGCATTTTCCACAAATGGAGCAAAATATGAATTCACACGAATGCCTTTCGGATTAAGAAATGCACCCTCAATATTTCAAAGATGTGCTGATGATATTCTACGAGAATATACTACTGTGTACTGTGTGTATTTAATTTGAAAATTCTTTATTTATTCTTCCAAATCAATTTCATCCCCTTCAAAGTAGTCCCCACCCGATGCAATGCACTTATGCAATTGATTTTCCAATTTTCGAAACACTGGTTGTAGTCAATTTCCGGGATGGCCTTCAGTTCCGTCTTCGCTGCGGCTTAAATCTTCTCTATCGTATAAAAACGGTCTCCCCGGAGCGGTCTTTTGAGCTTGGTGAACAGCCAGAAGTCGTACTGCGCCAGATCAGATGAATACGGTGGATGCGGAACGATATGGATTGTGTTTTTGGCGAAATGATTACGAATTACGAGGGCAGTATGGGATGGTGCATTATCGTGGTGTAAAAACCAAGAATTGTCTTTCCACAATTCCGGCCTTTTTAGGCAGATAGCGTTACGCAAACGACGCATAACGTTCAAAACATATTCATTGTTGACTGTTTAACTGTTTCGAAGGAATTCATAATGCACAACACCACCATAATCGAAGAAAACAGTCAACATGACCTTGATTTTGAGCGACTTTGGCGCGATTTTTTTGGTCTCGGCTCTCTTTTGGCACGATATTCGCTCGATTGATCGGTTGTTTCGGGGTCGTAAGCATAGATCCAGGTCTCATCGCCAGTTATAATGCGTTTCATGACACCTTGGTAACCGGAAAGCATCGTTTCACACACTTCAACGCGACGCCTTTTTTCCAAAAAATTCAATGTTTTCGGTACCAGTCGAGATTCGACGCGCTTGAGGAGCAAAACATCCTTCAGAATGGTATTGGCGGAGCCTTTCGATATGCCAACTTCATCAGCAAGGTCTCTAATTGTTAATCGACGGGTTGTCAACACCAAATCTTTGATTTGTTGAACGTGAGCTTCGTCGGTTGAGGTTGACGGTCGCCCTGGACGCTCTTCGTCTTCGACACGTTCACGGCCGGCTTGGAACTCACTATACCATTTTTAAACATTTTTTAGACATAGCCTCATCACCAAAGGCTTTTTGCACCATCCTCAATGTATCCGTAGCAGAAAATTGATTCCGTAAACAAAATTTAATGCAAATTCTTTGCTCAACAAATTTCGACATCGCAAAAAACGAAAAGCAGCTCACAAAACGACACATATCTCAAACACTAATGAATATTTTGACATGAAATTTGACATAAATGTGACTGACAGTACTATCAACCTAAAAAATGAAAATGATTCCCCGCGCAGTTTAAATCACCTGTCACCTTATTTTGGACACAGTAGTATAAATAAATTTGCGTATATAGCGACGACGTGTTAATACAGGGTAGGCCATTTAAAGTTGACCCATCTGGCAACGCTGTAACTTTTAACAGCGCTGACCAATCGGCTAATGTCATACCGCGTTAGAAGCGTCATTCGAAGACAATTTATACCATGGAACAGTACACTCCAAAAGAACGCGCTGAAATTGTTCAGCTTTATATTCAAAATAACTTTTCAATTGTGTTAACTCAACGTGCGTTTCGCAAAAAAAATAAAGTGAAAAGTGCTCCAGTTAAGAACACAATTAAGTCTTTATACGCAAAATTTGTGAACACCGGTAATCTCAGTAATGCCAGTCATGCATCCAGACAACGCACAAGACGTTCTGATGAAAATATCGAAGCTGTACGAGCCAGTATTGAGGAGACTCCATCGACATCGAGTTATCGCCGCTCTCAGGAATTAGACATCTCTTGCACCACTCTCCGACGCATAATTCATAAAGATTTGAAGATGTTTCCATATAAAATTCAAATGGCACAAAAACTAAACCCAGCTGATTATCCGCGACGCCTTAATTTTGGCAAACAAACAAATGGGTCAACTTTAAATGGCCTACCCTGTATATTCCTCGACACCTGAAGAACATATTAAACATAGTAAACGCATTACATAAAGCATATATGAAAATCTCTGATGAAAGATCACACTTCTTTAAAAATCAAGTCGAATAGTTAGGACATATAATAATACATAATGGGATAACGGTAGATCTGAAGAAAAGCAGAAACATTAGACAAGTATCCGATACCTCAGACCCTGAAAAAATTAATGTCACTTTTAGGTATGGCGGGATATTATAGGGAATTTGTACAAAGACAAAAAACTACAAAAGCTATACAAATAATTAAAAAAAATTAAAAGAACAAGTTGAACCATTTCAACTAGATTTCTCAAAACCTTTTGATTTAACTACAGATGCGAGTAATTTCGCCATAGGAGGAGTTTTATCACAAGAAAAGAAACCTATATTTTTTTATGTCAAGGATATTAACAAAAACAGAAGAAAATTATTGTACAACGGTAGTATGGGCTATGGGAAAGCTTAGGAATTATATTTACGGTGTAGCAGATTTAACTATACACACTGATCACCAAGCATTAATATTTTCTATTTTGGACAAAACTCCAAATATAAAACTTAAAAGATGGAAAAATTGTATACAAGAATCTGGAGAAAAATAGTATACAAACCAGGAAATCAAAACGTAGTAGCAGATGCACTATCAAGACAAAAAATTAACACTTCAACAATAGAATCGATGCACTCGACACGTTGTTCACCAACCGAAAGCTATACATACGCAAAACAAACAATAAATTCATTTAACAATCAAATCATATTAAAGAAAACTAAACGAAATAAAAAAGAAACACAAACGACTTTTGATATCAAAAGACTGCCTATTTAACAAAAAACTTAAAAGAAATTTTTACACCTACTTCAATAACGCGATTAAAATTGATGAACAAGAGCTATTCACAATAAAATCACTACTAAGTAAACATTTTCTAAACTACAAGCTCTTTATAGCACAAAATCTAGTTGAAGACATAACAGACAAAAACAAGCAATTGGAAATTATAAAAAATACACATAGCCTACCTGGAAATTAGACCACAATATTTTTGGCCCGATATTGCGAAACAAATCAAAAACTTTGCACGAATCTGTTCAAATTATCACGAACAAAAATACGAACGTAGACCAACAAAACAACTGATAGGGAGAACACCAGCAACAAATCTACCGAATCTATTCGACATAGGAAATAGAATATATGTAACTAATATGTGTAGGTACTTAAAATATTTATTAAAGTAGTATAAAAATGAGTGTTCTAGATCACTTTTTGTATGGAGAAATGGAGCAAAGGAAATATATACAGACACTTATATATGCATGAAACTACAAAACCGCAAATGTAGTATGTATGTATGTGTACAAACATTTTTTAAACCACAGGAGTATATATTTTTGGTCTTTAGCGAGATAAGCACTATACAGGAGCGGTTCTGAGTGTAAGGGGCCCGTAGCAAGGGTCCCGTTACTTGGGCACTGACGACTTGTAGCTGGCGGCTGAGGATTGAGGGCTGGGCGAACGGTTATGGGGGCAAGGAGTTGAGTGTGTGATGGGACTCCGGGCCGCTTTTGTTTTGGTGAAAGCGAGAGAATTTTATAAAATCACATATATATATAATTATGCTTTTGGTAATGTATAAAACTGCTTATAATTTTATGATTACATTTTGTGTGAGAATTTTATGGAAGATAAGACATTTTTAACCACAAGTGTGTGCTTGTGAGAATTTTATGAAATCATATATATATATATAATTGCTTTGAAAATGTATAAAACTGCTTATAATTTTATGTTTACATTTCGTTTTTCTAATTTTTCAAATACAAACCTCAAGGGTTTTACTTAAAATGCCTAGTTCAGCATTTAATTTGTTTTGTGAGGAAAATGTTTTTATTATTCTGGATTATATTACTCTGGAGGAAGTTAGAGTTCTATCTCCATTCTTAGAAGGTCAACACTGGTACAGTGAACAAGCGCAAATTAACATCATTCGTGCACATTGGAATAGTAGTAATACTTGGGTAACAAAACTGAAAATACTGTGCGAGTAATTTATACTTCAACTTCTTGAGGAGCGAATGGAATATAGCTTTCGAAGAGAAACCAGCGCACCTCTCAGGAAAGTTGAAAAGGAAAGATCATATGGCGAATTCGTGGTCAATGCTTTAGCATTTAAGGGAGACGCCGATTGTGATACATTTGGGACACAATTTCGAATCTCTGTAAATTTCGATAAACTAAAAATAATAAAAGAAAAAATATTGTTTTAGTTGCTTATTTTGTGTTTATTTATTTCAAATTTAAAACATTTGTACACTTATAAATAAAACATTTGTTTTGCCTAAATTTAATGAATGCATATAAACTTTTTTTCAAGTGCTTAATGCGGCCAAATTCTAAAAGCTCACTATTGGTTTTTATTGAAGTTCGATTGCCTTCCTAATCAATATCATCCCCCTGAGACATTTCGTCATCAAACCATTGTTGTATTAAAAATTTTAATTTCTGAATATCCCCATCATTTTTGAAATCAACTTCAAATGAAGGGACGTTTTCACCCTTACCATTTAAATCAATTTTTCCTACATATAGTAAACCCTTGGTGTTTAAAACTCCATTTATAAAAACAGCTGCTAAATTTGGTTCACAAACATCAATACAATTATTTACATTTCCAGCAATAGCTCTTGGTTGAGTGGCTTCTCGTACAGATCGCTCAGGTTGTATTAACTTTGAAGATCGTTGTCTCTTACGTTTATTTGGTATCTGAGTCTCATACAAAAAACGGTGTTTTTGGAAAAAAAATATTTTTTTGGATTTTGAAAATTTTTTTGGATTTTGAAAATATTTTTATCAGAAAGCTGAGATTTTTTCACATGAAATTGGATAACTTAAGAATTTTTTTCACTTAATTTTGAGGTCGTTAAAAACTAAAAGAAATAGTCATTTTTTTGTTTGATCTCAATTTGAATTGCGCGCCAAAAAACAATGGAGCAACTTTGACCACTAAAAAGTTAACAGATATTCCTATTTTGGTCTATATTATGATATTCTAAAGTTTGGTCGAAATCGGAGAACCACGGGTACAAAACCATGTCGCCAACTGATGGAATGGCCCATATTTATATATACATATATTAGGGTGTTTCAAAAAAAAATTTTTGTTTTTTTTTTCGATTGGTTCTTGGAAAAATAGGTTCCTAGACACCTCTTAGAAAGCCTCTCCAAATATGAGGTTTTAATTGTAACGGGAAGGTCCTCCTACATACAGTTTTCTATTTTTTCTTAGAGATATACAAATTTATATCTCGCTTCCAACTACTTGAAAAAATGTCTTGTTCCGTAGACTTTATAGGAAATCGAATGCTCTACAAAAAAGGTCTGCACAATTTTTTCGTAAACCCAACCGTTAAGACATTAACGGTTGAATTTTGATTATTTTTGGGAACCTTTTTTATTTCTTTTGAGTTTTATAACTCAAAGAAAAAATTTATTATGAATGATGAAACTCATAGATTTTTAGAGAGGCTATCTTAGAAGAAAAAGAAAGAAGAAGAAAAAAAATTTTTTTTGATCCACCTTAATATGCATTGATGTTTGACGATGAATATCTCGTAAACGCTTAACTTAATCAAAAAATCATAGTTGACAATTTTTATAGAGCAGTAAATTTCCTACAAAATTATGAGTTTCATCATTCAAAATTGTTTTTTTTTTTCATTGAGTTATAAAATTAATAAGAAATGAAGAATTTTTCCAAAAATAATCAAACTTTAACTGTTAATATATCTTAAACGGTTGGGTCTATGAAAAAATCATAGATTTTGTAAAACATTCAAGTTTCTACAAAATCTAAGGAACAAGATATTTTTTCAAGTAGTTGGAAGCGAGATATAAATTTTTCTAGGTGTCTAGGAACCTATTTTTCTGAGTACCAATCGAAAAAAACATTTTTTTTAATCACCTTATTATATGTATATATACATTAAGAATTATAAGACTACTTGTCTCAATGAATATAAATTAGACACGTTTTCAGTGAAAACATTCGTGAATTTTGTCAAGTGACTAAAATATTTACTACCTCTACCTCTTTAATGCTTTTTTTTATAGATTTAAATTGTTTGGAGCAACTCTTGTTCCATGTAAGGATATAAAATTAATCCTAATTTCTAATTACCAAAGGGTAATAAGCTAATCTATTTATACATCCCTACTTTTCTACAGAATAAAAATAAAAATTTAAAATGTATCCGTGTAGTTTTTGTAAAAAGAGATATACTCGGAAAAGGAATTTAAAAAAGCATATTACAATGAAACATCAAGATTCAAAAAAAAAAAAAGTTTTTGTGAGCAATGTAAAATTCAAGTAAAAGAAAATTTAAGGACAGCACATGTGAGAACAAACATGCATAAAAAGATTTGTACAAGGTATGTTCAAAAAGTATCGCGAATCGTAACTGACAGTTTTCTTCGATTGCAGGGGCGGGGTGCATCATAAGTTCTTGCCACAGGGAAGAACGGTCAATAAGGAATATTACCTGCAAGTTATGCGCAATTTGCGCGAAGCAACCCGCCAGAAATGACCGGATTTGTGGAAGAACAAAAATTGGCTTTTGCACCACGATAACGCCCCTGCTCACACACATCGTTGCTTGTGCGCGACTTTTTGGCCAAAACCAACACACTAATAATGCCGCAGCCACCGCAGCCACCGCATTCCCCAGATCAGGCCCCCTGTGACTTTATCTTGTTTCCTAAACTGAAGAGGCCCATAAAAGGACGACGTTACGCTTCTCTTGACGAGATAAAGACGGCATCGAAGGAGGAGCTGAAGAAGATAAAAAAAAAATTAATTTTTGAAGTGCTTCGAAGATTGGAAAAACCGTTGGCACAAGTGTATAATATCTCATGGGGATTACTTTGAAGGGAACAAAATAGATATTCATGAATAAATAAATAATTTTTGAAAAAACTCAAAATTCGCGATGCTTTTGAACACACCTCGTATGTTTAGCGTAAATAGTAATAATATTAAATGTATTAATGCTATGTTTACTAATCGTATGGAAACATACGTTTTAGAAAACAATCAATCCAATGATTTAATTGTTGAAATCTTTTTTTGAAAAACATGAAATGAATTATCTGAGCTTTTACGGAAATCTATGGAGAAGCATGAAAACATCAAATTTAACTTTGAACTATTTTGTAAATATATTCCAAATACAAGAAAATATTGAAGAATTTGACATAATGTCACATCAAACTGTAATGACTTAAGCATTAATGGAGAACAGTAATGTTATTGATATTATTAAAGAAAAATTTGCTAAATTGATTAAAAAATGGACACATTTCAAGGACGAGATAGTGGTTGGAGTCTAAGTGAAATTATTCGTCTAGAAGTAAACATTAATAAATATCAACCAATTAGATGATCGTTATATGTATATACCACTACCAAAAATAATTGTAGATAAAAAAGCATTGTTAACAATTATGTATGTTGCTTTAAGTTGACCATAATTCCATCTCTTTACCAACCCTCAATAAATAGACAAAGGTGCTCTTCATATTTTTTTTTTGTTTTCAATATATTTTATTTATTGAATCTGCTTTTTGTTTTGAAAGCCTAACAATAAGTAATAAAATCTTAAACCTTTTTAAAAAGTAGACACGCTCAAGCAAGTGATTGAGCTGTTTTGGTGATACATTGCTCCTCAGTACGCGGGCGATTCTCTTCTTTTAAGACATGTTTGATCTCAGGAATGTACTAAAGCATTAGCCAAGGGCTTGGGTGATCACGGAGTTTAGGTATATATTTGCACAGGTCGTGCCCCACAGTTGAATGCCATACTTCCAATCCGGCTTTATGACCGCATTATATAAAAGCACTTTGTTGTCTAGGCTAAGTTTGTAGTTTTTATTTAAAAGCCAATTTAAATTGCAGCTCTTATCTTCATGCAAGTTATTTTACTAGATATATGTTTTTTCCACGTAAGTCTTCTATCTAGGTGAATACCAAGATAAGTTACTTCATTCGCTTGGGGTACTAAAATATTGTTAATTTTTACTGCCGGACACATTTTTGGTCTAAGCGAAAATGTAACATGCTTACACTTTTGTTCATTTACCTTTATACGCCAGTTGGCTAGCCATTCTTCGACAAACCTTAAGTGCTCGGCTAATATTCTTGATACTATTATGTGGCATTTGTTACGGCTCACTATAGCTGTGTCGTCCGCAAAAGTAGAAGTTAATACATTGTTAGCTGTTGGAAGATCTGCTGTATATATGATGTATGGTGTTGGGCCTAGAACACTGCCCTGGAGTACACCAGCCCTTATCTGTCTTTCATCAGATATGAAATCTCCCACTTTTACCATAAATTTTCTATTTTTTAAATACGATTCCAATGTTTTATATAATTCTGAAGGTATAATATTTTTAATCTTGTATAAAAGGCCATCAAACGCCTGAGGCACGTCTAGAAATATAGCCGAACAGTACTCTCTGTGCTCAAATGCCTTTCTTATTTCGTTAGTAATTCTATTTACTTGCTCAATCATGCTATGTTTTTCACGAAGCCCAAATTGGTGCGTTGGTATTATATTATTTTCGTGGAGGAAAGGAGTCATCTTTGATAGTAACAATTTTTCAAATATCTTAGAAACACAGGGTAGAAGACTGATTGGTCTGTATGAAGACGGCTGTGTTAAGTCTTTCCCAGGTTTGTCTATCAAGATGATCCGCGACTTGTGGATAGTGTCCGAGATTAAGAATTGCATTGAAGAGCAAAGAGAGCACCTTTTCGGCAATATTGGGTAACTCAATTAGCATTTTTGGGGTAATATTATCATGTCCTGGTGATTTTTTGGGGTTAAGTTCTTTTATTATTCTAGTATCTTCTGAAGTCCTAATAGACACATGAGACTTGTTTGCGGTATTGGGCAAGGTTGGCAACTCAAAGTTGTTCTTTGGCCAATTGGGTTGAAATACCTTTTCTAGGTGATTTGCAAAGCAATTTGCGTTATCCTCATCACTACGTGCCCAACTACCATTCAACTGTCTTAGAGGCATGTTGAAATCTACCAAAGACTTTTTGCTTTCCAAAAAGTTTTCTTTTGGGCAATTTTGGAACATTTTTTATATTTAAAAAATTTGCAGTGTTGTGTTCCTCTTCGCGTTTAAGCGCTTTTTTTTAACCCTCGTACAGCAGGGTTTCAGTTGAAGCAGAGTTGAAGCGGATCGATTTAACTGCCATTCCCGCCTAGCTCGCCTTTTCTCATTTACAAGTTTCTCTATTTCATTATTGGTGATCTTTCTAAAACAAACTGGTTTGTTGTTTCTTTCTGGTGTTGCCAATACAGCTGCATTAGTTATTACGTTATTACGCTGTATTTATTTTGCAATCAATATTGATGTGGGTTCTGATATACTTTCTATATTTCAACCAGTTAGTTTTATGTGATGTTAGAGAAACTTTCGGCTCAAATATCATGGGCTGTTCGTATAACTCTATTAGTACAGGAGAATGATCAGATGATAAGTCTGTACATGTATCAGCTGTCATAAGCGATCTATCTATATTTTTGACTACAGCAAAATCTATTAAGTCTGGTATTTTTTTTCTATCACTGGGCCAGTAAGTCGGCTTACAAGAAGATATTCTATCCAGCTTATTATGCTTATTCATAATAGTATAGTACAACTGTCGTCCTTTCGGATTAATAAGACGTGAGCCCCAATATCTGTGTTTTGCGTTGTAATCTCCACCTGCTAGCAATCTTTGACCTAGTGTTCCAAAAAAGTCTTTAAATTCGATTTCTGTAATTTTAAAAGGAGGTGGACAGTATGTAACAGTAAGATTTAAGTCACAACCCCAATTTTTGAGAGAAATTGTTGTCGCTTGTAATTGCGCTGTGGCATAAAATTCTAATGCGTGGTGATTTAACCGTTTATTAACCAACACTGCTGTTCTTCCATGTGTCTTTCCATCTGGGTGGTTTGTAACATAGAGCCTAAATACCAGTATGAAGAAATTGTTTTTGTTCGTAAGATGAGTTTCTGACAATAGCATTACATCAATATTATTTTCATCCAGAAATTTAATAAGTTCCAGTTTATGTTGGTTAACACCGTTAGCATTCCATAAACAAATGTTCAATACACTCATTTTTTACTTAAAAAAGTTTGCAACATTTGTTTTTGAGATTTGGTTATCTCTTGAATCATATTTTGCAGTGAAGCCATAAATTGTGTCATACATTGGGTAAGGTTGAAAACAACTGTTTCAACGCTTCCATGTGGTTGGTTTTGTGGCAACTGCATTTGTGCAGTATTGCCTTTCACCACGTTTGCATAGCTCCCTTAGAATTAGAATTAGAATGAAAGTTGAGGAACGCACTGCGACCTTTGGTCTATTGTGCCCTCTCCTGGCTCACATTGACTCACTCAGCCCTAGCGCATGAATAAAATCCAACACCTTGTCAGGTGCTAGTGAGGCAATGTGATCCCTATCCGGACATGATAGTCCGAGGGCCTTTGTCCTGCGTCTCCAGACCGCTGTGCAGTCGATCAGCAGGTTCTCCGGGGTTTCAGGCTCCCTATCGCAGAACCGGCAACTTGCACTAGAGGATAGGCCCATGCTATGTAGGTGCCTGTTTAGTTTGCAGTGTCCGGTGTACCATGCGACCTGAGCTTGTTCCTTGGGAGGTTTATCACAGTTTTGAACCTTTTCAGGTTGTAGCCCCCCATTAGCAGCTTGGCCTGTCTCATACCGCGAGTTTGGTGCCAATGCTGCTCCCTGCCCTCTACCTCTTCCTTACGGAGCAGCTCTTTCATGGCATGGGGACCCATCCCCATGAAGGGTTCGGGTCCTACCACCTTGGTGGAGGCTGCGGAGCGGGCGAGCTCGTCTGCCAGTTCATTACCGGCTATTCCTTTGTGACCAGGCACCCAGATTAGGTGTACCTGGTTCTGTTCTGCAAGGCTATTCAGCCTTTCCCTGCACTCCTGCACTAGTAGCGATTTGATCTCATAGGAAGAGATCGCCTTTAGCGCCGCTTGACTATCGCTGAGGATCGCTATTCGCTCATTACGATAGTTGCGATGGAGGTTAATATCGATACACTGGCTTATTGCGAAGACTTCCGCTTGAAAAATGCTCGGGAACTCTCCCATGGGTATGGAGAGTTTAGTGCGTGGGCCCACAATCCCTGCGCCGATTCCCTCAGCCATCTTAGAGCCATCGGTGTACCACCTTAGCGTGCTATTCCTCAGCATCAGTTCGAAGTTGGAATCATCCCATTCGTCTTTACTGCCAAGGGTGACCTTGAATCTTTTCCTGAAGTTGACCGTTTTTGTAATGCTATCCCTCGGGAGGAGGACCAATGGCAAGACGCCGCTTATCATCTCCATCCTCCGGGATGAGATTACTTTGCCAAAACCGCACCCCTCCGCCGTTATTTGCAGAAGTGTGTGCTTGGCTGCCTGACCGATAACCAAATGAAGCGGTATCAGTTCCAGCAAAGCCTCCAGTGCCGCAGTTGGACAGGTTCGCATTGCACCCGTCATACAGACACAGGCTAAACGCTGTAGCTTCAACAGTCTTGTCTTAACAGAAGTTTGAGACGCTATTGAGGCCCATGCCACCGCCCCATATGTGATTATCGGTCGCACTATCATGGTGTACAACCACCTAACGATCCTTGGCTTACAGCCCCAGGACTTTCCCGCCAGTCGATTGCACACCATCAAAGCCTTCGTCGCCTTGATCACGGTCAGGTTTAAATGTTGCTTCCACCGTAGAGTGGAGTCAAGCATCAAACCCAGGTATTTGACACTACTGGTCATCACTATTTCACTTCCCCCAAGTGAGAGATTCCTAAGACCGTGTAGGGACCTACGTCTCGTAAACGGGACCACGGTCGTCTTGGAGGGGTTGATGTTCAATTCAACTCCCCTACACCACCCCTTTGCTAGGTTTAGACCCCTTTGGACCAAGTCACATAGAGTGTCTTCGTATTTGCCTTTGGCCATGATCACAATGTCGTCCGCATACCCCTGGCAGCGGATCCCATTGTCCGTTAGCAGTGCTAACAGGTCGTCCACAACTAGGCTCCATAGTAGGGGGGATAACACACCACCCTGTGGGCAGCCTCTAGTTGTGCCGAGACGTATTCTACTATCGCCTACTGTGGTCTCCGCAACCCTGGAGCGCAGTACGGCTTGTATCCATCTGCGCACCGGTGCTGCCACATTCCTTTTCTCCAGTGCCCTGGCTACAATCTTGTGGGACGTGTTGTCAAAGGCACCTTCGATATCCAAGAACGCGCAAAGCATCACTTCCCCATGCTCTAGTGAGCTCTCTATCTCAGAGGTCAGCTGGTACAGGGCAGTGCTCGTTGATCTGCCCGCCCTGTAGGCATGTTGAGCCGCATGCAGCGGTGCTCTCCTCAGCGCATTCTTCCTTATTTCCTGGTCCACGATCTTCTCCATGGTTTTTAGTAGGAAAGATGTTAGGCTAATTGGCCTGTACGATTTTGCCAATGAATAGTCTTTCCTACCTACCTTGGGTATGAAGATCACCTTCGCTGTCCTCCATGTCTCAGGGATGTACGCCAATGCAAGGCTCTCTCTCAACAGCCGCAACAGGTGGGGCAAGAGGAGTTGCTCCCCCTGTTGTAACAGCGCCGGGAAGATGCCATCCACCCCCGGAGACTTGAATCTCTCAAACGAGGCCATTGCCCACTTGATTGAGTCCGCCGTAAACAGCCGTCTGGCTATACTCCAATCCTCACGGGATGGCCTGTGTTCGGTCATGGGAGGACACTGGTCTTCCCGAACTGTCTCCGAGAAGTTCGCCCGCAGAAGCTCCGTGGCTCTGTCCTCTGCACTGGTAGTGAACGTCCCATCGTTCCTTTTGATTGCTATTTCTACGTCGTTTGTGCCCCTTGGCAGAGCTTTATGCAGTCTAGCTGCTTCTGGCGTAGTGGCGATATCTCGCAGAATCTCCTGAAGCTGGTCTGCTTTGCAGACCTTATCTCCATGTTGTATAAAGTAAGATTTCTCCTATATTCAGCCCAGACCCCCGTACGTTTCGCCTTGTTGAACAGGATTCGTACTTTTTTCCGGAGGTCCGCTAGTTTCCTGGACCACCAGGGGCAGTTACGTCTGTCCCCGGGCACTCTCAGGGGGCAACTACCGTGATAGGCTTTAGTCAAAGACTCATTCATCACAGATAGCCTTATCTCCAGACCCAGGCCAGAAGTGCTATCCTCTATCCGCCCCCCCCTACTTAACTCCTCCCTTAGTATATCCCTGAAAGCGCCCCAATTCGCCCTCCGGGGATTACGCCTAGGGGGGAGGGGCCTGACCTCTACCCCTAGCAAGAACCTTACAATTCGGTGGTCCGACAAGGAGGGCTCCGCCGAGACTCTCCATCTCGAGACCAGTCCTCTTGCAGGCTCGTTACTCAGGGTGATGTCCAGCACCTCCCTCCTATTTATAGTTATAAATGTGGGCTCACACCCAACATTTTCTATCACTAAGTTACTACCTACTATGTATTCTAAAAGAGACTCACCCCTTGCGTTACAGTTGGTGCTGCCCCATTCCAGATGGTGGGCGTTCGCGTCACAGCCTATAATCAAGGGAAGCCCATGTCTGCTACAGTGATCCACAAGCCGTTCCACCACCTCTGGAGGTGCCGTGGATGCCTCCCCTGGGAAGTAGGCTGAAGCCAGGACGAAGTCTTTGCCCTCAAAATCCCTGGCTTGCACCGCCACCAGATCCTGCGTCAGGAACTCTGAAATACAGAAGAAATCAATGTTATTCCTGACGACTATGCAAGTTCTAGGCCTCTCACTTAAAAGATCCCAGATTACCTTATTTGACTCCGTTTTGAGGCCTTTAACCTCTCCTTTACGGGTCCAAGGTTCTTGGACCAGCAGTATGCTCAGCTTCTCTACCGTGAACCTGCTCGTTATTACAGCTGATGCTGCCGCCGCGTGATGCAGGTTCACCTGGGCAATCTCCATATGGACGGCCATCATAATATCGGTTCGAAGAAGGGCACTCCCTCTTCCCCGCCGGATAGCTCGCCACCATCCAATGGGTCTCCTAACCCGTCTAGGAGTTCCTGTGTTGAGGGGAGCTCTGCCCCCTGGTCACAGTGGTCTTCTGCGGGGACGATGGTGGACTGTTGACCTCACAGTCCCACTTCCGCCGGGCTGATCCACCACTTCGTCCACCTGCATCGGCACTGCTTCCGGGGCCGCCAATGGCGCGGCCTGCCTTTCGATGCTCTTGCCTACCTGATTCGCGGGCATTGCTGCTCCCTTGCTCCCTGTGGCTACGGGCCTGTGAGGCCGCATAACCACCGTGCTAAACCTGTAATACAGGCGGAATCCTTCTGCCCGGACGTATTTGTACGACTCGTCGTCTATGTACAGGTTTAGCCTCCATCCCTTCATTCCACCTAGTTCTTCCATCTTGCTGCTCGCGACGCGCCAAGATGAAGTGCTAAGCCCCAAGTTCTGGTTCTTCACCAGTCCTAGGGCATACTCGTATGGTTTGTCATCGCTTCTTGGGAGGAACATTGTCATGCTGTGCATGACGGGCAAATCCTCCGCCCTCCTCGCGCAGAGGGCCGGACCCTTCCAGCCTCCTAGCTTTGGTGCAACCTCCCGCAGCCAGTTGGCAGACCTCTCGTCCTTGCACTCCACCTGCAGCATACCTCCCTTAAACTCCACCCCCAAGACGGACGCCGCGAAGTTTTGTCCTCTGAAGACCTCGTCCAAGAGGAGGTTCTGGAGCACGGTAAGCTCCTCTGGCTTCAGCGCCTCCGCCGGGTAATTTTGAGGCAGTACAGCCATGCGCATGCCTTTAACGGCATCCGCATACCTGCGCCGCCCCTCCTCCACCCGGTGGGGAGCCGGTCCGGATTGTTGATTGCCGGTTGCCTTGTTTTCGTTGCCCCTGGACCTTTTGGAGCTGGGGGGTTCCTACGGCGTGATTTGGCCGCTGCTCCGCTTTGCTGTTTGGGCATACGTTTCGGAGGGCATTGCCCTACTATCCCCACGCCGTGCGGTCAGTGTAGCACCGACCGGACGGTTACTGGTGCCGCTGCCTTCCGCGCGAGCTGACCTGCCGTCGTCACGCTCCTTTGCTGGGGGTGCATTTCTCCCTTTGCCTCTGCTTCTGGCCATAGCCTCCGCCGCTTCAGGAGTCTTCCCCTCTCGCAGGTACCGCAGGTACCACCTCATCATGGCACCGCTCATTCCCTTCCTTTTTGGGTCATCACACCCTCCGGGTTTTCCAGCTTCTGGGAGAGGGCGTTGCCCACCTCTTCTGCGCTTCCTTTTCCTTCTGCGCGCACCGTCAGGCTCTGCCCGATGTGACTCCCCCGAGTCCGACCCGCTCCGCCTTGCGGCGGGGGTCTTGGCGGTGCTAGTGGCTGCTGCAGCAGCCCCAGGCGTTTTTAGCATGCATGCACAGCTGCATGAGGGCATGTCGTCGCTATCCTCCTTGGCATGCTCCACAAATAGCGCCCGTACCTCCGGCGAGAGAATGTCAAGGAAGTCCACCTTCCGGCTGGCTCCTTGACCCGATCTACCTTCTACTGCGTCAGCTTCCTTTTCGTTGTCCGTGTCCGTTCTCCGTTGTTGTTGCCTTAAATCCGTGTTATTGTTGTTTGTTTTGTTTGGTTTGTCCATCTGTGTCTTCCGACCCTAGGCTCAAACAGGGTGAGCCGTCAGGTCTATTATTTAAATGGGGACTAAGTAGGTCAGCCACGCCAGAGCCCCTTGGCGCGGTAAGGCCACAGTTACACCCCAATTCGGCCCGGTGTTGGGGAGGCTCCGTTATAATACAGCCAGATTCACCTCCCGGCTGCAAACCATCCAATGGGCACGGGTCGCATGACACCCTGGATTAGGAGGTGGTAGCTCTTGGTTAGCGCACGCATGCGGCACCCGACACCCTGCCCGGGCGGTGCCTATCGGCACCAACCACGCAGGTTGGAGGATGCCGAATATGCCTTGCGCCTAAGCCCCTGCACCGCGACAAGGTGCCTACCATTCGCAGAGGGTAGCTCCCTTGTGTAGCATTGTCTTTAGGATTAACTGGTTTTGAAATATGGACGGGGATTTCAATATTTTTCATTAGGAGAAATATTCAACATTTGGTTACGACGTGCGTGAATGCCCTGTGACAACTTCGATTTCAAATCTTTATATACAGGGCAACCTCTGCAGTTAGCAGTGTGATTTCCGCTACAATTGCTGCATTTTTTATTTAAATCCTCTTTTTTAAGAGTACATTTTGAAGTAGGATGTAGATCACCACACACCACACAGACACTGCGTAGAGTGCAATATGCTTTCGTGTTTCCATACTCTTGGCAGTTTGTACATTGTATTGGACCATTTCTCTTATGTGGTTCTTCAACGGTGATTCTGCGATGGAGCAGATATTTTAAATTTTAAATCGGGTGTATTTCATTTTTTTTTAATTGGTTACAATTTGGCATCAGTTCTATTTTGAACTTTGGTTGTGGGGCTGTGTTCCTGTTAAAAATATTTACAACTGATTTGATGCTAAAACCACCTCCTTCCAGTGCTTCTTTCACATCGTTAGAGTCGACCGAAGACTCTATATCTTTTATGACAGCAACTAGGCCTTTTGAGCTGTTCAGTTGGTATGAATAGTAATTCTTGTTTTCATTTGATAAAAATGTAACGATTTCCATTATAAGTTCCAGTTTATGTTATGTTCCATGAAACTTTTTTCAGTGTAGGACTGAATTTTTGTTTCATCTATATTGCCTTTTTTCAAAGGCACTATATGGAAATTGTTAGTACCTTAATTTCGCAACAAGAGTATTACTGCTACGCTCGCGCAAGTATATTGGAGGTGGTTTGGCATTAACGACCGTGGTGGTATCCTTCGCAACGCCGTTTGAACCATTGCTTAGTATGCAAATCTGTTGCCATTTATGATTTCTGGCGTTTTACCATTAGGCGTGCCTGGTTGAAATTTTTTGGTATTGACGGCTGATTTAACTGGACTTAGTTTCCTTTTTACGTTAATATAGCGATCAATACTAGTCTGAACAGACGGCCCTTTTTTGCTTGGTACCGGGTGCTTGCTGGTACCTGCGTACTGTTTGCTGTCAGCGCATTTGTTGTTGCCCTTTTCTGTTCTTTGCTGCTTCTGCTAGCTGCGCTTGCTTACTTGCTCTTTCAGCTGATCACTGCGATGATGAGTCATTGCCGTTCATTTTGTTTTTGCCGGGAGTTACTCTTGTTGGCTCGACATAGCTAAAGTAGGCATTTAAAGGATGCCTACGGCCTTGCTGGTGAGGCTGAGTAGCTCTCATTTTTTTATTTGATTGTTTTTCTTTTTTTGTTTTACTGTTTGTTTCGTGCACAATTTGTTTATGTTTACTTATAACAATTTGTATGAACTGTTTTCTATTTGTTTATTTTCTATTTAATCGATTTTTTGTTTTTTTTTTTTTTAATTTTTGCTTGTTTGCGTTTTAATTCACGGAGCGAATTAAAAACACGTCCGTACACCTTGAACACTGTTTAGTTCTTCATATAACAATAGAAATATTCAAGATTCCTTTATAACTTTAAATAATGACAAAGTAGTAAATTTAAATTTCCCATTACAAATAAAGGATATTAAAATCCTTTAAGCAAATAATCCAAATATTAGTGTAAATGTGTTTGGTATAGAAGACAATTTGTTAGTAGAACCCTTTTATTTAACGAAAGAAGAAAAATCACATCATGTTAATCTTATATTTTTTTAATTCTTGTCTAATACATTTTTATGAGGAAGAAAAATTAGCTATCCATAAAATGCATTGTAGAAAAATTGTGACACGGATACCTTCACCTTCTTTCGTTTACTGGAACTTTTATTAAGTGATGGGGTAGCAGACCATTGTCATTTATCTGGTGAATATAGAGGTCCGGCACATAAAAAATGTAATTTGGAATATCAGATAGCAAATTTGATTCCAATATTTTTTCATAATTTATCGAAATATGATTGCCATCCATTTATTAAGGAATTTCATCTGTTAAGGGAGATATAAATATTATTCCCTGAAGAAAATTTTTTTAAATTATTAAATAATGCGGTGTATGGGAAAACTATGGAAAATGTAAATAAAAGAGTGATGTTAAATTAGTACAAAATTGGGAAAATACTAATATTTGTGGAAGAAGCAGGAAAAAATTAGGTGCTGGAGCCTTAATAGCTAAACCCAATTTCCTTAGTCTGAGAAAATTTGCTGATAAGTTATTTGCGATTTAAACAAATATCAGTTCTGTACAACAGGCCGATATATATCCGTTTTAGAACTTTCTAAATTTAAAATGTATAATTTCCATTGTGATTATATCAAAAATATAAAAATAATATTACCTTGAATTAAGTGAATACTGATTCATTCATTTATGATATTCAAATTGCATCAATGTATATATTTAGATCTAAGCTGCATACGATTTATACTCAAAATATTTCTAAAGTAGCTCTAAGCAGTGTCGATGATAAGCGAAATGTACGGGAAAATCATATTGATACTTATGCTTATGGTCATTTCAAAACATTATAATATTAGTTTATTATTGTTATACAGAAAACAATTTAGATTTTTTATTACTTACTTTTTATTAAGTAAAATTTTTTAACACAATTGCCCACATATTACTGTGTTATATTTTTGTTTCTGCTAATAATTGTAATATATTGAAATTGGCTGTAAATTACCAAAACTATCAAAATACTCTTTATAATTTTTGTTTTTATGGTATGCTACTCAATGAGTTCCACCATCAACATCATCTAAATTAAGAATTCCATATTCTTGAGATTTTGGTTTCTTCGATAATGAGTTTCGCATAAAAACTCCCCTACGTCTGTTAACGGTCTTTTGGGTAGCTCTTTTACTAGAGTCGTAAATATAACCCATATCCTCTTTTATATGGCTTGAGGAATAAAACCTTCCCAATAGCGATTGATTCCATATATCTATTATGACGGCTAGCCTCAGCCAATTGTTCCTTTCCATTCCTGATATCATTCAATACTTTGACTATGGCTGATCCACTAGATGCTATACCGCCAAGTGCCCCTAACGCTGTTAAAATAGGAAGCAGTGGTATAATTCCACCAATTTTTAGGACTGGAATTATTCTCGGTATGTTAACTTCTTTATTTTTAAAGCTAGACTTTATAGCATTCTGAGAAATGTTATAAGCCTCATTAAATGACTGCGGCTTCTTTTTGTTAAGCATGATAATACCATTTTTAACTGCTTTCAAAAATATTTTGTTTGATGGTACTTTATGGGGTTTCGTCTTTCACGTTTTTTACCTTTAGTTGTATTTATTTTCTTATTTTTAATACCCATTCCAAATTTGAGTTTTGCCTTCATTGCATTTGTTGCGAGCCAAGCGTTTGCTCGTTCTTTGAAATCAGTACCCTTAGATGTAACACGTTGCCAGGCTTTTCAGATAAAGCTTTATCAGCTTGATGTCTGATATTTATATCTTTCGCTTGTGAATATGTAATATCGTGTTCTCTGCAGGCTGAATCTAAAGGATTTATACCTTAATCTCTTCTTTCTAACCGCTGTCGGAGTTTTGTTCCAGGTCCACAAAATTGATATCCGGGTAAATGAAGTTCAAAAGGTAAAGAACTAATCAAACTATTTAAGACCCTCTCCATTCTTTTTATGTATTAGACCCATTGAGTGAGTTATAATTAAATGAGGTCATTATTATAAAAGCAACGGTTTATACTGCTATAGGTCAAGAAAACAAATGGAAATGGTTAAACAACGTCTTCAACTCAAGGTTAATAACGCTGACAATTATATAAATGTTAAAAATGTTAGTAGATATAGTTCCCTTTTATCAAATTCCATACGAGCGCTAATTGTGGGACCACCAAATTGTGGAAAAACTAATGTTATTCTAAGTTTAATTGAAAGCCCTAACGGGCTTAATTTCCGAAAAAATGTATAAACATTTATTCAAAAACATTACATCAACCGAAACATATCTATCCAAAAAGGCTTATAGAACCGATAAAAGGAATAAATCTTTGTACATTTAGTGAAAACATTGAATATTCTACAGATACACAAAAAAGGTTCGACGTCGAGAAGCTGCAATCACAACAGACAGCCGAACGATTTTCTACTCGGCTTGCACTCCTGCTTTTTGAGAGCACTCGTCAACAACTCGGTATAAGGGAACTGTGGGACAGCATTTCAAACGCCCTACATAGAGCTGCAACCGAAACCATTGGTTTTCGGAAAGTGCAAAAGAACAGCTGGTACGACGAGTATTGCCGTGTCACAGCGGAGAGCAAACAGGTTGCCTACCTCGCAACGTTACGATCGACCACAACACGTGCTCGATGGGATAGATACCGAGAGATGAAGAGGGAAGCGAGTCGCATTTGTAGAAAGAAAAAGAAAGAGACCGAAATGCGTGAGTACAAATGAGCTTGATAAGCTGGCCGACAGGGGTAATGCTAGAAAACTCTATACATAGGAGCATACTCTTGTAGAACTCCAACAAGTGATCTAGTCACCGAACACTTCTCCAGCCTACTGAAAGGCAGTGAACAACGCCAGGAGAAAAGCGAACCCGATTCCCAATCGACGACAATGGAGCAAATGTTCCATTGCCCAAACAGGAAGAAGTTCGAATAGCAATTACCCGCCTGAAGAACAACAAAGCGGCGGGGCCGATGGATTGCCGACCGAGCTATTCAAACACGGCGGCGAAGATCTGGTAAGCTTCTTTGTAAGTTTGTTTGGTCGGACGAAAGCATGCCCAACGATTGGAATTTAAGTGTGCTATGCGCATTCCATAAAAAGGGAGACCCCACAATCTGCGCCAACTACTGTGGGATTAGCCTCATCAGCATCGCATATAAGGTTCTGTCGAGCGTATTGTAAGAAAGATTAAAGCCCACCGTCAACAAACGGATTGGACCTTA
This sequence comes from Bactrocera correcta, assembly GCA_027475135.1. Classification (NCBI taxonomy): domain Eukaryota; kingdom Metazoa; phylum Arthropoda; class Insecta; order Diptera; family Tephritidae; genus Bactrocera; species Bactrocera correcta. The sequence goes on from CM050322.1 coordinate 59,292,854, forward strand.
TCAGTGTGGCCTAAGACCTGCCAAATCAACCACCGAACAGATATTCACCATGCCCGAAACCTTAGAAAAGACCCGTGAAAGGAGAATCGACACACACCACCTCTTTGTCGATTCCAAAGCTGCTTTTGAAAGCACGAAAATTAGCTGCAAGACGAATTTCATCTATTTAGGAATCAGTATTAACACCACCAACAATGTCAGCATGGAAATCCAACGCGGGATTACTCTTGCCAACAGGTGCTACTTCAGACTGAGTAGGCAATTGAAAAGTAAAGTCCTCTCTCGACGAAGACCTCTACTTCGTTGGAAGGACCAAGTGGAGAAGGAGCTGGCTTCGCTTGGGATAGCCAATTGGCGCCACGTAGCGAAAAGAAGAAACGACTGGCGGACTGTTGTTGACTCAGATATAATCGCGTAAACGGTGTCAACGCTAATTAAGAAGAAGAAGAAAAATCAATTCAATGAAGACTATACAAGAGTTAAGCCTAATCAACGCGATTCATTATTACAAAATATAAGATTACTTAAAAGCTTAAAAACGTTTGATTGGCCTAATAGAGATCCATATGGTCGATGGCGATTTGGAGGCAAACCAATTAAATTTATTTCAAAAGATGTTATACAGATCGGTAGGGATAAATGGAAAATGAAATAAGGTCTGTTTGAGCTATTATTTCATAAAAAACCACAACATTATAAGAAGCGTGATTTGATGACTTATCGAGAGGTTTTGTTAGATACAAGTGCTCGCAGACGTAATTATAAGCCAGATAGTCAAATTATAGGAACAATATCATATAGATATCTATACACTATCATAAAATTGTTCAATTATATTCCACACTCTTTCATAAGGGTTTATTGAAGTCAATCGATTGTCGTAAAAATATTTATCAATATTGGGATAACCCTAATGAGTTAGTGGATAGATTAAGATTGCTTATATCTTCAACAAGTGCCGGTCACAATAACCATCAAAACGAAATTATATCAATTCTTGAAGAGTTACGAGAAGCAAATATTACTAAATAATATGAGTATAAATAAATTTGGTCATTTCTCTTTAGACTTTAGTAGGTCAACAAGTGGGAAATCAATGCTAGATAAAAATCTGAATTTAAAGAAGAAAAGAATAATTAACCTAGCTGTTCCCATAGGAGACGATGATGCCATTTCGAAAGTATACTTTTTAGACATGCTGAATGAGATGAAAACCAAATTAGAACATCAAATTAGAGAAATAAATATCATCTTGAATGATATTATTAAAAATGATGTAGCCATAATTGAGATTGTAATAGACCAACGAATAAAGAGTGCATGTGAAGAAGATTTACATAATATAAACAACCATTTATCAACTATTCAGGATTATTTGATGTGTTTCGTTGTATTGAAACAACATCCTACTGAAAAAGACGTTGAAGTGTTAAAAATAAAGTTTCCTACTATAAAAGGATTAGCAAAATGAATAAAAAAGGGCTATTGTAGAAGAGTTACGTAAACAAGCTAGAAAAAATTTTAAACGACGACATGTTATTATAAAAGGACTCGATGATTTATAGGAAGCTGGCTTGGTGGTAATGATTCAGTATTCGAGTAGTAATAATCAATACAAATATCTTTTAACTAAAGCATGGGCCGAAGCAGTTAAAGATAAAACTAAAGAAAATGTTGCGAATGCAATGGTTAAAATTTTAAACTCAAGTAACCGAATACCGAAAAACAGATGATGGAAAGGAATTTTATAATACTAATTTTAAGAGATCACTACAAAGAAAAAATATCAATCATTATTCAACATTTTCTTCATTTAAAGGATGTATAATAGAGCGATTCAATAGAACATTAATAGGGATGATGTGGAAAGAGTTTAGTTTTCGAGGATAAATGGATTGATATCTATAAAAATTAAGGCAATGATTACAATAATACTATTCATAGGACTATCAGAAGGACTCCAAATGATATCAAGGGTGGATTTTGGAAAATGAACTAATGAAAACTAAACATCTTTATGTACATTTAGTTGAAAAAGTTTTGAAACGTCGAAAGAATAGAGTTTATGTTAAATGGTTAGGATTCTCTTCTGACCACAATTCCTGGGTGGATGTTAACAACTTAAATTAAAAAAAAATTAATAAATATCTATTATAAATATAACAGTATTTTAAAAAATTATTTCAGTTAAGTTTTTAATGATAACCTATCAACATCATCATCATCATGTCGATTACATTAACAGTAAAAGGTAATTCATCTGTATTGGTTGCAAATTATTTTCCTCCATAGATTATGTTTGCGGGTTAATTATCCAATATGTGGACAAAGAAAACGATTTGTTTCACATTGGAAAGATGGTAGTTGAGATACCTATTGGAACATATGAATTGGATGATACAGTTGAGACAATAACCAACAAATATGACCCTTTTAATAAAAGGTTTATTGATATAAAGGCTAATCTCAATACATTTCGAACTGAAATCATGAGTACATAGTAATGAAGAAGTGAATTTTAATAAAGAATGCTCAGTTGGTCCAATACTAGGATTCAGTAAAAAAGTATTGTAGCCAAAAATTATTCATCACTCTGATAATTCAGTGGATATAACAACAGTAAACACAGTATCTGTTGAATGTAATATCATCAATATATAAATAAAGCAATTGCGCATACTATACCTCAGTTTTCACTTAGAGTTAGCCCAGGATATAAAATCTCAGAAAAACCTAAAAACGTAATATATTTACAGATTAATACACGCCAATTAAGCACTCTAGTTCTTAAAATTGTCAATCAAACGGGAAAACTTATTAATTTCCGTGGAGAAGATATATCAATAAAACTACATTTAAAACCTATATAAAAAAATTGATAGTTTTTAATAAAAAGCCACTAAATACAGATTTTGTAAATAGTTTTCAATCATCCTCAAAGGTATTGCCTTAAAAAACGAAAAATCTACGCTCCAAAGAGGTAAATTCTTTTGTTCACCATAAAATTGATTTAACCCCATCGAATAAGGAGTTCCTAGTAAGTCTAGGATTTAATTTAAAAAAATGAGTGATATATTTAATAAACGTTTTGTACAAACCCATTTTTGATAATAGTATAATAAAAAAGATTGTCATAGCTATACCATATTTAGATTCGTTTGAAAACAATGATCTAATTCGAATCCTCATACAAAACCAAGACCTCTATGTGCTACCAAGTGAGAGTATTTTATACATAGAGGGGTTCATACATATCAAGAAGTGATTCAACAATTTCACAAACTGTGCAGCTGCTAAATAATTGTATGGCTTATTTATTTGAGGAGATACGATATGGAATAAATGGAATAGAAATCGATCGGACTAGAAAGTTGGGTATTGCAACCGAAATGAAAAATTATGTATCACTTAACGCATTTAAGAGTACAAATTTTAAAAACACAGGGTGATGCCCTCTTAAAAATAATAACCTCACGACTGGATATTTCAACTTTTGATTACCATTAAAAACCCTACTTAGATTTGCCGCAGATTTTGATGAAATTATTGGTAATTATAAACATCAACTAATTTTAGTACGAGCTAAAGAAGTGGATGCTGTTATG
>CM050322.1:59297458-59351453 GCA_027475135.1 Bactrocera correcta
GAATTATTTCTGTAGGGGGTGTAGATGGTTGTGTTATTTCTATAATTGGGGTCGATGACGACACCTCGATTTCTTCTTCTTCATAATCCGTTAAAAGAGGTTCACTTTGCTTAAGTAATAATAGTAAAATATTTATTTGTAAAATATCATTACTATTCGGCAATGTTCAATTAAATTGTAGATTTTTTGAGGTTTGGCTTAACGCAAGTCCATTATTTCAATCACTAAATAATTTTATATAAACTAACAATTTTAGGAAGTTAGTGAGTGAACAATTACTGGCGATAAGGAAATCAAGAATACACAATTAATTAATTGGAAAAGAGTTTATAACGTACTCTTAAACTAACAATTTTTGGGCAGTTAGTGAAAACGACAGCAATAATAGTGCAAAGAAAAAAGTGGAAATACTAATAGAATTGTGGAAAACAATAATATACATATTTATAGAAAAACGTTAATAGAACTATACAAAAACATTGCTAAAATATTATAAAAACATTTAAATCGTGTTAAATGCCCAACAAGAAAACCTTAAACAATATCAGCAAATAATGAGCTTTCAAAATATATAAATAAATAAAGTGGGATTTTTACTGAAAAACATTCGTACAACGGTAGCGGTTATCTGAGTTTGGATTCAACCTATAAAGCAACAGCAGCAGCAGTAACAGAAATTACAACAAAAGCAACAGCAGAACAAATAAGAGTAAGAAAAGTACATATACTAAAACAGTGACTCTAAAACTGTAATGATAAAATTGCTAATGTGTCTCGACTAGATTTCTTCTCAAACTATACAAGATCAATCAAAATACACAGAAGGAAGTTATTACATAAAACTAAGTTGAATCAAAATAAATACGAAACTTTTTTTGTTACATAATTTTCACTCGAAATAAAATTTTCTCAAAATGGAAATATCCACCATACCACTTTTTCAACTCATTTTGAACTGTATTAGCGGAATTGCAGACTTTGATGGACGAGATCCAAACCAACTAACAGACTTCATTAAGCAAATTGAAGACATATTACCCACAATACTAAATTTTGATGTGATGAGAAGGTAATCAAAAAATTTTATTCAATTTTCTGAAAGGAAGATGCGTAGGAAAAACTAGGGAAATAATTCACAGATATGGACAAATTAGTGATTGAGAAACATTGAAACAAATACTTCTGAGCAATTTCGGGGAGAAGAGTAGTTCAGTGGAACTTATGGATGAGATGAAAAACATCAGTCTTGACTCAACAAAAGAAAATTACTATTTTAAAATAAATAAAATTAGGAAAAAACTTCATAATAGAATATTAGCGCATAATGATCTAAATTTCTCAACGAATAAAGTTAATAAGATAGCACTGAAATCATTTAAGGAACATCTCCCAGAACCCACTAAAACAATGATTATAGCAAGAGACCCGAATAGCCTAGAAAAGGCATACAAAATAATATTAGAAGCTAGACATGAAGACTTCACAGCGCTAGGACAACAAAGAAAAGATCCTAACCCTAATAGCTATCGTAGGACTAATTTTAGCGATAACGTTAACAATAGAACATTTTCCAAACCTAACCAAAATATAAATAATATCCCCACTTATAATAGTAGTTATAATAGACATAACAATTTTATGCCACAAAACAGGTATAACGGTGGCTATGTCCCAAGAAACAAAAATAACAAAACAACAATTATATGCTACAAAACAGGTACATATAACGGTGGCTATGTCTCGAGGAATGTAGGTAATAATTATAACTGAGGCAGTGGATCAAGCCAAACTAAAATGTCATACCAAACAAATTTCAACCCACAAATAAACTTTAATTAACAAAGAGATGGGAATTAAACGCAGAATTACAATTAATCAGGAAATTATAATCGGTCCGCAGTATCAAATCGCAATAAACCAGAACCTATGGATATTGGCTATGCAAAGTATAATAATAGATACACACATAAGAAAGTTATATTTCATCATTGACACTGGAGCAGAGTTCAGTTTGATCAACGAAAATGTTTGTAACCCGAAATGGAAGAGGGATGTAGATGTGCAAGTCACAGCAATGGGAAGAAAAACGGAAGTTAACAAACTTTGCAGATTCCCAATATTTAAAGAATTTAATGAAAAAGAAATCATATGTGAATTCCTGCAATGTAATTTTAACAAGAACTTTGACGGAGTTATTAGTAACAATATCTTAACAAAGATAAATGCGATAATAGACTACCCAAACAGAATTATAAAAACAAATAAAAGAATACTGACTTTTAAGCTAACAAAAGAAGAAGAAATATATAACGAAATGAGTTATAAAGAAAATGAGGTGGAAATCTTCTGTAATGACATAAAAGATAAATGTGTCACAGAATTCGTTGACACCCATCACCAGTGTTTAAAAAACTGCAGCAAGTTTCATTTCATGTGATTTTGCTTCTGCTTTTGCTTCTGAAGAAAACAGAAGTCGCAGTCGAAGCAAAAGCAGAAAACGATCGCCGACGAAAAGCGAATCAGCAGCAGCAGACGCCGTGTAAAAAGTTTTGATTTTGCTTTGCTGCTGCTTTCGCTAAGCAACGAAAGTCGAAGTAGCAGCAACTGCTCGACTTCTGCAAGTCGCCAGCAGCAGTAGTCGCTGTTTGAAAATTTTTGATTTTGCTTTGCTGCTGCTTTCGATTCTGCAAGTCGCTGCATGTCGCAGTCGAGACTGCTGTCGAGATTTACTTTGCTGCTTATGCTGTTTGTTGCTCCCCCTGCATTCTAATAAATTAAACAGTTTAACTATTTGTTTTGTTTTTTTTTAATTCACTTTTTTCATAAAATACATTATTATTCAAAATGAACTTTCAAAATCCTCGTCATCTTGAAAATGAGATAAGTTATCAATCGCTGAGTCCAGAAAGCTTGGATTCAATTTGACCAGCAGTATATTCCTGACTTAGTCGATTTCGGTTATCAGTAAGTACAAGTCTTAACGTCGAAAATGATCGTTGAATCGTCACCTGTTAGAAAAAATTTGTATTTATGAAACTGTGTACATCAATTTATTAAATCATTTGTATATATGTACTTACTTATGTACCTGAGTTGGTGGTACAGCAAAGCAAACATTACTTAGTACATATAGCTCCTTGTCAGTGCACTGCTTTCCTTTCCAAAATGTGAGAACGTCTGCATCGATTCTTTGGAAAAGAAGTTGAAGATTGTCAATCTTTGAGTAGACGTCGAATGTACTACTGACTTCCGTTTGGATCTCTTGCTCTAAGTAAGCGTTTAACAATTCATCTTCTTCATCAAAAAAATGGTTCACAGATTGATGTGAACGAATTTGGTGTTGAACATAACTGTCCAGTAGAATTTATGTCATTTATTCTGTCCCATATCGATTTTAAATGATTCACTGCATCATTTTTTTATTGTGGTGTTAGTGTATGTTGGAAACGAGGATCCAAAAACAAACACGAAATGAGAAATTTATTATTTAATAATATTTTCGATCGCCTTTCTATAGCGCTCAGAATCTTTTCGCCAATCGTTCTTGTCATATCGTGAGTTGCATCATTTACAATTTTTTCGGTGCAAATTTTTAATTTTAGCCAGTGAGCGTAATAATTTCCATAATGCAGTTGCTCTTCTTGATATTTTTTTATTGTTTTCAATAAAATCCCACAACGATGCATCCACTTCAAAATTGTCTTCTTCGATTTTGTTTTCAGTTGACTCAATTTCAGTTAATTCATCTTTAGCCACTAACAAATCCTTTAGCATCGTGTATGTGGATCCCCATCTGGTCGGACAATCTAGTTGAGGCATTTTTAGCTGTTTCAGCTCGAATATTTCGCGAAATCCATTTGAAGTTTTTCTTATAAATTTCGTCATGTTGCGACAATTAAATAGGTATTTCAACATATCCGACGATTTGGTAACATCGAGAGCAACCAGTTGAGCTGTATGTGCAGCACAACGACAAACTTGAATATTCCCTATTAACACGTTTGGCACTTTTTCATTATTTTCAATTATTTTTAAATATTTATCGTTTAAACAATATTCATCGTCCTCGCCAAGATTTTCATCGAAAACAAATGATAATATATTTGTTGTTTTATGCATATTGGCACCGTTGTCAGATGTAATTGACACTATTTGGCTTAAGTTTATATTATATTTATTTAGTACTTTTAGCACTTCAGCGGCGAGATTTTTGGCTGTGCTCGACCCGACACCTTTAAGCTCTACCATGCCCAACATAAGGGATTTTATTTGAGCTGAACTAATATACTGAGCACTTATGCCAAAAATGTTTCTTGCCAGCCGAGTGGCACTGTCTATTTTTAGAGACAATAATTTATTTGCCACTTCAGTGGTTATATGCACTTTTACATTGTTTGCCACTGTTTGCAAAGTTTTTTTGCAGTTTGATGCACTTAACGTAATTTTTTTTCGTCAGCGGCTTTAAGTCCATCACAGATTGGGTCAACGATATTTCGCATATTTTCCGAATTTAAAACATTGAAAGGAATGCTGTCTTCTGTCACCAATCCAATATATGACCTCAGCAGTTGTTTTTTATTCACTTCAATTTTGATTTTTTTCTTTCAAATAGTTTTTTTTAATTTCATGGAGGAATTTGACGACGACGACGTTTCTGACTGTTCAACACTTGCAGCATTTAAATTTATTTTGTGTAAATTAAGTAAATGACTTTTTAAATTTGAAAGTCTATTATTTTTTAGTTTATTTTTACATGTTTTACATTTAGCTATGCCTTCATCAACATTATTTGCGCCATAGGTAAACAATTAATTATTTTATCATTTGGGAAATGCCGTCGGAAATAAAACTTTCATCGGAATATACATATACGTAAATGAGACGTAGGTAGCTTAAATCTTTTATGTGGAAAATAAAAAAGGATTAAGATCCTTTTGTTTACAAATATATTTCTGGGGATAAAAAATAATAACAAAGGATTTAGATCCTTTTTTTAACAAATGTACTTCTGGGAAAAATAAGAATTCATATTTTTGGACTACTGTATAATAATTGTGGCATAAAATTTATATACCAATTGAAATAATAAATTTAAAATGCGCAATAATATTTTGATTTATGCTTGTATAAGTTTATCAAATTTAAGACTTCGCTCATTCCCAACCTAATTTGCATAATTTTTCTGTAAATTAACAATATTAAACTAAATATTAATTTTTCGAAAAAATATTATTTCGAACATCTACTTTATTTTTATAATGTAGCACTGATGCACAAGAAACAAGAATCATACAGTATACGTAGAAAAATTCAGACGCGACAGTAGTCTCGACAGTAGACGCGACTTGCAGAATCGAAATTTTCAAACGGCGACTGCTGCTGCTGGCGACTTGCAGAAATCGAGCAGTTGCTGCTGCTTCGACTTGCGTTGCTTAGCGAAAGCAGCAGCAAAGCAAAATCAAAACTTTTTATACGGCGTCTGCTGCTGCTGATTCGCTTTTCATCGGCGATCGTTTTCTGCTTTTGCTTCGACTGCGACTTCTGTTTTCTTCAGAAGCAAAAGCAGAAGCAACTGTTCATTTCAAGAAGTCGCTCGCAGTCGAAGCAGTGAAAAGTAAAAATATAGCGACTTCTGCTACTTCGACTGTAGTTTTTTAAACACTGCCCATCACCTTAACGGTGTAGACAAAAATAGACTTATAAATATACTTAGAAGATATAAAAGCGTATGTTACAACGAAGATTATAATTTAACATTTACAAGTTCAACAAAACATAGAATAACAACCAAAATTGATATTCCGGTTTACTCTAAAATCTACCGATAAGTAGAAATACACAAACCGGAAGTAGAAAAACAAATAGACCAAATGTTAACCCAAGGTATAATTAGAGCATCCTCCAGTTCATACAATAGCCCTATTTGGCTGGTACCAAAGAAGCTGGACGCAACCAATGAACAAAAATGACTACAGGAAGTTGAACAGCGTAACTACGGAAGACAGACTTCCAATTCCAAATATAGACGATATATTTGACAAATTGGGAAGATGCCAATATTTTTCCACTCTCGAATTAGCCAAAGGTTTTCATCAAATTGAAGTGGACGAAGGGGACATACATAAAACAGCTATCTCCACTGCAAATGGACATTATGAATTTCGAAGAATGCCCTTTGGATTGCGAAATGCACCGGCAACGTTTCAAAGAATATGAACGATATATTAAAAGAATACATCGACAAAATTTGCATTGAGTACTTGGACGATATTCTAGTATTTTCTGCAAGCGTAAAAGAGCACCTAGAATTATTGAGAACAATTTTAACGAGAATAAAAAAAAAATCTAAAGATTCAATGAAATAAATGCGATTTCTTAAGACAAGAAACAAAATTCCTAGGTCACTTCATTACAAAAAATGGTATTAAACCAAACCCTCGAAAAGTGGAAGCAATAGAAAAGATTCTACTTCCAAGAAGTGTTAAGGAAATAAAAGCATTTTTGGATATTACGAGATACTAGATATTACGAGGAGGTTTGTCAAGGATGACTCTAAAATATCATACCATTTTATAAAATATTTAAAAAAGGGCTCAAAAATAAACATTAATGGCCAAGATTACAAAGATTCTTTCCTTAAATTAAAAATGTTGATAAAAATTACTCCATTTTAATCCACACAGATTTCACAAAAACTTTTACTCTTGTGACAGATGCGAGTAATTTTGCTCTAGGAGCAGGCCTTTTGCAAGATAACAAAACAATTTCATTTGCCAGTCGTACTTTGAGTGGACATGAGAAAAATTATAGCACTATAGAGAAAGAGTTGTTAGCCATAATGTGGGCCACTAAATATTTTCTCCCATACCTTTTTGGTCACAGATTCACCATTAAAACAGACCATCGTCCATTGTTTTGGGTAAATAATATAAAGGAACCTAATTCAAAATTACAGTGGTGGAAAATTAAACTTAATGAATTTGATTTCGATATTTATACATTAGAGGTAAAGAAAATGTAATTGCATATGGTCTAAGCAGACTAATTATGAAAATAGTAATATGGTAAAATTGAATTTAAATGAAATATTCAATGACGACGACATAGATACTGTACACAGTGCAGAAACGGATAGTACATACTTCATAAAAATAACAGAAAATGCAATCAATATATATAAAAATCAACTTATAATTCAAGGAGCGCAAAGGCAATCAATAACAAAGAAAATAATACATCAAAGGAAAATAAGAAACATAATAAACGTAACACTTGAAAGCGACATTTTAAAAATAATGCAAGAGAACCTACCGGAAAAAGGATTAATAGTAATTTACTGTCAAGATGACAAATTATGTTTACAAATTCAAGAGTTATATATAAATTTTTTGGCAAATACTGCAAATCTAAAAATAATGAAATCAAAACATAATTTTAAAAGATGTAACAGACAAAGGAGAACTCTTAACATTGATGGAAGAGAAACATCTGGAAAATAATCACAGGGGACTAAATTAAATATTTGAGGAAATAAAAAAAAAAAACACACTGCTACCCCAAATTACAAAAATAAATACAGAAATACATCAATAATTGTGAAATATTCAATAAGGCGAAGTTCAACAGAAACCCAATCAAACATAGTTTAAATATTACGGAAACTTCTAAAAAATATAATGATATTTGGTACCCACAAAGAGGCATAATGTACCTTACTAGCATCGACAAATTAACAAAATATGCAACAGCCAAATCATTAAAGGACAGAACTTGGATATCAATTGTAAATGCCATAAAGGAAAACATTCAATATTTAGGCAACCCGGAAACTTTAGTAACAGACAGTGAATTAGAGACAGTACCTACACCTAGCGACCACTTACAATAAAACAGGAAATGAGTGAACACCTAAGACTTTTTAATGCTGGTGCAAATAACAACGACAATCTGAAAGAGAAAGTATTCAAAGCAATAATTGCTTATAATAATACCATATAGACTTCATAAATAACTTATTTTCCGAACTAAACCAACTCGCGGAAAAACTACAAAAGCAAAAGGAAAATATAATAAATAATATCAATAAAAAAGAAAACAGGGTAAACATACAAGATTTTCAGAATAAATATATAAAAAATCATAGAGTGAACAACCCTAAAGAAGAGGGAAATCATTTAATATCTAAAGATTCAAAGTTTAAAAAAGCATACAATACTATTAACGCCATTACTTACTAGGCAACATTTTGAAATGATAGGAGAACAGAAATTTGCAATTACAATAGGAAACAAAATATATAAATATACAGAAGTAGCACATTTCAAAAACGTAAAAGAAATTAACATCTGTTCGTTTTAACAATGTAAATATGAATATAACAATTACACAACGATCGAAGATATCGAAGACGACATTATCCTGATTAAAAATAATGAAATGAAACAAAACTGTGGCAATAGAGAAATTGTACTCGCAGGAAATGCATTAATAAATTTTTATAATTGTTGTTTGAATTATATCAAACTGTTTGATTTGTAAGATCAAACTAACTCAACAAAGATTTTAGATAATCCTTACCACTGGTGGGGGGAATTAAACAACGTCTTTAGTCGAGCTGAGAATATTTCATTCTGATTTTATTTATAAATTTGGAAACCTTATATACTATTTTTCTAAGTATCCTAAATAACTTAATATATGTGTATGTGTGTGTTCATATGTATGCAGCACATTGTTTATGCTACCTGGTAGTGTATTGTTTTCTAGTGCATATGTTATGTGACCTTGGATTTGTTTTAATGTGAGTACATTTACAAGCGGCTGCTAAAATGTATTCTAAGAACCCATGGGCCATCATATGCAAACATCTTATTCTTAGTAATGTTTGTGTTATTGTCTATTGAATGCTATTGTTTTGCATGAAAATGCATTTTAAGTATGTTTATGTATATGTGTGTATGTTCAATATATTTGAACATAAATATCTAATATTAGTGGACTGTATCAATAGTAAGATTATTTCTTATCTTATTTAACATAATATATAAAAGGTTTAAATATAATATTGTTGTCCGTGCTTTGGCAGCAACGAACATGTTCAATTTTGAACATTCTCCCGGGCGGACTGCTGGGAAAGTGATTGCAGCTTGTAGTCGTCGCTTGGTTTTCAATCGATAGTAAATGAAGATTGCTACTAGCACGCCGACTATAAAGAATAGCAATGATATGTGTCCGGTAACATGATGTATTTTTATTTCTTTTAATTTTATGTTTTCTTTCTTGAGTTGCTTCACTATGTCTTGTAATTCTTTGATGTCTTTTAAACTTGTAGTTAAGGTTTCTGGTTGAGCAATTACTTGAGGCATAGGTACTTCATTTATTTCCATTATTGGTTGATTCACAGGTTCCTCCATTAACTTTTGCGTGTGATATTGTTGTGGAGCTGCTAGAATAACTCCTTTGTAACGTCCAGTTCATCCTTCTCCCAATTCTATTATTCCTTTCGATGGTATGTTGAAAAATTCTTTGGATTTGTTGCATTCTACATCTATAGTTCCATTTGAAAATATGTTATAAAGCCAACTATTACCAATTTGAAGCTTTATCCAATAGCTAGTCCAATGACCCTTTTTGAAAAGACAGTTCTTTGTTGGCATGCCACGTAATACCGAGATTTCGCATGACTGGTCTGAGGATGGTTTCCATGGCCAGCTTCCTTTACATGTGTAATGGTTTTCCAGACTCTTATCACATTTATTCAATTCTGTTTGTTGCATTATATTGTATGCATCTAAACCAAAATTGTAAATTAGATAGCTTCCTCTAATAATTGGTATCATCATTTCTTCATTATGTTGAAACGGAATTGGAATAATTATATATAATGTTGACGTCTCACGTGCGAATAATGGAATGGTTGTTTTGATCACTACCTTATTATTCATTATAGTTCCTTTTCCTCTCATAAGATTATAAACATTTTTAAGTATTTCACTTGTTTGGGATCCTAAAAGTGTCAACTTTGGTGAAAGCTCATTTTTAATTTTGTATATTTCTTCGCGCATTTGAAATGGTCGTAAAAGTTGTGGATTTAAATGTCCATGGTTAATGTCAATTAACAGATTGATAATTGACGATTGTATATTTTCACATTCTGTCAACGTCATACTGAGTTGTGTTACCATCATTTGATAAATTAATGCCATCCTTTCGGCGTTGAGATTTTTTATTAATTCTGAGTAGAATAAATTTAATTGTCCATTCATCTTTACGAAAGTTTCTCGCACTTCTTCTTGCGATTTCTTCATAATGTTCAACGATGAATCAATGACAGACGTTTGCTTCTGAATCAATTGTTTTAAATTCTTCTCGTTGTTTAATAAATTAGTTAGGTCTTTCTCTAACTCCTTTCTATCATCTGCATCCATCGTTCCAAAAAGAATGTGATGAATAGTTCCTACAAACTCAAAAGGTGCTCGACGTGTCCTTTTTGGTTGGAGCAAGAGGTCATTATCCATCTCTAATGCCTTGAACCGTTTTTCTAGTGCTGAATTCATTATTTCACAGCTTGATTCGAAGTTGGTGAGGAGATGACACTGATTTTTCAGTCTCCCGATGTAATCAGCTATTCCTTTTATTTGGTTAAAATAAGGTTCCATGTTGTAATACACCACCAAATTCCACGTAGACATCTCTATATCGATTATACCAATTTTTTCGAGATATATTGCGCTTTTGTTTGGTATCTCATTGATTTGAATATCTCCACTGGTCATTGTTGCTATTGCTGTTTGCATCAATAAAAGCATGCAAGTTGCTATTGAAATAGTGTTTATTCTCCTGCTTCTATGGGATTTTCTCTTTTCTCGTTCGACACTTTTCTCTTCTTCTTCAGAGTAAAGTGGACATATTTTATTGATAGGCCTTTTCACTATGCTATCTTGCGTCTTAATGGTTACAACTCTCACCATTCCATCAGATCCTTTATGCCTTTCAGTAATTTTTCCCATCGGCCATTTAGCTGGATGAGAAGTCTCGTTTCTTATCAACACAATTTGTCCTTCTTTGATGTTGTTCATTGGTTGCTTCCATTTATACCTTTGTTGTAATATATGAAGATATTCCTCTTTCCAGATCTTCCAAAATTGGCATTTCATTTTTTGAAGAAGATTCCATCTATCCAATGTCGAAAGATTTCTTTCTTGAGATGGTTCTGGCGCACTCAATAAAGGTCTTCCAATTAAGAAATGCCCTGGAGTAAGTATACCGTCGTTTTCACAATCTTCTCCAGTTGTATAAAGTGGGCGTGAATTTAAAACTGCTTCAATTTGTGTTAACAGTGTAGTTAATTCTTCATATGTGAGAGTGTTATCTCCTATGATACGCTTAAGATGATGTTTCATAGATTTGACACCTGCTTCCCAAATTCCTCCGAAATGAGGACTTGCCGGGGGAATAAAATGCCACCTTATTCCTTCTTTTTCCATTATTGGTGCAATAACTCTATTATTTGCAATAGCCAGTTTTAAGTCTTTGTTCAAAATTTTTGCTGCTCCAACAAAGTTTGTGCCATTATCTGAATACATATTGGTACTTTTTCCTCTTCTTGCAAAGAAACGCCGCAACGCAGCTAAAAAAGCTTCCGTGGATAAATCGCTTATGGCTTCAAGATGAATCGCTTTTGTTGTCATGCATACAAAGACAGCAATATATCCTTTGTATGATTTTTGGCCTCTACCTTTTGAGCAGCGTATTTGAAACGGTCCTGCATAATCTACTCCGACATTATTAAATGGATGGCTGGGTATAACTCGGTATGGTGGTAAATTTCCCATTAATTGTGTCATCACTTCTTAGTTATATCGAGCACAACGTACACACTTTCTCATATACTGTTTTAGTTGACTCCTTATACGAATGATCCAGTATTCATTTCTGATGTGTGTTCTCATTAATTTAATGCCACCATGTAATGTTGTTTTGTGTGCTTCCTGGATGATTAACTTTGATAAATCACAATTTGTCAGTATGATTGGATGTTTAGTGTTATAAGCGATTTCAGAATTTTGCAGTCTTCCTCCTACTCTTAAAATGCCATCTTCATCAACGAAAGGATATAATGTTGATAATTTGTTTTTTCTATCCAACACCTTGCCGTTTCTTAATTGTCGTATTTCATCATAAAAATCAAAATTTTGTTGTATTTTAATTACTTTCTTCTTTGCCAATTGCAGCTCGTCTACTGTTAAATAATCTGTTGTTATCGTTTTTCTTCGAAGTTTATTTGTGAATCGCATCACGTATGCCATCACTCTAATTAGTTTTCCAAGGTCTGAAAATTTTTGTAGTATTGGGAAAAGGCCTTTCTCTTCCGTTATTGTGGTTGTAGTAACTATTTTTTCTTCTACTTTTTTCAGCCAATGATCTGCATTTAATTGAAGCCATGACGGTCCTTGCCACCATAAACTGTGTTGTAGTAATTTTTCAGGTGATGTCCCTCTTGATGCAATATCTGCTGGATTTTCACTTGATTTTACATAATTCCATTCAGCTTCTGGAATCATCTCATTTATATCGTTTACCCTGGTGCGTACAAACTTCTCTTTGTTGTTTTTGTTTTGAATCCATGCCAATGTAACCATCGAATCACTCCATGCATAAATTTTACACTGTAAGTTCAATGTCTTCTTGACTCTTTTTAATATATTAGCCAATAGATGTGCACCGCAAAGTTCCAATTTGGGTATTGTTTTCCTATTTTTAATAGGATTTACTTTGCTTTTGGCAAGCAACAGTGTTACTTGCTGCCCCACTTTTGCATAAATTACTGCTGCATATGCTTTGTCAGATGCGTCTCCAAACGCATGCAATTCCAAACTAGTGGTATTATTTGTACCGATCCAGCGTGGAATAGTTATTTTATCTAATATATCTAATTGTTTAGCGAATTTCAGCCATTCTTCTTCTAACTCTTTATTTAACGACTCGTCCCAAGATCCACCTGTAGACCAAAGTTTTTGCATGAAACATCTACCAACAATTGTTACTGGTGCAAGCCAACCAAGCGGGTCAAATATTTTTGCCAATTGTGATAGTATTGTTCGTTTTGTAATTTTTTTCACCTGTTGAGTTGCTGCTTTAAATTTAAATAGGTCACGTTTTAGTTCCCATTGTAACCCCAATGTTTTTACTGAATCCGTTTCTTCGATTTGAATAATTTGATTATCTTCCCGTGTACGATTATCAAATATTTCGGAACTATTTGATAACCATTTTCTTAAATGAAATCCTGCACTCTGTAAAGCTTGTACCAATTTCTCTCGTAATTCTTTACATTCCTGAATAGTATGACCGCCTGTCATGAGATCGTCCATATAAAAATCGTTATTAATGATGTCATGCACGTTTTTATCATCTTTACAGTAAATGTTACCAATCTCTGGTAACGTTCTCACTGCTAAAAATGGTGCTGCTGCTGTACCATATGTCACTGTTGTAGGTTTGAATTCTTTTATTTTCTCTTGAGGACTTTCTCTCCATAGAATATACTGATATTCCTGATCTTCCTCTCTGACTTTTATTTGCCGATACATCTTTTCGACATCAGCAGTCATTACATAACGCCACATACGCCACTTTATAATGATATCTACAATATCTTTCTGTAATCTTGGCCCGATTAGCATTACGTCATTCAAACTGTGACCATTTGTAGTTTTTGCCGATGCGTCAAAGACCACTCTTAGTTTTGTTGTGGTGCTTTCTTTTTTAATTACAGCTTGATGGGGCAAGTAATATTTACCTTGACCCATCTTTTCAACTTCCTTCATATGTCCCATCTTTCGATATTCCCGCATGAACTCTGTGTAGTCGTCTTTTAGATCTTTTCTTGTTTCAAATTTCCTTTCCATACTCATTAACCGTGCGACTGCTGTCTTCCTAGATTCTCCAAGCTTTTTCTCCTTTTTAAACGGAATGGCTACTATAAATCTGCCATCTGTTGAATCACGTGTTGTCGTTTTAATAAAATTTTGTTCACATATGGTATCTTCTGGAGTAGGCTCCTCTTAATCCTTTTCCATTACCCAAAATCTTTCTAAATCATCCAGTTTAAAGGTTGTCATAGCTGCTACTATTTCATTGCTTCTGGATCTTTCAATATTACCAGACACAATCCAACCCGGCTTGTCCTAGTAATCCATCAGCTTTAATTATACCTTTTTTCATTATTTTTGGATACAAATCAGCTCCAATTACTGCATCAATGCGACTTGGTTTGTTGAAGTTTGGATCCGCTAGTCGTTTGTTCTTCCATATATACGCCTTCTTTTCAAATTTTTTTATTGGAAGTGCTTTATGTAGTTTAGGTAACACCAGAGCTTCGGTTTCTGCTAGAAACTTGCTATTAAATCTAGGTTTTATTTCGAGTCGTACTTTATGCCGTGAAACTTTTACGCATTCCGCTGAGACGCCGCTTATTTCGGTGGTTAACTTTATTTTCGGTAACCCTAACATTTGAACTCCTTCCTCAGAAATTAGAGTTTTCTGAGAACCACTATCAATTAAGGCTCTTAATTCCAGCTCTCCTTTTGGCGTTATCACTTTTATTATTGCTGTTGCTAAAAATGTGTCTTCTTTCTGTTTAGTCATATTTGATGATATTTTTTGACTTGGTTTGTCTTCATGTAGCAAGGTATTGTGTGATTTGTCGCATACCATACATTTCCAAGTCCTGAGACAACTTTTCGTTGTGTGTTGTCCTAATCATTTAAAGCATAATTGATTTTTGCGCACTACTTCTAATCGCCGTTCGACATTTAATTTTTGGAATTTATCGCATCGAAGTATGTCATGCCCTTGCATTTGGCAACTTTTACAACTTTGACGAAAACTTGTCTTTCCTAATGATTTATTTGTTTCGGTTGCGGAATTGTAAAATTTGTTTTGTTGTTGTGAGTTTACTCCTCGAGATAA
This sequence comes from Bactrocera correcta, assembly GCA_027475135.1. Classification (NCBI taxonomy): domain Eukaryota; kingdom Metazoa; phylum Arthropoda; class Insecta; order Diptera; family Tephritidae; genus Bactrocera; species Bactrocera correcta. The sequence goes on from CM050322.1 coordinate 59,312,432, forward strand.
ATTTCTTTGTGACTCTTGCATGGAATTCTGAGTACTATACTGATGTTCCAGAAATGAAATTACTTCTGACAAATTTTGTATATCATTCGGTTTACGAACGGTATTTTCGTATTCTCGAAGTAATTGTTTCAAAAATTTTCTTAACGCTAGCTGTGCTAAAACATCCTCTAATGATCCTTTACTCCTTATTATACTGATGCATTCATTTGTTACATCTAAAAATTTTTTCATTTTATATGCTGACTCATCCGTCAGTTGTGGTATTTCTACCAGCCTCTCGATATTGTCGTTAAATTGTTTGCGTGTGTTATCATATCTACGTGTCAGTAATACCCACGCAGTGTCGTAATTTGCACCTGATCCCGTTATCAGGTGACTAACCATTAATCTAGCATCTCCTTGAATACAAGATTTCAAATAGCTCATCTTTTTGGAGTCACTTATGTCCTTATTATTATGGACATACTCCTCAAAGAGCTCCTTAAATGGTTGCCATTCTCGGAATTCGCCTGAGAATTTTGGCAACTCTATTTTCGGTAATTCTAATTTTTCCGTTTTTATAATGTCGCTTTGCTTTTGTTTTTTTAATAACCGCAAAGTAGCGCTGACTTCAAAGGAAAGATCTTCAAATTCGTACATATAAGATGGCTTATTGTACTTTATCGAAAATTCGTCGATATCTTTCTGCATGCAGCTCCATAAATTCTTGAGACGTTCTTCGTATCTTTCAATTTCAGTTTCGTCTTTATTATTTATATTTATCTTTGCTCTATACAATCTATTATTTTATCTGTTGGGTTCATTGATCTTGCTCCTATTTTCATTTCTTGGGTTGCGCGTTCCATTTTGAGCTCCTCTACCATGTGCGGCTTCGCATTTCTGCCGCAATTCTTCGTACACTTTTTTGGTGTAGTATTCATGATTCGGTGCTACCATGTGCGGCTTCGCATTTCTGCCGCAATTCTTCGTACACTTTTTTGGTGTAGTATTCATGATTCGGTGCTACTTTCCCTGCCAAGTTTACATGGTTGCTGTGGAATTCGCTCCATAGTATCTTAACATCCTCTAATTTATTTTGATCGCACCGTGCTGAAATTTCACGTTGCAGCGCCATTTGGCGTTGCAACATGTCCGCAGTGTTCGACATTTTTAATTAATATTTTATTTATTAAACTGTTCTTATTCTTCAAAAAAAAAATCGTTGGAGGTGATTGTTTTGGTCGCCCGGTTGACCTTGCTGTGCCTCTATTCACAGCCGTTGAATATTTTTTTTTTAAATAACAGTTTTTAACACAGCGTTTAGTTTCGTACTAAAACGGCTTATGTGATTATATAAATACGCGGGAATATTAACCCGTCTTACAATTTCTTTTCAATGCTTTATATATTTTTTTAATTTGCCTGTATTTTCATAAGTAGCAGGGCTTTTTTTAACTTGGTTGAGCTCTTTTTTTACTCGAAGGACCAAATGTTTGAATTATATCAAACTGTTTGATTTGTAAGATCAAACTAACTCAACAAAGATTTTAGATAATCCTTACCACTGGTGGGGGGAATTAAACAACGTCTTTAGTCGAGCTGAGAATATTTCATTCTGATTTTATTTATAAATTTGGAAACCTTATATACTATTTTTCAAAGTATCCTAAATAACTTAATATATGTGTATGTGTGTGTTCATATGTATGCAGCACATTGTTTATGCTACCTGGTAGTGTATTGTTTTCTAGTGCATATGTTATGTGAACTTGGATTTGTTTTAAAGTGAGTACATTTACAAGCGGCTGCTAAAATGTATTCTAAGAACCCATGGGCCATCATATACAAACATCTTATTCTTAGTAATGTTTGTGTTATTGTCTATTGAATGCTATTGTTTTGCATGACAATGCATTTTAAGTATGTTTATGTATATGTGTGTATGTTCAATATATTTGAACATAAATATCTAATATTAGTGGACTGTATCAATAGTAAGATTATTTCTTATCTTATTTAACATAATATATAAAAGGTTTAAATATAATATTGTTGTCCGTGCTTTGGCAGCAACAAACATGTTCAATTTTGAACAATTGTAAATTTGAGATAAAAAATAAATCATTCCAAAATCAAAAAGTTATTGTAGAAGAAAGATTTATTTTCCCTGAAAAAGAAACTGATGTATTACAGTTTGAAGAAGTAATACATTTCTCAGAGATAATAATAAATCAAGAAAAAAGTATTAAAAAATTGGAAGTATTAAAAATACACAAAAATGTAAACCATGGCATAAGCATACTAACAATATTATTAATAGCAATAAGAATATTGGTAAAATGTATAATATATAGGAGAAATAAAAATACGAATTTAAATGTAAAGCTACAAACTAACCTCTTTCAAATGAGGAAAACACAAGAAAAGTAATTGGTCCCATGTCAAGCTCAAAATTATAACTATACTTTTACAATCATAAGTAAGTTTTATAATCACTAGTAATAATAAGAATACTTGGCAGCATTCATTGGAGACCATTGAATCTAGGGGGGGATTGACATACACTCTCTAGAAAAAAATAATAAATAAGAAATATTCATTTCAAAATAGACTTCATACACGAACTCTATCTTGAAGCGAATCAAGTTTACTTACACATTTTCTGCTGATAAAACAAATTCTTCTGGCATGCATGGCGATGTGTAAGCGATTTATAAGCGCCTGCGCGAGTTACATGTACGAGTACGTTAATAAAAACACCTGACAATGCATTTGACAAATACGATGAACTGTTTAAGCAGTTGCAACATAACAAAATTTCCGGCTTTTGCAATTTACTTAAACAAATAAAGTAACCAAAATATAATTTAACAAGCGAAATTAATAAGAATTATTGGAACTAATAAAAGTATACTTATTCAGCAATAATATGTTATAAGTAAGTTAATATTATTAATAAGAAAGTTGTAATTAGAATAAGCTTCATTTTAAGTCAATTTTATGAACAAAAGCGGTCTGTTCTCGATCGCCAACAACGTCACCTCGTTGCAATCCAATTTGATTTTTTGACTTTTTTTAAAAACCCGTTCACCGCGACTCAACACATAATTCGCGCAATTCAAATTAGAATATAAGCAACAAATTGAAATAAAGACAAATTCAGTCGAAGATTAGACTTAAGCAAAGAAGCTCAGTGTTTTTATTTTTAACTGTAGACCAGTGGTCGGCATTTCTTAGCACAATTGTGCAAACTAACTTCGCAGGTACGCGTACGCTCTATCGTTCAGTCGTTGACGAGCCAGCAACGAATTAACATCAAGCGCAAAACGAAATATGCCCTGCGAGAAATATTTTATGATTCTAAATGCCATGCAATGCCTTTTATGTTCCAAGTCTTTTAAAGATAATAGAGAATAAGACATTTTGTTAATTTTCATTATACTATTAATTATTAATAAAAATTGCTTAATTTTAATTCCAATTTCTCACTGGGCTACTTTTTTTTCGTACTCACCAAAACAGTGACAGATCCTCTCATGCCGACCACTGCTGTAGGGTATAAAAATATAAGCTACAAGAACAACATACGTCTGTATGTATATATAGCATAAATTTCATTAAATACTCAGCTTTGCTTACTCATCTTTGGTTAAATTTCTCCTTCCGAGCCGGCAGTGGTGAAATCCACTAATAGAATCTTGTTAGCTCTTGACAGTTCATACGCCTGTCCGCAATTGAACCTTCTCTATAATACATGTTCTCTACCGAGTCACCTTAAGAATACAAGCAACGAAAAGAGAGAGTAAACTTGAATTATGCTACTCAAAACCTAACTAATCGGAAATGGATTTGCGTTACTTAGTGACGATAATCAGATTCGGCCACTTTTATCAATTTTAAACACAAAGGTACACGCTCTCTCATTTTCATTGAGATAACCCGCATACTCGCCGATGTATGTGGTATAAAGTCACCTGAAGGTTCGCAAATCGTTATAGGAGCTAAGGGAGATATTGACCGAATTCAACCCATTTTTGATAAAAAGACATACTACCACAACTATAGGTAATGGGGTACAGTTTTGTTTAGATTTGGCCAATAAGGTCGTATGCCTTAAGGGGAATTCTTGTCTAGAAATTAAAAAAAAAAATTGATTTTTTTTATATTTTAAAAGTTTAACTATACAATAATATGTTTACAAGAGGATTTTTCAAAATTCAAATTATTTTTGGAGATATAGGATTTTTTCTGATACCCACGATTTCTCAGGTTCTACTGGACCGATTTACTTGAAATTTTTATAGAGTCTTCTTTTTAGGTTTGTCTATAGTTTAAACTAGCCTCATCCCCGAATTTTTATTTTTATTACTTTTAAAACATTCGAAATAGTCAGAAAAAGTGATCCCCTGTTTTCCGTAGTTCCGGCCATTGCGACATTATTCTAGAATAATATTTTTTTCTTTTTTGTTTCAGATAGCTAGGAGGGTTGAAATCATGGGTATGGTCACGTGGAAATTTTTAGAGACCCTTCACTTCGTCAGCTCATAATTTTTGAAAGTTTTTACTTTTTTTAGTTTTTAATATTTTTCTCTACTCTTCCAAAATTAACATATAACTAGTAAAAAACTGTATAGCAAAAATATTAATTGCCTTTTTTACGACACTTTAAAAATTACCTGAAATTCATGCTTCTAGACTAGAATAAATTTTATTTTAATATACATAAAACTATATCTATATCGATTACGTTTAGAGTGGTAGGGTTTTAGGTGATATATACAACCGTTGGTGAGCAAAACAATTTCACTCTGTAGGATAATATCACAAGACTACAAAAAGGATTTTAAAATATTCTGAAGAATTATAATATACTCATTTGCAAACAATAAATGAGGAAAGTTCCCTGATTGCCATTCACTTGGGACTTGTCAGAAACGATTATTTTACATATGGCTCAATCAGAGTAGCCAAAAAACATTTGTTTAAAGGCGAGCTAAAGTGATAAAATGAAACATTCCCCTCAGGGTTGTACGGTGGATTTCAGACCTCCCACAATAAACAATAAAAAGAAAAAACACGCTTTGAAAAGTGACCCCTTTTCTAACACGACCCCCGCAAACGTGTAAAGGATTATGATTTACGTGCATGCACCTGGAACGCCTGACCCCTTAATGGGGAAGGTACCGCTGCCCTGTCCTCGTTAGAGCAAAGTTTGATTTCACAGACTGCCTACCTCGATATGTTACAACCCGGGATGGGGTAGACACCGAGAACTGAAGAGGGAAGCGGGACATATTGGTAGAAAAAAAAAGAGAGAGGTCGAAATGCGTGAGTTCGAAGAGCTTGATAAGTTGGCAGAAGCGGGCAAAGCTCGAAAATTCTACGAACAGATGTGGCGACTAACAGAAGGTTTCTAAACCGTAGCATACTTTTGTAGAATCCCCAGAGGTGATCTAATGACTGATGCCTAGAGCGTACTAAGCTCATGGAGGGAACACTTCTCCAGTCAGCTGAATGAAAGTAAAGGCATAACGGCAAGAGAAAGCGGACCCGATTCCCCACTCGATGACGACGAAGCAGACGTTTCATTCCCCGATCATGAAGAAGTTCAAATAGCAATAAGCCGTCTCAAGAACAACAAAGTGGCGGGGCCGATGGATTGCCATCCAGCTATTCAAATATGGCGATGAAGAACTGATAAGGAGCATGCATCAGCTTCTTTGTCAAATATGGTCGGATGAAGGCATCCCCAGCGATTGGAATTTAAGTGTGTTCTCTCCAATCAACAAAAAGGGAGACCTCACAATCCGCTCCAGCTTCGGTAAGATAAGCCTCCTTAACATCGCGTATAAGGTTCTATCAAGCAAATTGTGTGAAAGTAACTGACTAGACCATATAAGTGTGGTCTTAGACCTAAAGTCTACACCATGCGCCAAGTCTTGGAAAAGACCCGTGAAAAGGGAATCGACACTCACCACCTCTTTGTCGATTTCAAAGCTGCCTTTGACATGACGAAAAATAATCAATTTGGTATCCCTTCAAAATTAATACGGTTGTGCAAACTGATGTTGAGAAATACCAGAAGCTCAGGTATGAGGTAACGACGTTTTAGACAAGAGTACCTTTCGTGCGACGTCTTCATTCTATTACTAGAGAAAATAAATCGAGCTACAGAGCTAAATAGAAAAGATTCCATCTTCTTTAATAGTATACAGTTGCTGGCGTACACCAAAGATGTTGATATCCAGATTAGATAAGGAAGCAAAGCAAATGGGTTTGGGGGTGAACGGGGGCAAGACGAAATACCTCTTGTCATGAAACAAACAGTCATTGCACTCGCGACTAGACACCCACGTCACTGTTGACAGTTATAACTTAAGAAGTTTTCGTTGTATTTGAACATTTTTTGGTTAATAGATGGCATAGTTATGTTAATTGAATAAGAAAGTAAAAGAATTTGACCTTCAATTTTTACGACGGCTCCATTACAGCACTGTTATACCATCTTGGTGGAGAAATTTAATGTGTCTGGTGTGTTTAGTTATTGGTTTATCGTGCTTTTAGTAATTTGTAACAGTACGCTGCATAATTTTTAAGTCGAAATCAGTCAGTTGAGTCCCGAGATATATGATTTCCTCTAAAAATGGACAACTAATTTGCACACCGCCGTAAGGTACTCTCATACCATCTTGGTTATGAAGTGTTTCTTGTCTGTGGTATTTTGTTATTTATTTATGGTGCTTTCAATAGCATTTGCTTAAGTTGAATTTGGTTGTTGTAGCTTAAGTGGTTTAAGAGATATATATATATTAAACTTATTAGAATGCGGGGTATCCTCTACCAAATAACGAGAGAATCTTGGATAAGTTGGGCAAAGCACAATACTTTAGCACAACAGATATAGCAAAAGATTGTCTTCTTCTGCTTTACTGGCGTAGACACCGCTTACTCGTTTATAGCCGAATTAACAATAGAGCGCCAGTCCATTCTTGTTTTCGCATGGTGACGCCAATTGGAGATTCCAAGCGAAGCCACATCTTTCTCCACCTGGCTTTTCCAACGAAGTGGAGGTCTTCCTTTTGATATTCGTTGTGGCTAACGCGCAAAGGACCATAACTCGTCCGCAGAAACTTTCTCTTAAAAACTCGTAACGTCGACACATCAGATCTCGCCATCGTCCAAGCCTCTGCACCATATATCAGGACGGTAATAATGATTGACTTATAGAGTTTGGTTTTGTTGGCCGAAAGAGGACTTAACTTCTCAACTGCCTACTTAGTCCACAGTAGCATCTGTTGGCAAGAATTATCATGCGTTAGATTTCGAGACTTACATTATTGTTGCTGTTAATGCTGCTTTCAAGATAGATAAAGCCATCTACAACTTCAAAGTTATGAAGTGGCGTGGAAGCCTAGTCACGAGTGCGACAACTGTTTGTTTGATGACGGGAGATATTTCGTCTTGCCCTTTTCACTGCCAGACCCATTCAATGATATCAATATCATCGGCATACGCCAGCTTGATTAAGCTCTGCAGCTCGAATTATTTTTTCCAATAACAGATTGAAGAAGTCGCACGAAAGGGAGTTCCTTTGTCTGAAACCTCGTTTGATATCGATCGGCTCGGAGAGGTCTTTCTTGATTAGACGGAGCTTTTGGTGTTGCTCAACACAGTCACAGCTTTAGACAGTCATATTAGTTTTGCCGGGATACCAAATTCAGACAGGCAGCTCCTTTTCGTGATGTCTGAAACAGCTTTGAAATCGACGAAAAGGTGGTGCGTGTCGATTTTCCTTTCACGGGACACAGACCACACTTAAATTCCAATCGTTGGACATGCTTTGGTTCAACTATATTTTGCAAAGAATAGCTCGTCCGGCAATACATCGGCCACCGCCGCTTTGTTGTTCTTCAGACGAGTAATTGCTATTCGAACTACTTCATGGTTGGGCAAAAGGTTGTCAGCAGAATTTAGTGCCAGAAAGGTACATTAAGAAATCAGCTTTTGTTACTCCGGAAGGGGTATACGAATATGTTCTATTGCTATTCGGATTGAAAAATGCCCCAGCTACATTTTATTTTTTTTTTGAAGTTACAAGTGAACAAATAAAAATAAATGCAGATTAATGCAGTTTTATTCAAAGGGAAATACAATACCTAGCACACATATTTACAAAAGAAAGCACAGCCGGTTCTACGTACCGGGATTGACTCGGATTTCATCCGACCGGCTGTTATTTCGGCGATCTAACTCCGTTTGGATCGGTGAGTACTAATTTGTGTTTGTCGTCATTGGAGCAACGCCTTGCAGCAGGGTTGCTCCGTATCCTCCTGACTCGTGCTGGCATTGAGTCCAACCCGGGCCCGGAGAAATTTTTCTGCTGAGTCTGCGCAAAAAGGCTCCATCCAAACTCCACCTCGGTCAGGCGTAATACATGCAATGGATGGAGCCATCTTAAGACCTGCTTAGGCCTTAAGACTCACAGGGAGTACCATGTTGCCTGCGCAATACTGCGACACAAGCCTCTACGGCTGTGCAATCTGCACACAGTTCGCGCGCCGCGCCGCCACTCAACCAGAGTGGCCAACAGGAGCTCAAACAGGCAACATAGTTCTCACAATACGCAAAGATCGCGAGCGAGATAGAGGTGGTGGCCTAGCTTTCATATTGTACAACACAGTGCAGTACCGTCTAATCGAAGAAGACATCGACCCAAGGGATATTACCTTAGAATGTCAGGGCATATCTATCCGGTCAGGCGATGTCGAGCTCGAAATATTCAATATATACATCCCCCCAGTTACATGTTGCCCTACAGGATACCACCTGAATATAGGTGCGCTACTTCGTGGTGAAAACCGTATGGTACTAGGCGACTTTAACGCGCACCACGATCTTTGGCATTCCTGCCTGTCAAATGATCGTAGGGGGATGGAGCTGGCGGAACAGATTGACGACTCGACATTCTGCACAATGAATGACGAAGCCCCCACAAGAGTTATGGGCACCTGTAATAGTTCGCCTGATATTACCATTGCTAGTGGTGGTCTGATTAATAGCATAACCTGGCGACCTATGCTAACTCTCGCTTCAGACCGTCTGCCCATAATTATCTCGATCTAGAAACATCCTGATTTCGTTTCTGTGGACAACCATACCTTCATTAACTTTAAAAAAGCTAATTGGGTCGGCTTCATGGAATTTACCGAGAGCACCTTCAACGCTCTACCCATTCCTACGGACGTATGCGTTGGCGAGCGTCAATTCCGCATGGTGATCGCAGCAGCTACCGCTCGCTTCATCCCGGCTGGAAGATTAGCGGAAATCCGCCCCTATTTCCCAGCTGAAGCAGCGGTTCTAGCTAACGAGCGCGACACCTTACGCCATGCCGATCCCGGGGATCCCCGAATAAGGGATCTCAATTTGGAGATTCGGCGTATGGTAAATCAACATAAGCGGACGAAATGAATAGAGCACCTGAAGTCCTGCAACCTCTCCACCGGTGTGAGTAAGCTTTGGGCTACTGTTAAAGCTGTGTCTAATCCGAAGAGTCATGACGAGCGAGTTGAAGTTCAATTCAATGGTCATGCCTCTTTGGACCCGAAGAAGTGCGCGAGCTATTTTAGCCGGCAGTTGTCACTACACCCTTCGGTAGACAAAGCCAAGAGATGTGCTAACCGACGGCTGCGCAAAATGCCAAACAATTGCGCACCACTTACTTTCACCGATGATGAGGTTCAGGGTGTTATCAACAAGGCAAAATCGTCTAAATCAATTGGCCCTGATGGAATCAACATGCTAATGTTAAAGCATCTAGGCTCGACGCGAGTAAAATATCTCACCAAGGTCTTCAACCTGTCGCTCACCACTCTTCAAATACCCGATGTGTGGAAAGTCGAAAGAGTGGTCCCGCTACTGAAACCTGGGAAACCCGCCAACAAAGGGGAATCTTATCGTACGATAACTCTCCTCTCCGCAGTAGTGAAGACACTTGAAGCCTTGTTACTCCCGACCTTCACTCACCACCTGAGCCTAGCCAGCCACCAGCATGGATTCCGCAAAGTGCACAGCACCACCACAGCACTTAGCGTCATAAACGCCCAGATAGTTCGTCAACCAGAAACCACCCTGCGAAAGAACGATCCTTGTAGCGTTGGACCTGTCAAAAGCTTTTGACACGGTCAATCACACACAACGCTACTGCAGGACATCGAAAAAACCACTCTCCCTCCAGGGCCAAAGAGGTGGACCATAAACTATCTGAACGGTCGTCAGTCATCCGTACTATTTCGAGATGAAACATTTAAACTGAGAAAAATTAAACAGGGGGTTCCGCAGGGTGGTGTCCTCTCCCCGTTACTGTTTAACTTCTATATCTCGAAACTTCCTCAACCACCAGAGGGGGTTTCCATAACCTCGTACGCAGATGACTGCACGATATTGACGTCGGGCAATGGAATCGATGGCATGTGTTCGAAAGTAAACAGCTACCTCTCCGACCTTTCTCGTTTCCTCACTGCACGAAACCTCAAACTTTCACCTACCAAATCCACAGCGACCATATTCACAAACTGGACGAAGGAGTACAGACTTGAACTTAATATTGCAGTCGATGGCGTCAAAATCCCGACTGTCAATAACCCTATGATTTTAGGCGTAACCCTCGATAGTCTATGCTCCTTCTCTCAACATACGACCGCGATTATCGCCAAGGTACAGAGCCGCAACAAAATCCTCAAGTCGCTAGCCGGCAGCACATGGGAAAAAGACAAAGAAACGTTGCTGGCAACTTACAAGGCAATCGGCCGGCCGGTCCTCAACTACGCAGCACCAATATGGTCGCCCGGATGCAGTGGTACGCAGATGAGGAAACTTCAGACCTGTAAGAATACAGCACTCCGGACCACGACGGGATGCCTCTTGATGTCTCCCATTGAACATCTCCACAGTGAGACGCGCATGCTACCTGTAAAGGAGCATAATCAACTCCTCTCTGGGCAGTTCCTGCTGGGTTGTTTCCGTAGGAATCACCCTTGCAGCCACCTGCTTGGAGCGGAACCGCCTCCCAAGAGCATCAAAAGGTCATTCCTCGACTATGTCGACGACATCGAACAGTACGCAGACCAGACCTCGGACGCAACTAACTATCGACAGGCACTGACCGCCATTCACAGTGGAGCCATCAACATCTTCACCGACTCCCTTCCCGTGAATGGGCTCCAGTTGCTGCGAGAAACGCGAGTGACCCTAGCGCAACTTCGTTCTGGATACTGTAGCAGGTTAAGCTCCTACTTATCCAGAATCGACCCCGACATACCTAATGTATGTTCTGCATGCAACGAGTCTCCGCATGACACTGGCCACTTCTTTGCATGCCCTACAAACCCTACCCATCTAACACCCCCTCCCTTTGGTCCGACCCCGTCGAAACAGCACGTTTCCTGGGCCTACCGTTAGATGACCTCGACGACAACACAAACAACCCTTACCATCCTAACGGGGATTAGCTAACCGTTAACAACAAGAACAACACAAAAGAAGGAACCAATCCTAATCCAAATATTATTGTAGCAATTCAAAAGCTACGAATACCAGAAACTGAGAAACCACTAAAAGAATTTTAAGGAGTAACAGTAGTTTTAAGAAAGTTCATGAAACTTTATTCAAAAATTACGTATCCTATGATAAAATATTTGAAAGGGGAAAAACTAACCTGCAATATACTAAAAGCTTTAAGAACAGAAGTACTAATTTCGTCTCATCTAATTCTTAAATCCCCTGAATATGATGAAGAACACAGTGTAACAACCGTTGCTGGCATAAGTACTTTAACAGCAAGTGTGGTACATTTCAAAGACACTAAATAATCATCCGCGACTGCGGAAAGAAAGCATTTCTAGCAGTAATTTTTTCAATCACATACTTTCAAGCATAAATGCAACCAGGACCAGCAATACAATAACAAATATACTATAATTCTGTTGGTAATTTTTTGAGTCGAGTTGAGAACTCACCAAAACTAAAAGGTAAAGACAATGAATCAAACCTTAAGTTTATTTGACATACCTCTGTTAGCAAAAATTAGTACGACATTTTAATTTCGCGCGAATAAAACGCGAAATTAATTAAGAAAGTAATTCGTCAAACAACAGGAAGAAATTATATCACGAATTGAATGCTGCTTATGTCTATTCAACTAACAACCGAAAAAAATTACGAAAAATTTACCTATCAAACAATGCACTTGGAATTTACCTAAACACTTTTAACTCACCAAAATGAACTGAATGTTGCCAATTAAATTTTTGCAAAAAAAAGTGGAAAAAATTCAATTATTTCCTATTTCGTTGTTGTTTTTGATATACATACATACAATTGATCTTGGAAAAAAATTACAAAAGTTATTTCCAGTTTTACAAACAATACTTCAAACTGAATTTCAGTGTTGCAACATGCCAAGTCCATACACAATTAAAAGTGAAAAAATGTACTTCTTTATACGACTCTGTTAAGTATGACGCGCAATGGAGAAATAACATCGACTAATGAAAACGCACCACCGCTCTTGAAGTGGTTGTAGTCGCTAAATTTGCATCAACTCATTTTGACCTGCAACGTACCTGTGAAAAATAACGTTGTACATTTCTGCGCCTTTTCACCTTTCAACCGGTATATGGGAAATTATGTCAATTTACAAGTATGTCAACGGCAACACAGTCAAAACGGGGAACCTAAATTTTTTACCTAATTTTATGCATTGAAAGATATTTGATTGTGTAGTCTACATGGCAGATATATGTTATTTTGGTCCGATTTCGGCGATTCCGACAAATGAGCAGCTTCTTGAGTAGCAAAACGCCTTAAATAGATAACTTATGAAATGTCATAACTAAGCCACTAATTGAGAATAAAAGTACGCAGAAGGAGTCATTTTATAATAACAGCGCGCCCTTCTACAAAATTGATTAGTATCTTGTCAATTTCTCTAGCCCCCATATACCTAATACAGTAGACGCTCACAAATTAGAACTCTCAGAAATTAGAACCACAGTTATTAATGCATTGAACGCCCTCAAATTAGAACTTGAAGTTATGGATATTGGAAAAGCTGGACAAAGGAGTTCAAGGGAATCATCTAGAGCCAGATTTCAATGTGAGCAAATCTGCCATCAGCTATATCAAGTCCAATAGATTATCCATATAAAAAGCTGTTTCCAACACTTATCAGGAAGCATCAAATAAAACTATGCATAGTGCCGAATTTCCGAAAAATAGAAATTCATCTTTATGAGTGGTTTTTAAAACAACGCGAAAGGAAGTGTACATTGACAGGAATAATATTAAAGGAAAGCTAAAAAAATTTTTGGTGAAGAATAAATATATAAATGCATTCCGAGCAAGCGATGGATGATTTACTTAATTTAAAAAGCGACATGGCATTCGTTTTTTTAAAATTGGTGGCGAGATTTTTTCTAGTGATATTGCCTCGATCACTCCATTTATTCACAGATTCCATGCAAAAGTCACTGAGATGGGGTTAATGGAGTCGCAATTATTTAATGTGAACGAAACCGGATTATTTTATTGTTGCCTACCAAATAAAACATATGTCTCTGCTTGTGAAAAAAGTGCGCCTGGATACAAAATTCAATAAGAACGAATTTTAATTTTACTTGGTTCAAACGCTGATGGCCAAATTAGTGCCGCTCTTATTGGAAAATTCAAAAATCCCAGGAGCTTCAAAGGTTTTAATAATCCACTTCATTACAACTTTTCCAAAAATGCTTGGATGACGTCTCGGAGCCTTCATTATTGGTTTCACAAGATATTTATTAATGAAATAGGAAGAAATAATTTTGCTTTTAATTTCTTTAATTTTAAAATATTTTTTTTCGCTTATAAGTCATCCAGTTTTCTCAAAAAAATTATTTGCCTCCGAAGTCTCTTTTGCTCATTGATAACTGCTCCGTGCATGCACCAATTGAGCATCTTCAAAGCAAAAATAGCAACATAGTTGCATATTTTTCGCCGACAAATGTGACAGCAGTTGTGCAATCAATGGATCAAAATCCCATAAAGTTAACAAAACTTGTTTACAGAAGTAAGTTGCTTGCTGAAATAATAGCTGAAGGTGGTGCACTGAATAGCCTGTTGAAATCCCATTCCATCCGAAAGGAAATATTATTTCTAAAACAAGCTTGGGATGAGATAACGCAAATAGTGATGGGGATTTTATGGTCAAAGTTGTTAAATTGGGACTCTGACCAATACGACAGTGATGATGATGTGCCACTAGTACAGTTGCTCAACTAAAATGAGGACTGTAATGAAGCTCTCCAAATAAATCAAACTCTTTTAGCAGAAATTAATCCAAACAGTTTCATGTGTACTGATGATATTGAGAAAAGGAATGAAGATGAGTTTGAACACGGAACTGCTGATGACTTAAATAGCGAGGATGAATTTTCTGATAGCAGTGAGACTCCGTCGCCGAGTACTATCATTCACTCCGGAGAATGAACGTCTAGCCACAATCCGCATCAAAGGAGGTTCTTCAACATATCGCTGATTTGCGCCTACGCCCCGACGGAAGAGAAGGACGATGTGACCAAAGATGCCTTTTATGAGTGCTTGGAGCGCACTTATGAGAGATGCCCCCGCCACGATGTCAAAATCGTGCTTGGCGACTTCAATGCCAGGGTGGGCAAAGAAGGTATCTTTGGCACTACGGTCGGTAAATTCAGCCTCCACGCGGAAACATCCCCAAATGGGCTGAGGCTGATCGACTTCGCCGGGGCCCGAAATATGGTTATCTGTAGCACTAGATTCCAGCATAAGAAGATACATCAAGCTACCTGGCTGTCTCCAGATCGAAAAACCACCAACCAGATCGATCATATTGTGATAGACGGAAGACACGTCTCCAGTGTTTTAGATGTGCGTGCGCTCCGAGGTCCTAACATCGACTCGGACCACTATATTGTTGCAGCCAAAATACGCACCCGCCTCTGTGCAGCAAAAAACGCACGCCAACAAACACAAGGATGGTTCGACGTCGAGAAGCTGCAATCACAACAGACAGCCGAACGTTTTTCTACTCGGCTTGCACTCCTGCTCTCTGAGAGCACTCGTCAACAACTCGGTATAAGCGAACTGTGGGACGGCATTTCAAACTCCTTACGTACAGCTGCAACCGAAACCATTGGTTTTCGGAAAGTGCAGAAGAACAGCTGGTACGACGAGGAGTGCCGTGTCGCAGCGGAGAGAAAACAGGCTGCCTACCTCGCAACGTTACGATCGACCACAACACGTTCGGGATGGGATAGATACCGAGAGTTGAAGAGGGAAGCGAAACGCATTTGTAGACAGAAAAAGAAAGAGGCCGAAATGCGTGAGTACGAAGAGCTTGATAAGCTGGCCGACAGGGGTAATGCTCGAAAATTCTACGAAAAGATGCGGCGGCTTACAGAAGGTTTCAAGACCGGAGCATACTCTTGTAGAACCCGCAAAGGTGATCTAGTTACCGATGCCCAGAGCATACTTAAATTATGGAGGGAACACTTCTCCAGCCTGCTGAATGGCAGTGAACGCACAACACCAGGAGAAAGCGAACCCGATACCCCAATCGATGACGATGGAGCAGACGTTCCATTGCCCGACCATGAAGAAGTTCGAATAGCAATTGCCCGCCTGAAAAACAACAAAGCGGCAGGGGCCGATGGATTGCCGGCCGAGCTATTCAAACACGGCGGCGAAGAGCTGATAAGGTGCATGCATCAGCTTCTTTGCAAAATATGGTCGGACGAAAGTATGCCCAACGATTGGAATTTAAGTGTGCTATGCCCAATCCACAAAAAAGGAGACCCCACAATCTGCGCCAACTACCGTGGGATTAGCCTCCTCAATATCGCATATAAGGTTCTGTCGAGCGTATTGTGTGAAAGATTAAAGCCCACCGTCAACAAACTGATTGGACCTTATCAGTGTGGCTTTAGACCTGGTAAATCAACAACCGACCAGATATTCACGATGCGCCAAATCTTGGAAAAGACCCGTGAAAGGAGAATCGACACACACCACCTCTTCGTCGATTTCAAAGCTGCTTTCGACAGCACGAAAAGGAGCTGCCTTTATGCCGCGATGTCTGAATTTGGTATCCCCGCAAAACTAATACGGCTGTGTAAACTGACGTTGAGCAACACAAAAAGCTCCGTCAGAATCGGGAAGGACCTCTCCGAGCCGTTCGATACCAAACGAGGTTTCAGACAAGGCGATTCCCTATCGTGCGACTTTTTCAACCTGCTTCTGGAGAAAATAGTTCGAGCTGCAGAACTTAACAGAGAGGGTACTATCTTTTATAAGAGTGTACAACTGCTGGCGTATGCCGATGATATTGATATCATCGGCCTCAACACCCGCGCCGTTAGTTCTGCTTTCTCCAGACTGGACAAGGAAGCAAAAGAAATGGGTCTGGCAGTGAACGAGGGCAAGACGAAATATCTCCTGTCATCAAACAAACAGTCGTCGCACTCGCGACTTGGCACTCACGTCACTGTTGACAGTCATAACTTTGAAGTTGTAGATAATTTCGTCTATCTTGGAACCAGCGTAAACACCACCAACAATGTCAGCCTAGAAATCCAACGCAGGATAACTCTTGCCAACAGGTGCTACTTCGGACTAAGTAGGCAATTGAGAAGCAAAGTCCTCTCTCGACAAACAAAAACCAAACTCTATAAGTCTCTCATAATTCCCGTCCTCCTATATGGTGCAGAGGCTTGGACGATGACAACAACCGATGAGTTGACGTTGCGAGTTTTCGAGAGAAAGGTTCTGCGAAAGATTTATGGTCCTTTGCGCGTTGGCCACGGCGAATATCGCATTCGATGGAACGATGAGCTGTACGAGATATACGACGACATTGACATAGTTCAGCGAATTAAAAGACAGCGGCTACGCTGGCTAGGTCATGTTGTCCGGATGGATGAAAACACTCCAGCTCTGAAAGTATTCGACGCAGTACCCGCCGCGGGAAGCAGAGGAAGAGGAAGACCTCCACTCCGTTGGAAGGACCAAGTAGAGAAGGACCTGGCCTCGCTTGGAATATCCAATTGGCGCCACGTAGCGAAGAGAAGAAACGACTGGCGCGCTGTTGTTGACTCGGCTATAATCGCGTAAGCGGTGTCTACGCCAGTAAAGAAGAAGAAGAAGTGAAGACGATATTGTTGATGACACACCAGTTATTTCAAATGCTATAGCTATTGAAAACGTTAACAATTTAATAAATTGGTGCAAAAAGAGTGAATTGCCTTCCAGTAAGCACATGCCTAATCATTTGGCCCTCCCTAACGATATTGTTATATCGGATTTAAAGAACCCAAAAAAACTAACGAATGTTACTAATTATATTTCAAATAAAAATAAATTTTGAACTCAGCCCTTATCCTGAATTTCAAATATCAGTCAATATGTAATAATTCTTAGTGAATTTTTTATAGAATTTTCTTTGTGTCTAAAATTAATCCTTTCTCAAGCCCCATAAATGATAATATTGGGTTGTAAAAAAAGTCTTGCGGTATTTTTATTGAATCAATTCGTGTGGCACCCATACATCGAGCTTCTTAGTGACTCCAAGCTTCTTCAAATGGTTTATAACGCTTTGATGACTACTATGCCGGTCTCTTTCGACCAATTCAGAGATTTTATCGAAATTTTTGACGACAGGCCTTCCGGAGCGTGGCGCATCTTCAACCACCTCTACACCAGAACGAAAACGTTGAAACCATCGTTGTGCGGTGGAAATGGAAACTGTATCGGGTCCAAAACTGCACAAATTTTATTGGCGGCTTGAGATGCATTTTTGCTTTATCGTAGTAGTACTGTAAAATATGCCGTATTTTCTCTTCAGTTTGGTCCATGTTTGCGACTCACGAACGACTTGAAAGAAACGACAATCAATCAAACACATGTTAGCGCGTGAAATGAGCTTTCCAAAAACTAAATACTAATAAAACTAGAACTACGCGCTTTCAGCGCCAACTAGCGAAAATACCGCAAGACTTTTTTGACAACCTAATATATAAATTTATGAAAATGGTTGCGGACATAGTCTGACTGTATACTCACATTTTCTTTTAAAATATTGAAATTCGTCAGCAGTCGTATATATAACAAGTTAAGAAGAGATAAGTAAGTAACTGAACATTTTATAATTAATTTCCTTTAATTTCATTAAAACATCACACATTTTGGCCGTCTTAATCGAATTAAAGGCAGCTGAAATGTCGAAAATAAATATAATATGGGTATGCTGAGAGAAGATTGCATTAACTTTTGACATTGCCAGGGTGTACTTGAGAAAATATTTATAAGGAAATAAATGTGATATATATTATATACTAGAGAATTCGTCCGCTTGTTTCTGTGGCTATGGTAAACAAAGGACAGAAGAGAAGGGGAAGACTTGTTTCAAATGCTTCTCAGCGGTCACCATCAATTGAAGAATTAAATTTTTGAGTCAGGATACTTTACCAAGTTATCATATCGTAAAGACGAAAACGTTATTTCCCGCATAAGAATACAAAGGATTGATGTCGAAGTCTTACCGGTCCCACTCAGTACGTCCGAGAAAAGACTCTGCCTTGGTTATAAGCAACAATCAAAATATGTAGTCTATATACATATTTTAGATTCGGACATGCGATGATATACATTTGTGCAGATTTGTGAACAGTTCTTAACGGCTACAATTGTAAATAAGATATTTTTTTTTTATAAATATGTATAGAAACAAATATCATGTTACAAATATTTACGTTCATTATCGCCACCACTTACGATTCTAGTCTCAAACGTAAATATGTATTTACTCGTACAAATACCCATTTCTATCAATTAGATTAATAATGTTAATTTAACGCATGCAATGTAAAGAATCGCAAATGATCCTAAAATAATAATAGTAGATAAGAAATTGTTGTGTATGCTGTTGGAAACACTTATGTTTAAGATACAAGGTCTGTCGCAAAAGAAACAGAACTTTTTAAATATGACTGTTTCTGATGGCACCACCTGTTGGTGGGTATATGAAATAAAAAGTTTGATTTCTTGTTGACATTTCGTAAAAATTTTAAGACAATTGGATAACTACAATCGATGTTATCGTTAAAAAAGTGACAGCAGCTTTTGGTCATCGGCCGTAAAATGCATTCTGAACAAAGAGCAAATATTAAATTTTGTTTTAAACTTGCGAAAAAGCTTACTGAAAAGTTTCAAATGATGAAAAAAGTTTATGGCGATCAGTGCCTAACCCCTAGTAATGTGCATGAGTGGCTTAAGCGATTCCAAGAAGGTCGTAAGGGCCTCTGTGGCGATCAGAAAAAGCCGTTTACAGAAGTCAAAAATAAAGACAATGCTGATTTGGTTTTACGATTCCGAGGGTATTGTACACCGAGAGTTCGTCCCACCTGGCCAAACGATTAATGCTGTGTTTTACCTCGGTGTTATGAAGCGTATTTTGTCACACATTCGTCGTGCTCGACCACAATACCGTAAGGCAGGGTCCTGGCGCCTGTTGCACGATAATGCGCCGTGTCATCGGTCGACGCTTGTCACTAATTTTTTGACAAAAAAACTCACCCCACTCACCTGATCTGACACCCTGTGATTTTTACCAATTTGGAAAACTTCATTTGCCCATGAAAGGACGCTGGTTTCAGGACATTTCAGCTATCCAAAAGGCAACAACCGATATTCTCAAGAGCATTCCGAAAAATGACCTCAAACACTCATTTGAAATGCTAATTGACCGGGCTAAACGCTGTATCGAAGCACAAGGAAACTACTTTGAATAAAAATATATAACTTTTGAAAAATATTAATTTTTTGTTGTTTTTTTTAACAGTCCTGTTTCTTTTAAGACAGACCTTGTATGTGTACATACTGTCGGTATGTACAGTAGATTAGTATTAAGATATGTGTACGCACTCTGCATGTGGTGCATACATGAATTAGGATAAGGAAATCTATAAATTAAGGGGGCTCTGGGCAACCAGAGCTGAGTACGATTTTATACGTGAAATTAAACCGTCGTTACTTACAACATTAAATACTATTACTTATAAAATAAACAATATTAATACAGCGAAAATATTATTAATGACTAAATGATTGAAATGTCTAAATAACCAAATGTTGTTCTTTAAAAGCCGATCACAATCCTAGTTTGGAAATTTAATGCTCGCAACTTAACTTTTATCTCACTGTTAGTAGTTATTACCGGTTTTTGCCCATTTTTATATTATATGCAGGTTGTCATTTATATTGTCAGTTTCCATATAGCAACACAATGGTCGCCAAATCACGAAAAATTAAGAACAATTAGGTATGCAGAAATACTCAAAATATTTATTTTCAGATAGCTTGGTTGTTTGCTGTTATAAAAAAAACACCCTCTCTCAATTTTATTAAGCTATTTTTTATATAACGTACTGATCCTATTTAATCCATTTGTAGCATACAGATATATTACTATCAGGAAATAATTCTCCTTGAAATTCAATTATAATTCTGACAAATTAATCAATATTTTCGGTAAAAAGACAACCAAAGCCCCAGTACAGACAGTTTTTTTCTTTGGTTTAGGAAATTTTTGACCATAAATTAGCATACTCTAAAAGCATTATTCTTGCAAAATTTCATTTCGTTATAACAATTGCGTCTTGATTTGTTCAATCGAAAGAAAGATTTAGATGAAATTAAAAATTTCGTTATATGGGAAGTAGGTTGTTGGTTTTGACTTATTTTTACACTATACGTACGCATATTAATAGAATACCATATACCAAATTTGGTTGTATTCGGTCATAGGGGTTTCGAGATTTTTTTTTCACCTAAAAGTGGTGGTGCCATCCCCATCTCCCTATTTAGACCACGGTTCCTTTAAAGCCCAGTCATACCATACCGGTTGTTAAATTTAATGTCTCTGGTGTATTTAATTATTGAGTAATTTTTAACAATATTATAAGCCGCGTCTATTCGCCCAGTTGGATACCACGTACTTTTCGGTAAGCTCGTAGACGCAATAAGGACAACATAGCCGACGTAGGCTGTCAACCGACAGCAAGGATGGCTTTATACCCCTCCCGGAGCTCCTCCAGTGGCAGCCCTCTACACTTACGCAGGCTCTCTTGACCTTCTTTAATTCTTATATAGCGCCCAGTCGTCTATAGAGCCACTTTTACCGGCATTGTTGAAAAGTCTTCCGCTCGAAGATCTAATCTCCGTTAGCTCCGATGTTCGATGGGGTTTCGCTTCATTTTTCTGAGTTTATAGAGGACAGGAGCTTTCAAAAGTAATCTTAGCCACTGAATTGAAGACCTCATCAATTGCATTCGATGATAGTATCGAGTCTCCGTTGCGCTGTTGGAAGAACTGTTCGAAGTTTCCTGCTTTACAGGTCCCAATTTGTATTCCAAAAATTTGTATATGTTCTACCTGGGCACTTTGCGCACGCGTCAACACAAACCATCCAGGTCAAAACTTATTTATTCGTGATCAGAGAAGGAATGATTGCGACACATCAGGGAACTCTGCCCTGCTAGCAGTCATAAAGATTGGAGATTCTACATCGCAAACACAAATCGCACATCTTCTTCTTCTTCATTGGCGTAGACAGCGCTTACGCGATTATAGCCGAGTTAACAACAGCGCGCCATTCGTTTTTTCTTTTCGCAAGGCGCCATTGTCCATTCGGACAACTAAGCGAAAAAACATCAAGATAAGGAAAAAATTTAGAAGGTCATAAAAAAAAACTAACACAAACGAACGCTAAACCCTTTGAGGGTTTTACTATACTGAACTAGTACCCCAACGCATTACAAATAATAAGTGCGTTGGTCTTATCTTGTTTGTATGCACCTTGCCAACCATGAGCGGGTAAGAAACCAGTGAATAAAGTGGGTAAACATGTAGTGTATGGTAGTTTGCCATAGGCCGCGTGAAGCTTCTACCAACTTTTTCCCACACAGGTACTTATACATGTGATCATACATCACTGTTACGTTCATTCAGCACTTTCATTTAAAATAGTATATCTGTCCTGGTCTAATATCTCCAATCGACGGCTGATGCAGGGTTACATTTTTTGATTCTTACTTTTAAAATCTTAAACCAAACTTTTTAATTTTTAAAATTTTTATTTTGTTTAATTTTTCACATATTGACATAAAATTTATTATAATTTATATAAATAAAAATATATTTAATTAAAAAAAAGTTAATATCTGAAAAAAGTTTGAAACAAAATAAAGGTTATTAATACCTGAAAATAAATAATAATTACATTGGATTTGTAATATCTAAAAAAAAAAAGAAATATTAATTGTATAAATTGTATAAAATGATATTAATATCTGAAAGAAAAGATTAATATTATCTGAAAAAATTGAATATATTAAATACAAATAGAATTTACTCTGAAAGTAAAGATTAATTAAATAAAAATAGTGATAATATCTGAAAAGAAAAAATTATTAAACAAAATAATAATAACATCTGAAAGAAAAGATAAATATTATTTGATTATTTAAAATATAAAACAAACATTTGTTTTCACATATTATATTGGATTGTGTAGGTCGCCTTAAACGCATAAAATACGTTGTACATATGTACATATGTATTTACTTTTGCGTATTATATTGGACTGCGCAGTCCAATTTCAAACAACACACACTTTTTTCACATACTTACTTAACAATTGATATTTGCTGCTGCTGCTTTTTCCAATTCAATCAGATTTCCAATGCTATAAAAACAAATGAAGTAATTATTTGCATATTATTTAAAAAAATCACATAAAATTCACTTACTTACCTTCTTGTTGTACTAGCACGAATGACATGCGACTTCCAATCGGTTTTTTATTACCCTTTTTGGGATTTTTTGGCACTATTGACAATTATGTTTTCTCCTTTGCACTCATTCAAATAAATGAGGAAATAAAAGAAACTTTTACAATAATAAGTATAATAATTATTAGTTTTTGTTTCAGTACATTTATGCAATTAATTATACATTATGTGTTCGTGCGATTAGAAAAATTGATCGTAATTTTGCCTTTTGGCTTGGACTTGTAGCATACATTAATACAATTACAATTATTCTAATAAATAATATAAGAGATATGTGTCCGATATGATTTTTTAGATTTAAATCCATTAAATTAAAATCATTATTACTTATTTTATTGATCTGCTCCTTAATTTGTTCGACTTCTTTGTTGTTGTTGATGCGGCCAATCTGAAGCGGCACTATTTTGTCTTCTGTAATATCATGTATTACTGATATAATTGGATCTTGTGTTAAGCTGATTGTATTTTGCGTTGTAAATATTTGATGACTTGACAATGTGATGCCTTCGTATCGGGCTGTGCAACCAGCTTCAATGGAAAGAGTACCTTGTGCTGGGATTTCTATTATTTCTCTTTTAGCACCTAGACAGTCGATATACAATGTAGATCCTTTGAATACTTTGAAATCCACGTGTTGTCTAGATTAAGTTCCGCCTAGAACGGTATTTTCTTTGTCTCTTCATACTGACAGTCTGCATGGCTAGTGTTAAATAGTGCTGAAAGCTCGCGAGTTTGGTCTAATGCAGGTTGCCATGGTGTTTTTCTCTTACAGATAAGGTGTTTGTTTAGACTTCATTCATCCATTTTTCCTTGTGAATCCAGAATTACTGCAGTATTAGCCGGCAATTCGCTTGCTGCTCCAATCCGTTTTGGCCCTACTTTCAAGGCGTTCGCGAGATTGCTCGGTGTAAGAAAAAATAGCACCCGAAGTGTAACTCCAATTATATTCATCTTCATTTTAGCAAGAGGTCACTTGGCGTGTTGTGTGTTTTCGTCTTTTAGTATTACCACACCGCCCACCTTAATATTGTCTGCCGGAGTTTTCCACTTATTTCTTTGCTGAAGTGTATGAAGATATTCATTTTTCCAACGATTCCAAAAATCTCGTTGAGTTTTATGTGCTAACTTCCATTTGTTTAATGTAAAGGTGTTGACATCTGGTTCGAGAGATGGAAGTGACTTTATTGGTCTTCCAATTAGAAAATGATCCCGCGTAAACGCATCTATTCCATTGTCGTCGTTTATTGCATATAATGGTCGTGAGTTCAAAGCTTTTAAATGGTATTTCATTCCTTTTACACTTGGCTCATACATTCCTCCGAAATGTGGCCTGAAGGGGGAATAAAATACCTAGTTATTTGTTCGTTGGCCAAAATTGGTGCTACATCTGAGTTTTACATTATTGCTGCCTTAAACTCTTTATTAAGCCACTTATTTGCTCCAACAAAGTTGGATCCATTGTCCGAGTAAATATGAAGACACCTTCCTCTTCTGCCGAAAAATCTTCTTACTGCTGCCAAAAACGCGTCTGATGATAACTCACTGACTGCCTTAAGATGAACAGCTTTAGTTGAGAGACATATAAAAACTGCTACGTACCCTTTGAAGGACTTTTGACCACGTCCTTTTGCGCATCTCGTTTGGAATGGTCCAGCGTAGTTAACTCCAGTATAAGTAAACGGATTCAACATTGACACTCTGAATTCTGGTAGATCGCCTATTATTTGTTTTGCAGAGACTTGTTTGTATCGTATACACTTACAACAATTTCGTATACAAATTTTTGTTGCGTTCTCCTGATAATTGCTTCTGTTAACCGGTTGCCACCATGTATTGTAGTATGGTGTGCATTAGGGTGTGTCATTCTTAGGCAACCTTTTTTCAACTGAATAACAGGCTAAAAACTTTCGAAAATGTGAAAAGTGCCTTGAGGCACCTCTTAATATCAATATTAAGATCTCATCTTTTGAGTGACTTTTTTGACATTTTGAAAGTTTTTAGTTTGTTTTTGAGTTGGAAAAAAACAGGTTGTCTCAGAATGACACACGGCAGTGTGCATGTTTAATTATTAATGCAGATAAAGTTGATTTATGAAGAATTATTAAGTGTTTCCTCTCATAACGTTATTTTGTTGCTGAGCTGTTTGGCATTCAAAAATTATTTATTTCGTCTTTGAAGAATTGCTTTTGTGACTGTTGAATGATTGTATTTTTAGCTCTTTGTAATTCTTTTACAGACAAATTTACGGAGCGCTGATTGTCTCTTTTATTACCGAAGCGTAATAAGTAAGCTACTACTCTTTGTAGCCTGAACCAGCTAGAATATCGATTTATTAGGTTGTCGATGAATTGGTTTTTTGGTTTTTGATGTCATTAGTGTTGTTGCTGTGTTGAGACCTGCAACTGTTGGCCATTGGTTTTCCGACAATGCTAGCCATTTGGGCCCATTTTTAGATTTCTTCTACTCGATTTCTAACAAACTTATCTTTGTTTTTGCTCCATGCATAAACTTTATGACTTCTTGTGATGATTTTACAAATTTTATTTATTAATTTCACTAGCGAATAAGCTGCACAAAGTTCTAGTTTAGGTAATGTTTCCCGATTTTTAAGCGGATTAACTTTTGTTTTTGCGGTTAACAGCTTTACGGAATTGCCAAATTTAACATAAATGACTGCAGCATACGCCTTTCCGGAAGCATCACCAAATCCATGAATTTCAACCTCGGATTGCAAATGTCGTCGTGTCCCATCCTTCGTGGGATACGCACGTTTTCCAAATATTTTCTAGAAAGATCGACCATTCAAATTGAAGACTTTCTGATAGTTGCTCATCCCAGTG
This sequence comes from Bactrocera correcta, assembly GCA_027475135.1. Lineage (NCBI taxonomy): Eukaryota > Metazoa > Arthropoda > Insecta > Diptera > Tephritidae > Bactrocera > Bactrocera correcta. The sequence continues at coordinate 59,338,164 of CM050322.1, forward strand.
ATATTGCTGTATCCAAAGTTTCTGAATGAATAGCTTTGCTATGATTGTTATTGGTGAGAGCCAACCCAGTGGATCAAATATTGGAGCAAGCTGTGAAAGAACGCTCCTTTTAGTGGTCTTTTAGGCATTTGTCAAATTAATTCTAAATTAAAATCCGTCTTGTTTTGGATCCCTATTAAGTCCAAGGGTTTTCACTGCTTCATTTTCTTTAATTTGAATTATTTCGTTGTCTTCTTTCGCTTTTATATTTCGTGTTATGCTTCTGCAGTTTGAAAGCCATTTTCGAAGATGAAATCCAAAGATTTGAAGATTTGCTGATGTTGCTGAGGTTGCTGATGCCTTCTTGAATAGCTTAACATTGTTTGACTGAATCTGCGCCAGTCATAAGATCAACCATACAGAAATCTTCTTTGATTAGTGTTTGGAGATATTTATTTGGACATTTATTTGCAATTTCAAATAATGTAAGTACTGCTAAATATGAAGCTGATTAGTACCATAAGTCACTGTGGTCAACTTATATTCCTCAATTTTGTTTAAAGAACTTTTCCGTCATAAAATTTTATGATATTCGCGATCCTTTTCAGCAATTATTATTTACTTGAAAGTTTTTTCCACATCAGAAGTGGTAACTATTTTCCAAGGTCTCCATTTGAGAAGAATGTCAAATATGTATGTCTCTCTGTAATTTGACACCGGAAAACATGATATCATTGAGGCTTTTTCCGTTCGAAGATTTTGCAGATGCCTTAAATACAACACGTGAATTCGTTGGTAAGCTTTTTTCTCGTATTACTGCATGGTGTGGTAGATAATATTTACCTTTTAACTTAGCATTTGCTTTGGTCATATGACCAATGTCCTTACATTCGTTGATGAATTGATGGTAACCCTGTTTTAGTTTATTGCTTGCTTGCGAGAATCACCCAAATCTTTTTCTTCCTTGAACGGGATTTCTACAATAAATCGCCCATCATCATCTTGTTTGATAGCATCACCTTCTTCGATATTGTTTTTTTCTGGTATTTCCTCCAGTTCCAAAATTGCTCTAGGTTGGCAGTCGTGGATGTTATCGTACTGAATTTCTTTTGTTTGATAATTCCGGATAAAATCCAACCCAATTTTGTTGCTTGTCTAAGGACTACGACACTTTTTTGACACCGTCTTCAATGATTCGGCTAAAAATGTCTCCACCAGTTACCATGTCTATTCTATCTGCCTTATTAAACAATGGGTCAGCAAGTGTATAATTTTTGCATTGTTTCATATCATATTTAAATGATTGATCTGGTTGAGCAGTGGTCAGTGATGATAAAACTACTGTATCTACTTTTTCCACATGTTGGCTTAGGTTATTAGGTTTTATTTGTACCTGAACCTTGAATTTTTATTCGCGAACCACAACACCTCCCAGCCCAAGTAGTTTTGTTTGGGTTTTTGTCCTTGGTACATCTATTATCTACGCTGCTTTTTCGGAAATTGATGTTATTTTAGACTCTTGGTCAATTTGGTTATCTGAGATGTGGCCAGAATTACTTATGTTGATGTTGATTTTGTAGACAGTGATGCTTTACTAATCCCAGACTTTGGATGTAGAATTTCGTTATGTTTTTATTGCAAATTTTTTATTTTAAATTACTATCACAATTTTTTTATCTTTTGCATATTTACGTCTTTCTTCTAAAGATATATTCTTAAATTTTCGGCAACCAGTAATTATATGACCCAATATCTTGCAATACGTACATTGTTTACTTTGCTGCCTTGCGTTGAAAGACATATGGTAAGCTTATTATGTTTGCAGCCTGCGGTTTTTGAACAATTGTTGTTTATTCTCTACTGCTTTAAATGTTTGGAAATGCTGATCCAGGAATCCTTGAATGTCAGATAATTTCTTAATATCCCTAGTCTTTCTTGCAAACTGCTCATATAATCTGAGCCCTTCCTTGTCTAGCTTCCGTACAATGACTGGAGCTATATAAGGGATCAGCCTCTTCTATTTTAAACCCCAATGACATTATTGCATTACGGTATTTGTTTATAGTGTCTAGCAGCTGCCTTACATTTTCGGCGTTGCCACTATTGATAACTGGCTGATTCATTATTCTGTCCCACTGTGTCGTGAACAAAATACGTTTGTTGTCGAAGCACATTCATTGTTGAGTAAAGCGCTTAAGTGCATAAGCGCAACGATCGATGCTCCATACGTTTTAAGAGAGGGAGGAGGACAAAAAATTCAATATCTTTGGAATGGTATGAACGAACAAAAATTTGTTTGCTGATTATTAAAGGTGAATATTTTCAACGTTGTGTCACATACTTTTTACTTTTGTTTTTTAGTGTGAAGAACACATGAAAACTTTCAATATTTTAACGAAAAATTATGTAACATATTATTATTTAAACAAGTGGATCTTGAAAAAATATGTATAATATAGCACAAGCATTTTTCTTTGACTTCACAAATATTATCGATTTATCTCTAGTAGATGAGAAAATAATTTTGCAACTTTATTTTGCACAAAATTTCAACCTTCAATAACTTTAACAAAAAATATAATTTTGACTAAATATTATAGCACTAGCAGAGTATGCGTCTTACCTTCTTCCTAATGAATTGCTAATTTTCAAAATTGGTGATTTTGGAAATTTTCATGGACCATTTGACGTGGTTTGAACCTTTATTTTAAGAATATCTGGCCGTCCTTGATTTTTCATCAATGGTTGATTAAATTGTGGTGTTGTTATAACATTTTTTAAGAAGATAATCTAATCACTTCAATACCACATCAATGCCACAACCAAAGATGCAATTTTTTGGTGGTACTTAAGAGGGAGTATAATAATTCGAAAATAATTCGAGCTGCAGAACTAAACCGAAAAGGTGCAATCTTCTACAAGAGTGTACAGCTGCGGGCGTATGCTGATGATATTGATATCATTGACCTTAACAACCGCGCCGTTAGTTCTGCTTTCTTCAGAATGGGTAAGTCAGCGAAGAAATTGGGTTTGGTGTTGAACGAGGGCAAGACGAAATATCTCCTGTCATCAAACAAACAGTTGTCGCACCAGCGACTAGGAACCAACGTCACTCTTACCAACATGTGCTACTTCGGACTAAGTAGACAATTGAGAATTAAAGAGAAGTAAAACATAACTCTGTAAGTCACTCATTATTCCCGTCCTGTTATATGGTGCAGAGGATTGGACGATGACAACATCTGATAAGGCGACGTTGCGAGTTTTCAAGAGAAAAGTTCTGCGAAAGATTTATGGTCCTTTGCGCGTTGGCCACGGCGAATATCCCTTAAACATATTATTGACCTTTAATAAATTCGACACAAAAATATGCCGGTTTTTAGCAATATAAAATATTAATTAAAAATCAGGAAAGTCTAAATAAAAATGCCTTGCACGCAATGCAATGCATGTGTGTCTTTGCTTAATTTATAATTAACGGGTGATTTTTTTGAGGTTAGGATTTTCATGCAGTAGTATTTGACAGATCACGTGGGATGTCAGACATGGTGTCAAAGAGAAAGATGCTCAGTATGCTTTGACATTTCATCATGAATAGACTTACTAACGAGCAACGCTTGCAAATCATTGAATTTTATTACCAAAATCAGTGTTCGGTTCGAAATGTGTTTCGCGTCCGTGTCCGATGAGCGATGAGGCTCATTTCTGGTTGAATGGCTACGTAAATAAGCAAAATTGCCGCATTTGGGGTGAAGAGCAACCAGAAGCCGTTCAAGAACTGCCCATGCATCCCGAAAAATGCACTGTTTGGTGTGGTTTGTACGCTGGTGGAATCATTGGACCGTATTTTTTCAAAGATGCTGTTGGACGCAACGTTACGGTGAATGGCGATCGCTATCGTTCGATGCTAACAAACTTTTTGTTGCCAAAAATGGAAGAACTGAACTTGGTTGACATGTGGTTTCAACAAGATGGCGCTACATGCCACACAGCTCGCGATTCTATGGCCATTTTGAGGGAAAACTTCGGACAACAATTCATCTCAAGAAATGGACCCGTAAGTTGGCCACCAAGATCATGCGATTTAACGCCTTTAGACTATTTTTTGTGGGGCTACGTCAAGTCTAAAGTCTACAGAAATAAGCCAGCAACTATTCCAGCTTTGGAAGACAACATTTCCGAAGAAATTCGGGCTATTCCGGCCGAAATGCTCGAAAAAGTTGCCCAAAATTGGACTTTCCGAATGGACCACCTAAGACGCAGCCGCGGTCAACATTTAAATGAAATTATCTTCAAAAAGTAAATGTCATGAACCAATCTAACGTTTCAAATAAAGAACCGATGAGATTTTGCAAATTTTATGCGTTTTTTTTTTTTAAAAAGTTATCAAGCTCTTAAAAAATCACCCGTTAGTTAAGAAAATTTGAGATTTGTGAGGTCATACGAATGCCTTTCATACGCCAAGGAACTACATCAAACATTATTTCATCCTAACGATTATATTACGGTACATCGATTATTTCTTTACAGATTAAGATTACATACAGTAACAACAATTGTCACACTCTATTCATTTGTAAATAATTTAGAAATTCGACATCCAACCGCGTTAGTTCAACGAAACAACAGTGATTTAAACGAGAAATTGGTCTGTGTAATTAAATTTAATAAAGAATGAAAAAATCAAAACTTGTTGCCTTGGTGGTCAGCAGTAGACTGTATTATTTAGTCGGTAATCCATTAGCATGCACATGCGAAAGAGTCCCACAAAAAGAGTGACAAAACTCTCGCTGTTATGTCGATGTGAACATATGTAGATATGCATACGTGTGTACACTGGCCAAAAAAAGTCTCCGCTCATGATCAGCAGATGCTTTTGAAATGTAACAAAATCCCAACAGTACTTTCAAACTATTTTGTTTTTTTTTTTTTTTGCTTTTGTCTTTCGAATAATGGCATTAACCCGGCGTCATTGCAACTAAATAGAACTTGACCGTTATGGCCGGGTGTTTTTTACATTGATTTATTAAAACATCAACAATACAATCAAACAAACAAAAAAAAACTTTTTATTCTGAGACCAATCGTGAGAACATTACTTAAAAATTAAACTAAAAACAAAAATAATGACCACTTTGGTACTATGTTTAATTATTATATTACGTTATTATTAACTATATAAAAAAAAGCTCATTTATAACTTATATACAAATTATTCGCTATTGTGATCAACACAACTTTGACACAGTGAGACAATATGTTGCATACAAATAGGCTTGTTACAATTATTGCAGGTGTGCTTAGTTTTTTATCTCTGGCAGAAGGACAGCCTCTACATATAGTATATGTTTTCGAACTTTTATTCGGAGGGTAAGTCATGGTTTCAACAACTTAGTCGTGAATACGTTTACGTAAGCGTCTCGGAAAGTTTTCCATATTTTTCTTCACGCGAAGATGCCCTTCAAGCAAAGACCGAGTTTCTAAGGAAATCACGTCGGTTTGTTTTAGAGTTATTATTTTCACGAAAAATAATTACACTATTTATTGCAGCTACGTTCATGACTGCATCAAATACTGTCATTGGCCAACGTTTAGAGTTTCGGGATACATCATAGGTAGCACAGAGTTCATCAACTACATCGACGCCAGCTTTCGTAGAATTATAAAACATGATGATTTCTAGTTTCCGTTTATTACCACTATCTGGTTCAAAGTTTTGGTCATGATGAAGGGAAGACAGTACCAGCATTACTTTAGACCGTTTAGGCGTGTAGGAAATAAGCGTCATATCTTTCTGGAATGCAAACTGAGTGCTGTAAACTTCTTTTCCTCGCGTAGTTATAAAGTTTGGTGGGACTTATTTTTTGTTTTTACGTAAAGTACCTGTAGACGTTAGTTTAAAATTTTTCTGTAAATGTGTTATCAGTTGAACAATCAAAAACCAATTGTTGAGGGCAATGTTTCTGTTACTTTTAAAAATAGGCTGCACTAATCTGTCTACATCGTCGAAAGCTTTATTGCAGATTTTTCTGCTCTTGTGTGAACGTTATTCCTAGGTGGCTGCGAAAACCATTGTGTATAAATGAGCACCCTCCCCCGGACATCCACACGTACACCACATCAACTCAACTTCACAACACTGACACGCACCTTCACCATACTCACTTAACAAATCATCAGGGCTTACAACCCACATCCCACAATACACACCAACCAACCACATCACACCAGCTGATTCCACACACCAAAGGAAAAAAAGGAACCACAAGGAGATCAGCAACTCACTTCGCTTTCGATCTTAACAACGATGAGTGTATCCATTCCACTTTTGATTTTATTTATTGTGTATATATGTATGTATGTAACGTTGAACAAACCGTCAATCGACGACCGATAGAAATCAAACCCGTTTAATAAAAACGGTTAGTAAAAGTTCTAAATCGGCGGGAAATTTAAGTACCGATACAAACCAATACGGTAAATAATATATATGTATGTATATATCCACAGTATATATATATATATACATAAATATATATTTAAAAAAAAATTAACTAAATAAATTACTATTCCTTGCGTTTTAAGCTTACTTTCGTGTATACAACACACACAATCCACAAAAAAAGTTCAATAAAAATTTATTTTCAAATTTTTCTGGCAATACCGCTCAAGTTCATTAACTGTGAGATAGATACCTGCAAACTATAAGAACAATACCTCTTCAGCTAATTAAGCTGTGAGAGGAATTGCATCCAAAAAGTAAGCAAAAAATAGCAAGAAGAAAATAGCAGAAAAGAGAATACAAACATACATACATATGTACATACCCTCAAGCGGATGAATATAACGAACAAAAGGCAAATTTATTTATACATATACATATGTATATTCATTTACATAATATACATATATGTATATCCGTGTAAATACATAATAATATATACATTAGCTCTTTAGCGCATATTTCTAAACGCGAGTACACAACCGCGAATACATAGACGCGAATTATATAGATTGCCGTTTATTTTCAAATTCTTGTATATGTACCTATAAACATAGGATACAACACAAATTAAGAATATACAGAAACGGTGCGGTGAACCAAAACAATTTTGGGTAAACAAAGTAAATATTTTACATGCCAATTACCTTTGTACATACATACATAAGTATATTGAAAGTCCAATTTGGCGAATTCCTAGCATTTATCTTGTTCCTTGTCACACAAGAACAAGCCTAATTGCACATATTTTATTTAACGCATTATATATGCACAAAAATCCACACGTATGTACAAAGGATATTGACCTAGTTTCAGTGCGCGTTGCAACAAGGGCATACGAACAAATCCGTAAAAAACATTTTTCCGAAAAAAAACAACTGAACACAAACCAAAGCAATAAAAGCGATAAACGCATTTTTAAATTCTTTTACTGAACTAACAGCTCTTATTTATTAAAAAGAGCTTTCGGTCACACGTATATTTTACTTATTCAGTTTTTCGGCAATATCAACTCTCATTTGTTGAAAAGAGTTTTCGGTACCAATAATGTATCTCTATTATAATAAAATATACATATACATTTTATTAATTAAAATTTTCTGAATGAGCACTGACTCAAAAGAATCTAAAGCAGAATTCTTAAGAATTCCGAAAATGATTAATGACGACGAAAGCCCATGTACACCTGCGGAAGCTACACGCTCTAAGCAAGGTGCTACAAAGCAAAAAAGGGGGAGAGACATTTCTTATATTAAAATCATTTCTGAGAATGACAGCTTGATTAAACACTGCACTCGATTTGCATCTTCACCAATTCAGGACAACTCTGAATCGGTACTAGAAATAAAAAATTAATCTATTGACAATTTTTGGACACGTTTCCAAGCTGCATACGACGCAATAGTAGAAACTGATGAAAACGTTCAACAAGACCTAAATCGAAGCTTCAATTGACCCCAAGCCGGAAGCAACAATCATTTAAACAGAAGCTTTTTCAAAACACAATCGTTCACATTTGAACAAAATAAACTCACGTCATGCGAACTATAGACTGGAGGGCATAAGTTAAAAGCTTGCGAGAAATTTAAAAAATTGATGGTCAATGAAAGGAAAACTTTGTCAGGTCAAAAAGACTCTGTACAAATTGCTTGTCCCACTCACACAATCTTAATACTTGTAAAAGCAGATTTAATTGCGTATATTGCCACAAAAGGCATCATTCTATGTTACATCTCAATAACTTTCCCAACACATTTCATAGCTGCGCTTTTTTAAAAAAAAGCCACGGGTTTAGTTGCAACAGCAACTCCCGAAACAAAAATTTAAGAAAATTGCCAAGAGACACCATGTTGTTCAAAGGCATTAAAAACTCAAACGCTACACAGCGAAAATCATAGTAGAGTACTACTACCCACAGCAGTTGTCTCCATCGAACATCGAGGAGAACTGTTCAAACTAAGAGCCCTAATAGACCAAGGATCACAACGATCATTCGTAGCATCTAGGGCACAAAATAGACAGACAAAACTGTTGAAAATTAAATAGAACGATCATTTATACTTATTAAATGCAACTCTGCTCATATAAGCGGACATATTATTCTTTAATAAAATATACTTTACTTCCGTTTTAAGTTCACTTGAAGATGACGTGTTTTAGTTCGGCTTCCAGATAAAACTAAATTTACAACAGGTTATGGGCCTATAAGTCACGAAATAATATCGGTTCAAGTAGAAAAGCATGAAAAGTAAACTTTGAAAAAGGTTTCCGGCGCGGATTGATTACTGTGAGCTAGATAATTACGAATATAGATTTTGGCATGGCAACCAACGCGTTAACTTTTCCATTCGAAAAACTTAAAGGTCGCGAAAATTTCGATGTATGGAAGCGGCACGCGAAGTCATATTTAATCATTAAAAACTGCTGGAAGATAGTTGAAAATGGGCTATCGGCAGTGTCTACAGAAAAAGAACTGGATTCCGATCAACGTGCATTAGCAGAAATTACGCTGATGATAGAACCAAATAATTTCTCACACATCGCAACGGCAGAAAGCGCAAAGCAGGCGTGGACAGCGTTACTCTCTGCATACGAGGATACTGGTCTTACACGCAAGGTGGAGCTCCTGAAACAATTAGTTCAATGCCAACTCTCGGATTACGTATCCACACAAGAGTATGTCAACTCCATAGTAATGACGTCACTAAAAGTTCAAAATGCTGGACTGAACATTGACGAAGAGCTCACTGCATCATTGATGTTAGCAGGTCTACCAGACGATTTCCGTGCTCTAGTGCTGGCTGTTGAAAATTCAAAGGAAAAGCTGACGATCGATAGTGTTAAAACCCTATTACTGCAGGATGTAAAATTTGACCATAAATTTTCTGAAAATGTCCTATACTCTAAAGGGAAACCGAAAGAAAAAAAATTTCGGTGCCACTCTTGTAAGCAATTAGGTCATTTTGCAAAACAATGCCCAAACAAATCGAAACGAGATGGCAGCGCGTTTAATAAAACAAAAAATGTTCTTTTCGCTTCTCTCTTTACACATGACATTCATCAAGATGACTGGTTCATTGATTCTGGCGCAACTTCGCACATGACCAGAAATAATAACATAATGGTAAATGAAAAATCGGTACAAAATAAAAACATTCTAATCGCAAATAACAAAACTCTTTCAGTGAGATCAAAAGGTGATATAAACATGGTGTTGTTAACAAAACATTCAAAAAATGAAAGTGTTGTGAAAAACGTGGAATATGTGCCGGAGCTTTGTGCAAATTTGTTGTCGGTTCGACAAATGACCAAATACGGCAATGAAGTTGTTTTTGAGAATGATGATTGTAAAATCTACAACAATGAACAAAAGTTAATTGCCAGTGCATGTGAAGTAAATGGGCTATACCGGCTAAATTGTGAAATCTCGTCTAAAAATCAAATAAATAAAACATTCATTGCGCGACAACATGAATTATGGCACAGAAGAATGGGACATATATGCGACGAACATTTGCGTAAAGTAAAAAATGCATCGTACGGCGTAGAATTCGGAAAAATGAACGATGAAAAGTGCATTACATGCTTAAAAGGAAAGCAATCGCGAGCATCTTTTAAAATCAGTGAAACACGTGCTGAAGGTTTATTAGACATAATACATTCGGATGTTATATGACCATTTTCGGTAAAATCGTTTTCTAACTCTCGTTATATAGTTACATTTATTGACGATTTTTCTCACAAAATTTTCTTAGTGTCAATAAAAAGTAAATCGGAAGTTTTTGCAGAATTCGTAAAGTTTAAAAATCTCGTAGAGAATCAGTTGTCGCGAAAAATTAAAGTGTTGCGTTCGGATAATGGAACCGAATACACCAACGAAAAATTTAAAAACTTATTAGCGCAAGCGGGTATAGTGCACCAAACCACGTCGCCCTATTCACCTGAACAAAATGGTGTAGCCGAAAGATTAAATCGAACAATAATTGAGAAAGTGCGTTGTATGCTAATAGACTCGGGTTTAAGTCATAAATTTTGGGCAGAAGTTGCAAACACTGCAGCTTATATATTAAATCGTGTACCCTTTAAATCTAATTCGAAAACTTCAGTGGAACTATGGACAAAAAAAAAACAAGTTTGAAACACATGAGAGTGTTTGGTTGTAAAGCTATGTGTCACATACCACGTGAAAAACGCAAAAAGCTAGATAGTAAGTCCGTCGAGTGTGTTATGTTGGGATATTGTGCGGCTACCAAAGCATACCGCTTGTACAATAATAAATTGTAATAAGCCGTCATGTTAGCTTTATCGAAGCGCATAACAAAGACGAAAAAAGGAACAACTACATTTTCGAAATTGCATCTGAAAATGATTCAGATGAACAGCAAAGTAATCATAGTGATGATATTGTGGTTAATCAAGTCAAGTCAAACAGCGATTCCCCTGAAAATAAATTACGCAACATTCATAATTCAGCAGAAGATAATGAAATTAATAAAAATCAGGAATTATCGAATGTAGATCAACAGCAAAAGAAGCACAGTGCAGATGTTGAAGTTAATCAAATTAAATTCAACAGCCATTCCCCTGTCCATGAAAACGCAAATGATTCTGAAACAACAGAAGACGCGCAAGAAAATATGTTGAGGCGTTCTAAGAGAGTCGCAGGTAAGAGACAGGATTATAATTTTTCCGCAGTTGATTTTGTCTCGTGTGACCCCAATACTATACAAGAAGCGATGGGCAGTACTTATTCAGATGAATGGAAAGCAGCCGCTCAGACAGAAATGGATTCCCTTCGAATTAATAAAACGTGGTGTTTGACTGAATTGCCACCTGGTAAAAAGGCCATTAAATGTAGATGGGTATTCAAAACTAAAGTGGATGCAAATGGTCAGTTTGTGCGTCGAAAGGCTAGACTGGTTGTAAAGGGATGCAATCAAAAGTATGGTGTCGACTATGAGGAAACATTTGCTCCTGTAGTCAGATATACGTCGCTAAGATTTTTGCTTGCACTGTCAGCTAAATACAATTTAATTATCCATCAAATGGATGCGATTACCGCATTTCTAAATACTGAATTATATGACGACATCTATATGACTCAGCCAGATGGATTCAACGATGGGTCAGGGCGTGTATGCAAATTACAAAAATCACTCTATGGTCTGAAACAGTCAAGCCGGTTGTGGAACGACAAGTTCAATGACGCTTTATTAAGCATTGGTTTGACACGAAGTGAGGTTGATCAGTGCGTGTACTATCGCATAAGAGGCGACGAAAAACTTTATCTGGCGTTATACGTTGACGACGTGCTTCTGTTTTCAAATAGAGCAGATTGTTTGAACAAATTGAAGGAAGAGTTGTCATCACGATTTAAAATGAAGGACCTTGGTGAAGTTGCATCAGTTCTTGGTATGCGGGTCCAAAGAAACAAGGTACGGGGTACAATTGAGGTTGACCAGCATCAATATATAGCAGACATGTTAAGGCGCTTTGAAATGTTCGACTGCAACTCTATGGCAACACCTATTGACATAAACCAAAAAATGAGCAGCGAAATGTCGCCAACTACTGACGTTGAAAAAGAGGAAATGGCGAAAGTACCCTACATGCAGGCTATTGGCTGTTTGTTATTCGCTTCGCAGATCACCCGTCCTGACATAAGCTTCGCAGTAAATTTATTAAGCCGATTCTCCTCAAACCCAGGTAAAGGCCATTGGACTGCTGTTAAACGCGTCATGAGGTACTTAAAAGGTACAATAAACAGTGGGCTTGTATTCAATGCAGTTACAAGCGACATTGTTGGATTCTGCGATGCAGATTGGGGTAGCGACTTAGTCGAAAGACGATCAACCACCGGCTATGTCTTGGTCCACTCGTCGCCAGCGAACAGTAACGTTATCATCAACTGAAGCCGAATTTATGGCCATGACAGCAGCCATCCAAGAGGCAACGTGGCTCCAGCGACTGCAAGATGAATTGACACCAGAAACATCAACCGTAATGGACTTACATTGTGACAACAAAAGTGCTATTCATGTCGCTTTAAACAATACGTACTCGCCTCGAACAAAACACGTTGATATAAAGGGTAAATTTATTAGGCAGAAGATAGAGAGCGGTAAAATAAGATTGTGCTACACACCAACAAACAACATGTTAGCAGACATCCTAACAAAAGGCGTACCTAAAGTCAAGCATTTGAACATAGCTAAAGCGATAGGTCTGTCAAATATAAGTTGATATTGTCTATCAGATATGAATTAATAACATTGTTTATTTTACTTAAGTACTGAAATACTTTGAATTAATTAATAATTTTGTTTATATTTCCTAAACATTGAAATGTTTTGAATGAATTAATATTTCTGTTTATTTCTACTAAATATTGAAATGTTTTGAATTTTTATCTCGTATTTAATGAATTATCGTTCAGGAGAAGTGTTGAAAATTAAATAGAACGATCATTTATACTTATTAAATGCAACTCTGCTCATATAAGCGGACATATTATTCTTTAATAAAATATACTTTACTTCCGTTTTAAGTTCACTTGAAGATGACGTGTTTTAGTTCGGCTTCCAGATAAAACTAAATTTACAACAAAAACTGCTAACAAAACGAGCCAATTATGAAATTACGGGAATGGGCGGACGAGTATTACAAAACTCTAACAAAATATGTCCCATTACACTAATTTCCCCCCAAGCGGATAAGCGCATTCAAGCAAATGCTATTGTCTTACCGCGACTAACAAACATGCTTTCAAGCTATCAAATAAATAGCAATCATTGGGATAAGATTTCACA
>CM050322.1:59352453-59429540 GCA_027475135.1 Bactrocera correcta
GTCATTTTTTATAGAGATACTAAAAATATCTGACGTATTCGTCCTAATAAAGTGCCTTTTTCAGAAGAAAAAATCAATATAACCCATATACTAAGTATGCATGCATTCGTGTTTTAGTGTTCTCCCGCATTATTTCTGTTTTTATTTGTTTTTTTTTTATTTTATTTTTTTCAATTTATGATTTTTTGTCCTATTGACCCACAACATATTTCTCTGAACTAGTTTCCAACTTTGAGAATATTAACTTATTAGAAAGAAGATAAGAAAAAAGTGAAATGAATGAATCAAGTCTAACTCAGATAGTGAATGCAGTTGTTACTGCCGCATTTTGGGGTTCAGAGAAGTGAATTTGAGAAAACAACACATATTTGGCAATGGCAAAATTGTGGACTTCTCTCACTCGGAATATCTATTGATAACGAAAGGTGATATGGTCCTATGGGACTCATACGGTTACATCAGACACACAACAAATCTCACGTCCTATGCCGAATTGACGCTTGAAACCCGCTCTCTTGCAAATTTACCCTTACAGTTACGTAACAAAATTCATTATGGCCGGCCTCGAACGAATCGATAAGCTCTTCCGAAAAGTAACTGGAGCTTCTTCATCTGTTCCACTGCATCCAGGCGACCATATTTTTGCGGTCTTGTTGAGGACCGGCCGGCCGATTGCCTTGTAAGTTGCCAACAACATTTCTTTGTCTTTTTCTCATGTGCTGCCGGCTAGCGACTTGAGGATTTTGTTACGGCTCTGTACCTTGGCGATAATCGCGGTCGTATGAGGAGTAAAGGAACATAAACTACCTAATGTTACACCTAAAATCTCAGCGTTATTGACAATCGGAATCTTGACGCCGTGAACTGCAATTTTATACTTAAATCTATACTCCTTCCTACAGTTCGTGAACATGGTCGCTGTGGATTTGATGGAAGAGAGTTTTGGGATCCGTACAGAGAAGAAGTAAGAGAGGTCGGAGATATAGCTGTTTGCTCGATGTTAATATCGTACAATCATCAGCGTACGAGGCTATGGAAAATCCCTCTGCTGGCTGTGGGATTTTCTAGATGTAGAAGTTAAACAGCACCGGGGAGAGAACACCACCCTGCGGAACCCCCTCTTTAATTCTTTTCAGTTTAGATTTTTCTCCTCGAAATAGTACGGATGATTGGCGACCACTCAGGTAGTTTATGGTCCACCTCTTCTATCCTGGAGAGGGCGTAGTTTGTTCGATGTCCTACAGTAGCGTTTTGTGATTTACAGTGTCAAAAGCTTTTGACAGGTCCAACGCTACGAGGATTGTTCTCTCACAGGGCGATTTCTGGTTAAGGCCACGCGCTAAGTGCTCAGGTGGTGAGTGAAGGTCGGGAGTAGCAAAGCCTCAAGTGTCTTCACTACTGGGGAGAGGAGAGTTATCGGGCGATGACACTCCCCTTTGTTGGCAGGTTTCCCAGGTCTTACTACTCTTCCGATTTTTCACACATCGGGTACTGGAAGAGTGGTCAGCGGCAGGTAAACGACCTTAGTGAGATATTTTACTCTTGTTGAGCTTAGATGCTTTAGCATGAGCATGTTGATTCCATCATGGGCAATGGATTAAGATGATTTTACTTTGTTGATGACATACTAAACCCTCTCATCGGTGAAAGTAAGTGGCGCGAAGTCTTTTGGCATTTCACGCAGCCGTCGGGTAACACATCGCTTTGTTTTGTCCACCGAAGGGTGCAGTGTGAATTGCCGGTTCGAAGAGGCATGGCCATTGAGTTGAACTTCAATTCGGTCAACATGTCTCTTCGGGTTAGACAAAGCCTTAGCAGTAGACCAAAGCTTACTCACATTGTTGGAGAGGTTGCAGAACTTATGTTGGTTTACCTATTGCCGATTCTCCAAATTGAGATCCCTTAATCGGGGATCAACGAGATCGGCATGGCGTAAGGTGTCACACTCAATGGCTAAAACGGCTGCTTCGGCTGGAAAATTTGGGCGGAGTTCCGCAATTCTTCCAGCCGGGATGAAGCGAGTTGTAGCTGCTGCGACCACCGTACGGACTCAACGCTCGCCAACTTATACGTCTGTAGAAATTTACTCATTTCGTTGAATGTGTTCTCAGTAAATTCTGTGAAGCCGACCCAGTTAGCTTTGTTAAAGTTAACGAAGGTACGGTTGTCCACAGAAACAAAATCGGGAGGTTTTCCGATCGAGATAATTATGTGCAGATGGTCTAGTGCGGAAGTTAGCATAGGTCGCCAGGTTATCCTATTTATCAGACCATCCCTAGAAATGGCAATATCGGTCGAACTATTACAGGTGCACATAACTCTAGTGGAGGGCTTCGTCATTCATTGTGCAGAATGTCGAACCGTCAATCCGTTCCGCCAGCTCCATCCCCCAACGATCGTATGACAGGCAGGAATGCCAAAGATCACGGTGCGTGTTAAAGTCACCTAGTGACAAGTCAGAGTTATGTTGCCTCTTTGAGATCCTGTTTGAGCTCCTTTTGGCCATTCGGGGTGAGTGGCGTTGCAGTGTGCAGATTGCACAGCAGTAAAAGCTAGTGTTGCAGTATTCCGTAGGCAACATGGAGCCACGTGACTCGTGGTCCCCTCCCTGTGTGGCTTAAGTTCTAAGCAGGTCTTAAGATGGCTATATCCATTGCATGTGTTACACCTGACTGAGATGGAGTTTGGATGGAGCATTTTAGCGTAAAAGCACGATATGGTGTAAAGCGTTGCTCTAGTGAGGAAAACATATGTTAATGCTCACCGATTCAAACGGGGTTAGAACGCCTG
The DNA here is from genome assembly GCA_027475135.1 of Bactrocera correcta. Classification (NCBI taxonomy): domain Eukaryota; kingdom Metazoa; phylum Arthropoda; class Insecta; order Diptera; family Tephritidae; genus Bactrocera; species Bactrocera correcta. Next base: position 59,355,244 of record CM050322.1, read on the forward strand.
AAATCCGAGCCAATTCCGGTGCGAAGGACCAGCTACCGTAGGAAATCTTGTCGAAAATCTTTTAGTTGCCATCTTTTAGAATGGTGTGTCTGTATGTGAAAAATGGGTTGAATCAGACCAATACTTCTCTTAGCCCCCATATAATTAATATACAAATTTTCGAACTTCCGGGTGACTTTGTACCGCATATATCGGGCAATAAGTGAGTTATCCCAATGAAAATTAGATAGAGTGTTTTACTCAAAACAGTGTATCTTTCTGCCTCTAATAGATAAATTTGAGCGAAAACTCTGCCTAGCCCCTATATAACTAAAATCAGGATTTTCGAACATCCTGCTGACAAAATTAGAAGATATCTTTGGCACAACAGTAGGTAAATTCAGCCTCCATGAGGAAACATACCCAAAATATGGTTGTCTGTAGTACTAGAAACTAGGGAAACTCATCAAGCTACTTGACTGTCTCCGGATACAAAAACCTCCAACCAGTTCGAAAATGTTGTAAGAGACGGAAGACATGTCTCTAGTGTTTTAGATGTGCTTAGCTCCGAAGTCTAAACATCGTCTCGGACTACTATCTGGTTGCAGCCAAGATGCGCAGAACAAAACGTACATCAACAAACGCAAGGTAATTTTGACGTCGAGAAGCTGCGTCACAACAGACTGCCTAACGTTTTTCTACTCGACTTGCACTCCTGCTCTCTGAAGCACTCAACAGCAATTTGGGAATTGTTTCACATTTCAGCTTCTTATGAAGGGAACACGTCTCCAGCCTGCTCAATGCCAGTAAAAGCAAAACAACAGAAGATGGCGAGCCCGATTTCCCGTTCAATGACGGTGGGGCAGACGTTCCATTGTTAGACCATGAAAAAGTTCGAATAGCATTTAACCGTCTCTTCAACAACAAAGCGGCGAAGGCCGATGTATTGCCGGTGGAGCTATAAGGAAGAAGTGATAAGGAGCATGCATCAACTTCTTTGTAGAACATGATCAGATGAAAGCTTAACCGACGATTAGATTTTATGTATGCTCTGCCTAATTCACAAAAAGTGAGACCCACAATCTGCGCTAACTACCGTCGATAAGCCTCAACGTCTCATATAAAGTTCTATGAAGCATATTGTGTGAAAGACTAAGGTCCGCAGTCAAGAAGTGCGGCTTTAGACCTGGAAAATCAACAGCTGACCACATATTCACCATGCGCTAAATCTTAGAAAAGACCAGTGAAAAGAGAATCGACACACACCACCACTTCGTCGCTGCTTTTGTGCCGTGATGTCTGAACTTAGTATCCCTGCAGAACTAAAACGGTTGTGTAAACTAAATTCGAGCAATACCAATAGCTCCATTAGAATCGGGAATGACCTCTCCGAGCCATTCGATATCAACTGAGGTTTCATACAGGGCGACTATTGTTCAATTTCTTCAATCTTCTCATGGAGAAAATAATTCCAACTGCAGAACTTAATCGAGCAGGTACAATCTTTTATAAGAGTGTACAGCTGCTGGCGTACGCCGATGTAATTGATATCATTGGTCTCAACAACTGCGCCAATAGTTCTGCTTTCTCCAGAGCGGATAAGTAAGCGAAGCAGATGTATCTGGTAGTGAACGAGGGCAAGACGAAATATCTCCTGACATCAAACAAACAGTAGTAGCACTCGCGATTAAACAGCCACGTCATATTTGACAGTGATAACTTTAAAATTGTTGATAATTTCGTCTATTTCACATTTCACAGCACCAACGAAAACAAAATCCAGCGCAGAATATCTCTTGCCAACAGGTGCTCCTTCGAGCTGAGTAGGCAATTGAGAAGTAAAGTCCTCTCTCGACGAACAAAACCCAAACTCTATAAGTATCTCGTTATTCCCTTTATGCCACATACATATATGTTGCAGAGACATGGACATCGACAACATCAGTATTCTTCTTCTTCTACATCAGCGGTGCTATCGCCACAGTAGCGGTATGTGCCACGCTGTGCAGGTCTTAAAATAGTATTTCGTATTAAATGAAGGAAGATTTAAAATGTTAAGTAATGAACCATTGTCTCTATGCGGAGAATTTTCAAGTGGATCAACTTCAGAAAGTGGAAAATTATATCTCTTTCAAATATTATGTAGCGTACAGCATGCATTAATTATTGATCCTGCAAATGAGGGGTTCACCATTAGGCCACGGTCTTGGGAAAGGCACCCAAATAATTTTTTTAAAACTCCATTAAGGCGTTCCACACAATTTCGAGCTCGTGCGTGAGAATCGTTGTAGCTTTGCTGACTAATACTCTCTACATTTCTGAATGGAGTCATTAGCTACGGCTGCAACGGATATCCGGAGTCTCCAAGCAACCATCCTTTGGACCCATTTGCAGTGTACTCATTCAGCAAATGGGACTTTAGTGTACTGCTTTCCCATATGTAGGCGTCGTGCTTACTTCCCCCATATCGTGCAAAGCACGCCAGGATATTTAAATCAAAGTCGCACACTAGTTGCACATTTTTGGAAAAATATCCTTTTCGATTAATGTAGCAGTGTTCTACTGCAAGTGGTGGCTTTTTAATTTTGACGTGAGTGCAGTCAATCGCTCCTAAGATGCCAGGAAATCCAGTAGCAGTGAAAAACCTGGAAGTGAACATAAACATAAGCCAGCTATAAATAACCATTAATCTTCAAGATTATAACACTTCACTTCCCGTTGCTTCACAATATACTGCTGCTCTAAGGTCGTTGGAAAAATTATGTAACGTTGCGCCATATGATTTCGCAAAATCTCTGTAATTTGATGCACTATACGGCTTACCATGGTCTTACTTATAGGGCAAACCAAATCCTGACCTACGTCCCTAAGAAATGATCCTGTGGCATAATAATGCAGCGCTACACACAACCTAGTGGAGTTTGGAATAAACTTCTTCTTACCGAGGGTCCATAAAAGGCTCGATTTCCACAAGGAGTGCCCGTACTGCAGTTCTGCTGAAGCGGAGTAACTCAAGAAAACGCGGCTCGGGAATGCTGAATGGATCTGTCGAGGCCCTTAAAGTGCGCCTTTGTAATCGCAACATATTCCTTCTGTCATGCCGTATGGCGAGCGTTATTTGAATTTTTATTTATTAATAAGAATTAAATATTTTTGCACACATTTCTATAATGCTTACTTTTCTCAATAATAGTTTTTCAAACATGAAGTTGTCAGTCCGATTCGATAGATTTCTTGTCGATTGGCGTTCCATTTCTCTCACTGTTTCATATTTTGTCGACTTATGCTTACAGAAACACTCGCTCTCGATCAATCGACTAATTTGGATCCAATCGAAATGACGTCACTATAATCGAGTATATTGTCGATTCCTTACAGAAACGCACTACAGAGTGTTAGCTATATGTATGTGTATGTATGGATGTACCGATGCAAGTACGTATGAATGCAAGTGTTTGGAGGACACTTAACTTTTTTATTGCCCGTTTAAATGTTTGACATAAAAACAACGAATTTATCGACTGACCAAAATTAACAGCTCTTACAAGTTGATTAACCTACAGCTATTTTTTACCTCAAGTGCGGTGGCTACGGTATAAAGATCAGCTGAGATAGTGGTACATGTTCTAATTCTCTGCATTTACATTAATGTAGGGATGTATGCTTGCCTATTCAAGTATGATAAGAGTGTGTTATCAAAATCACTCAAATCGACAAAACCGGTTTGGTGATTGCCGTCGCTCAGACTTAAAGTAAGCATACATCTAGCTTTAAACAAGTGCTAAGATTTTTGATACTTAATAAAATATGTATAAGAGTAGCAGTGATGATTTCTACTACTAAATTCGCATATAAACTATGTACATATCAACTTACTTCTAAACATACTCCGCCCGTTGAAAGGTTTAGGCTTTCAAGATATTATCATCGACTGGTAGGAGACACAGCTTTGAAATAGCTCGCTTGTATACGCCATTTGGTGTCTTTAGAACTGCGACTCGCACCACCTGGTCCTTTCCGGAAATGGTTCCTATGCCTCTAGCCAAAGGCCACTTTAGCGGGGGATTGTTCTCGTCCTTTATCAAAACCACGTCCCCGAGCTTGAGATTCGACGAAGATGAGAACCATTTATGGCGTTATTGCAGAAGAGTTAGATATTCTGCTTGCCATTTCTTCCAGGTAGCACACTCGCTGACATCTGCTAAGATGAATAATATTGAGAGCAGGGATATCAGGTTCTACCGAGGATGTGAAGGGTGCGCCAATGAGAAAGTGCGCTGGGGTGAGCACCTCGATATTGCGAGGACTCTCTATAATGGGATATAAAGGTCGTGAATTTATAATTTCGGATATTTGCACACAAGTGTGCGAAGCTCATCAAAGCTTAATTTAGAAAGTCCTACAATTCTATAAAAATGATAATGGGTTGTAATAAAGAACGTCCGCTGGGTTTGAATCTGTTGGAACATGGCTCCAAACTATACCTGTTGTGAGAGTTTGAATGCTGTTAATGCGATTTGCGACAAAGACGTTTAAATTAGCTGGTTCACTACGCAACCACGATAGCACTGTTGTGGAGTCAGACCAGCAAAATACCCCTATTGCTTTGAAATGCGTTGAACTGATCACCTATGAGATTAACTCAGCTAACAGTAATGCACCACTTAGCTCAAGCCTTGGTACCGTTAGAGGTTTTAGTGGAGCTACGCGAGATTTGGAGCAGATTGGTTCGGATGTGACCGCCTTTTTCACCGCGTATGCATAAGAAAATCCATGTAGTTATACTTCAGCTTCTGACTTCTTCAAAACTAAAACGAGTAATAAGTTTGTATTGATTGCATATTTCTAGCCATTCTCTTTGAATTGCTTTATGTGGACTTTCGTCCCAATGTAACTTCTCTTTCCACAAATGCTGCAAGAATATTTTGGCTTTGGCCACCACAGGTCTGATCAATCCAAGGGGGTCGTAAAGCCTGGTTATTCTCTATTTCCCAAAAGCGTTGAACTAGGTTATGTAAGTCGTCATCTGTGTCATTTGCTAGAGCCATCTCGACGGCTGCTAAGCAAGATAGCTTCGAAATTTTGTAAGTTGTTGCGCCTGATACAACCCACCCTAGTTTTGTTTTTTATAAAAGTAGTAAATTTTCAGCCAAGCGTATCTGGCCGACGCAGAGCAGGTCATAGAATAAACTAGCTCCAATGAGCATATCAACGCGCTGCGGTTCAAAAAAGTGTGGATCTGCTAAGCGTATGTTTTGTGGTATATTCCAATTAATACCCTTTAAAGAACGAGATGGTTGAACATCGGTAAAGGTGGAGGTGATAACCGCAGACAATTTGGCAATGTAATCAAATAATGCGCGAATGCAGGTAGAAATTAATGATATGATTGGCAACGAAAACATTTTGGCCTATACCAGAAATGAACTGTGAAGATTTGACCTTCTTCAATTGTAGTTGAATAGCGAGTCGATTGGTTATAAAGTTTAATTGTGGCGCAGAATCTAGCAAAGCCCTGCAGGGAATGAGGGAGCCAGATCGATTTTTTACATAAATTATGGCGGTTGCTAAGAGAACGAACTCTCTCTCAGCAACGCCAGATTGAACTTCAGATGCGACGAGTGCAAAATCTGAAGGACCGAAAGATGAAGAAGAAAATGAGTACGGGTTGAACGAACTAGACGTTGTTGGTTGTGATAGCTGCGGTGGTTTATCAGAAGCCATTGGTTGTGAAATTGTAGGAATTTTTATCTTGATGAAGCAGACTGTGATGCTTCGACGTGCAATGTCTACAGGGTCCGGAATTGCAGTGTTTAAGTGAATGCCCGACTCGAAGGCAATTCAAGCATAGGCTTAACTGTTTTGCTTCTTTATAGCGCATTGTGGGAGAAAGGCCCAGAAACTGCTTGCACCTTGCGGTTGTATGCTCACTAGAACTGCACAATATGCATACAGCTGCCGTTAAAAGCACCTTCGACTGATGTGATTAGACAATTTTTTGCCTACCTGTTTTTCCGGAAGTTCAAGGACATTTTCCACATTTTCCAGTTGCTGGCAGCGTTGTTCCAAAAATCAAGCCATTGAATTCCATGTAGGTATTTCGCTTACAAGTGTTTGTTCCTCCTATTTCGCGCGAGATTTGACGTCCAAATTTTGAGATACTAGTTGAATGACTGAGCAGTCAGCAATCTGCTCCTTCGTTCCTTACCACTTATCTCTAATGAGCGAATGGTGCCCAAGGCTGCATCACGTAGACTTGACCGAAGGTGCTGGAATTTTTAAATTCTTGTTAAATCTACGTTCTGATGTTGAACGTTGGAATTTGCAGGACCTCTGCTTTGGCTGGGAGACAATAATTGAAGTTTGATCGCCTGCAAACAGCTGATAAAAGATCATCAGTGTCGTTGTCCTCTAGTTGCATGTAGAGAGCATTGCACCTTTTTGCAGTCTATCCACTTACTCGATACGTATCTCCACTGCAGCTTCGTCGAATTCAGGCAAGACATCGAAAGTCAACGTGTTGTTTAGTAGTGTGACTTGTTGGACAAATGAACCCAGCTTCTTCTTGGCTTTAGCTGATTTCATTTTCTTGGGTGCCATTTTTTTGCGTCAACGACCGTAAAGTTTTAAATAAATTTGTGAAAAATTACGAAATTATTAATACGATAATGTTAATTCTACGATCACGTCGGGGTCATCAAAATGTTTTGAGGACAATAAGCCTTTTTATTGCCCGTTTAAATGTTTGAAAGGAAAACAACCAATTTTATTATTTTATATATTAGTTAATACTGTTAAATTGCTTGCGCTTGCGGTTAGCGCGACATTCAATTGCGACTGATCGAAATTAACAGCTCTTACAAGTTGATTAACTTACAGTTTGTTTTTTACCTCAAGTACGGTGGCTACGGTATAAAGATCAGCTGATCTCTGCATTCACATTAATTAGGTATGTATGCTTGCCTATGCAAGTATGATAAGAGTGCGTTATCAAAGTCACTCAAATAGACAAAACCGGTTTGGCGATTGCCGGCGCTCAGACTTAAAGTAAGTGTTCAAAATTGAACATGTTCGTTGCTGCCAAAGCACGAACAACAATATTATATTTAAACCTTTTATATATTATGTTAAATAAGATAAGAAATAATCTTACTATTGATACAGTCCACTAATATTAGATATTTATGTTCAAATATATTGAACATACACACATATACATAAACATACTTAAAATGCATTGTCATGCAAAACAATAGCATTCAACAAACAATAACACAAATATTACTAAGGATAAGATGTTTACATATGATAACCCATGGGTTCTTAGAATACATTTTAGCAACTGCTTGTAAATGTACTCACATTAAAACAACCCAAGGTCACACAACATGTGCACTTGAAAGCAATACCATACCATGTAGCATAAACAATATGCTACATACATATGAACATACACACATACACATATATTTAGTTATTTAGGATATTTTGAAAAATAGTATATAAGGTTTCCAAATTACCAAATAAAACTAGAATGAAATATTCTCAGCTCAACTAAAGACGTTGTTTAATTCCCCCCACCAGTGGTAAGGATTATCTAAAATCTTTGTTGAGTTAGTTTGATCTTACAAATCAAACAGTTTGATATAATTCAAACAGTAAGCATACATCTAGTTTTAAACAATGTTATAGTGTTGTCGTATACAATTAAGTGCTTAGACTGTTGGTACTTAATAAAGTATGTAACGGGTGATTTTTTTGAGGTTAGGATTTTCATGCATTAGTATTTGACAGATCACGTGGGATTTCAGACATGGTGTCAAAGAGAAAGATGCTCAGTATGCTGTGACATTTCATCATGAATAGACTTGCTAACGAGCAACGCTTGCAAATCATTGAATTTTATTACCAAAATCAGTGTTCGGTTCGAAATGTGTTTCGCGCTTTACGTCCGATGAGCGATGAGGCTCATTTCTGGTTGAATGGCTACGTAAATAAGCAAAATTGCCGCATTTGGGGTGAAGAGCAACCAGAAGCCGTTCAAGAACTGCCCATGCATCCCGAAAAATGCACTGTTTGGTGTGGTTTGTACGCTGGTGGAATCATTGGACCGTATTTTTTCAAAGATGCTGTTGGACGCAACGTTACGGTGAATGGCGATCGCTATCGTTCGATGCTAACAAACTTTTTGTTGCCAAAAATGGAAGAACTGAACTTGGTTGACATGTGGTTTCAACAAGATGGCGCTACATGCCACACAGCTCGCGATTCTATGGCCATTTTGAGGGAAAACTTCGGACAACAATTCATCTCAAGAAATGGACCCGTAAGTTGGCCACCAAGATCATGCGATTTAACGCCTTTAGACTATTTTTTGTGGGGCTACGTCAAGTCTAAAGTCTACAGAAATAAGCCAGCAACTATTCCAGCTTTGGAAGACAACATTTCCGAAGAAATTCGGGCTATTCCGGCCGAAATGCTCGAAAAAGTTGCCCAAAATTGGACTTTCCGAATGGACCACCTAAGACGCAGCCGCGGTCAACATTTAAATGAAATTATCTTCAAAAAGTAAATGTCATGAACCAATCTAACGTTTCAAATAAAGAACCGATGAGATTTTGCAAATTTTATGCGTTTTTTTTTTTTAAAAAGTTATCAAGCTCTTAAAAAATCACCCGTTATAAGAGTAGCGGTGGTGATTTCTTCTACTAAATTCGCTTATAAACTACACATTTATCTACTTCTAAAAAGCATGTATGTTTGCATTTTTTAAATCACTGCACTTTTGGACTTTCGTTATACGTACATATATATGAACGCCACATTCAATAAATATGTATGTATACGAGTATGTATATATATTAATATGACAGTACTTTATTGCTTTTGTTATTTATTACGGTTTTTCCTAACTTTGGAATTTGTTTCAAAAATTTTAAACTCTGTAATTAATACATACATAAGGGGTATTCCATACCAAATCGACCACTTTTGAACCCGACCCCTTTTTCTACCCTTTGAAAAACATTTTTGAGAATTTTTTCAAAATTGTTTGTCCAACTTCAAAAAAGTTATGAATTTTGCTATTTTTTTCAAAAACTGGCTTTTTTATATAGCCATAACTTTTGTAGAAATTTGTTTTGGATACCTTTTTTTTTTAAATTTTTGTTTTTGAATGCACTTTTCGAAAAAATACACGAAAAAAATTTAACACGATCAATTATATAAAATAATCGGTTTTTTTAAAGTAACATCGTAATTTTTTTTTTGGAAGTTCGCCATTTTTTTTTTCCTCAAAAAGAACTTCAATTACTTTGACAACTATCCCTGCTAATCCCGGAGTGGGCTGATTTTTTTTTATTTGTTTAAAAATGAAAATTTTTTTTCCTATAATAAAAAAAATACAAAAAATTATTTATTAACAAAAATGGTTGTTTGTATGTTAAAAATTTTCAAACTCTACTTATCATAAAATTTGTAAAATATTTAAACGCCAGAGAAAAAATTAATAAATAATTTTTTGTATTGTTTCTGTGATATCATAAAATCGTTAAATTAAATTTTTTATATGAAAGAAATAAAGTTTACGGAAAAAACATTTTTTTAATTTTTTTTAAATAAATAAAAAAAATCGGTTCACTCCGGGATTTTGCAGGGATAGTTGTCAAATTAATTGAAGTTTTTTTTTGAGGAAAAAAAATGACGAACTTCCAAATTAAAAATTACGATTGTTAAATTTTTTTCATGTATTTTTTCGAAAAGTTCATTCAAAAACAAAAATTAAAAAAAGCTATCCCCAAAAGTCAATTTCTACAAAAGTTATGGTTATTTGAAAATAATAAAGCCATTTTTTAGCAAAAAATAGCAAAATTCATAACTTTTTTGAAGTTGGACAAAAAATTTTGAAAAAAGTCTCAAAAATGTTTTTCAAAGGATAGAGAAGGATAGATAAGTTTCAGCAAAATCTAAAGGGTCGGGTTCAGAAGTGGTCGATTTGGTATGGAATACCCCATATGTATGTACCTCTATTACTATTTTAGTAATCTTGAAATTGTTAATGCTTATCATGCACATATAAAATAAAAATAACGTGTCACTAAGAAAGTCTTTAACTTTTTACAAATGTCATTTCTCTTAAAAATAAATGTTTAAATTATGTATTTCACTCACTTTTCTTTTTTATGTTTATAATATATAATATGTGGCTGTTAATCTATAGCGCTTGTCTTTGAGGCTCGAGGGACACTTATGTTGACTCAAGCGCCCAATATATTTCACAGTTTTCACAAGGTTCAAAAAATAAAAAAAAAAACAATTTTTCTCTATGCTTTTCCGAAAAATCGTATACTGTTTGTATATTTTTAAATTATTAAAATAGTTCCCTTTAAGTTCGAGATTTTTCGTTTAGCCAGTGATGCAACGGTCGAACTACAGCTGTGAGGAAATGATCATGTTTCACTTGCGGAAACTTAAGCTACAATAGAGCCTTTCCATCGTTGACAATCCTTCTTTTATTGTTAGGTGGTGCAAAGTTGTGAATTGTGGTGATGTGTCTTAGAAACCACTATATATTGGTGTGTAGTGTTTGTACATGTATTGGTGTTCTCAAGTGTGGTGTGTTGGGGTGTCAGGAAGAATTAAGCCTAAACCAGAAACGGAAAAAATCATATTGCACTGCATTATTAATGAATTCATAACATCACCACATAGTACGAAATGAAGTCGCTTTTCTGTCCCTTTGTCTCTATGTACGCTTAAATTTTTGAAAGTTTGCAATGAATTTCGTTGCGGACTTTTTAATAGATAGAGTGATTGAAAAAGATGTATAATAACATCCATTTAATAGTGGAGAAATATTGTTATTTCTGAGGTCTCTAATGCCATGTCGTAAATAATTACATTTTGTCCGCTTACATTACAAACGCAAGTTGAACCTTACCAGATTTCTCAAAATAATGTACAAAGTATTGTACACATTGAAAAAGTCTACAGAAAACTTCGCGATGTTATATCTACCTCTTATGGATATCCCAAAATAACATTTTTATGGCATTTACTTTTTACGACAAATTATGGCTAATTTTCGAAACGATTTTATCCCAATTTAAATCATATGATTTAAATTCCAATTCAAATTTATTTCACTTCTTTTTATAATATATGTATGTATTTACAGTATAAAAGTTAAGAGTACAGGCGATTTTACCTTTTCTACTTAAAAATTATTTAAGAATGAGCTATGATATGTTACTTTTAATAATATAGTTTTAGTATGGGAAAAATTTACAAAAAACCTTTGAAGAATGTTATCTTAACCTACTTATTTCTACTTTATAACTAGAATATATTTTACATCACTTAATTAATTAATTCATTAATATGAGAGTACGTGAAATCCTCACAACGATCGTTAAACCATCTATTTAGTCGGGACAATCTATCTGCGACTAATTCAACATTAGCTCTGTCATGTATCTCCGAAGTATAAAAATGCCATGGTAGGTTGAAATTTTTTTTTAATATTTTATTTAGGGCAACTTGAAGTTTGTGGATGTGGAAGTTCGTGATATTGGCCCATATGGGGCCCCATAAAAAACCACAGCCTGGAAAATAAATCTGAATAGATACAATATGTTGGTTATACTAAGTTCTGATCTTTTGTTTATAAATGGGTATAACGACCGCATTAGTTTGTTAGTTTTTTTTTAATGACGTAAAGCACGTGGTCTGTGAAGGTCAGTCTAGTGTCTAGTACCAGTCCTAAATATCTAAAAGTATTTTCCCAGTTGACATCTAAAGAGATAGATAAAGATAAATAGTCCTGTCAGTGATAACCAGTATTTTCCATTTGTTAAAGTAAGAGACAGGGGTATTAAAGTCCTCTTGTAGTGATATCAGCTGCAGTGAAGTCTGAGAAGAGTATTGCGCTGTCGTCCGCGAAAATAGAAGCTGTGCTTGCTTAAACCTAACAAGGATTTATCATTCTTCACTGGTGGGAGGAAATGAGACGTCTTTTATTAAGTGGGAAATCTTTCACTGTAGTTGATATTTGGTATTTTCCTTGCTTATATACAAATTTAAATACTAACTAAATATATGTGTATGTTTGTATGTAATGTAGCATATTGTTTATTGCTGCTTGACATATTTTATGCTATGTACATGGGGTTGTTTTGATGTGTACAATTTAATACAAGTGTTTTTTTTTTTTTTGTTTTTGTGACGGAGGGGAAATCTGTGGATGCACCTCATTAGGGACCATGCCCAGTCAGTATTACCTACTGTTCTGGACTTGCGAAACGGTACGCCTACATACTAAACCCTAACTCCGTCTCCTGTAGCTTTACTGAGGCCCTGTGGGACCGCCGTTAGGCATTTCATCGCAGGGCAAGCTTAATCTATGGGCTCACGTCATTACAGCGATATTTGCTGCTCTAGACTCACTCCTTCTTTGATGTTATGCTCTTCTCAGGTAATGGAGTACCCTGTCTGCCATGTCCTCGACTAAATTCCACACATTCCTCGAGTGCAACATATAGGTCACTATATTCTCTGGTTTTACTCGGTTGGATACTTCCTTTTCCAAAGATAGTCGCTCCTTTGTATATTTCCGACAGTGGAAAAATATGTGTTCTGCATCATAGCTATTGCTACCACAGAAAGAGCAAGCTACTCCTTCCTCGTGGCCGTACTTATGTAAGTACTTCCTGAAGAATCCATGCCCTGTTAAGAACTGCGTCATGTAATGATCTACCTTCCCGTGTTTTAGTTCCATCCATGCTTGTATGTTACCGATTAAGCGGTATGTCCATCTCCCCTTGTTTGATGTATCCCAGCGTGTTTGCCATTCGTTTAAACTGGCTTGTCTTTCTACTCTACGTTCTGCCACCGTTAGTTTCCGGCCTGCGCTTTTTCTTTTATCATAGATTCGCTTAAGTTTGAGAGCCATAATTCCTGCTAGAAACCCGACAGCTTCCTTAGAAACCGTGCGAAACGCACTGACTAGTCTGCGCTCCACCGGAAGACCGATTGTGCCACTCCAGCATATGTCTTATGTATTAGTGGCGATTCCATACAGGCGCCGCATCTCCTCTCCTGCTCTGTTTCGGTCCTCCAATGTTTGCCATTATCCTTGATAAGGCCATGTTTACACGCGCCGCTTTTTCACACGCTTCTTCAACATGCATTTTGTAGTTGAGCCTCGCATATTGTAATGTTGTGCCCGTCTATGTTAAGCAAAATGGTTTCCAGTTTTTTTCTACTTCCGTTTTGTGGCCGGCAAGTTCGAGTTTTGCAATTTTTGATGGAGCTCCTTAGCTACTATTATCAAAGCAATATCATCTGCGTATCCAGATATTTGCACTTCTTTCGGTAGAAGGAGGCGCAATATTCCATCATATAGTGCATTTCACAGGAGTGGGTCTAGCATAGATCCTTGCGGCACACAATACATGTGTGTGTGTGTTTAATGTTATCTGATCTGTTACTTCATGACATGTCTTTACCCATGCCTTTTTTTTTTAAATTATTTGATAGGCATTGCGTGTAAATGCATGATTATGTTTATGTACATATGTATGTATGAATGTATAATAATTTATAAATATTTATATTTAGTAGAATTTCGGCTGTGCTGAAAAGTAAGCATGTTAAAAGATATTTGAACATATTGCCAAGGGAAAGAAATGATTATTTAAAATTAGTGGACTGTATATGGATATGTATGTATATATTTCTTATCTTATCTTATTTAATATAACGACATTTTCAATTTTGAACATTCTCCCGGACGGCAGAACTGATTGCTGCACAGGTGACAACAGCTTGCGATCCTGTCATGGTCGACAACTAAGTAACGTTCACGATGACTACAAGTATGCGCCTTCCTGTGTTGTATCAGTGATAGTTTGCACGTAATTATTTCTTCAAATTCGTGTCCTGTCGGCTTTTCTTCTTTTACGTCCGACGACTGTGTTTCTTTATTTTCATCTTTGTACACTCTGCTGTTGATGCTGTTGTTGGTAGACATCCTATCCTTTTCTTCACCTTGCTTTTTGGGTCCAGTTCTGCACCTTCTGTTGTCATGCCTACATCGTAAGAGGCTTTAATTTCTACGTCTTCATTTGGCTCTTCGTTAGGAAGATCAGAGTCTAGTGTTGAATTATCATTATTTTCACCATGTGTTCAGTTGGTTCTTCCTCAGTTTTTTATATGTGCAAGATAGATAGTCCCAGGATTTCGAGAATAAAATAAGTACGGCCAGATAGAGGAGATTCTTTAGATCAAGAATATTTATAGTTATAGCCGGAGGAAGCTTATAGTTATCGAGATATTCGCGTTTAAAATTGAAAATTACCAACATTTGAAGTACGTAAGTATTTTCTCGATATAAAATTAATGTTGCACTTATATTTTGCACTTTTATATCCACTAACACATCACTAATTCGTTTTTACACATTTATTTCATATAATATAGTGTAAAAATAGCCTTTATTATACATTACACTTATTGTTGAATTCCGATTATTTAAGAATAACAAATAGGGTTTCCAGCTCTCAAACTATAGAATATAGTATTTTTCCTCATTTTATATAGTATTTTCAATAAAATTATAGTATTTTTCATAAAAAATCAACAATTGATTCTTTAATTCCTTATTAAAAAAAAGGATATAAAAACATAACAAAACAATTCAAATCCAGTCAGTTTTAAACAAAGAAAAAATGGTATTCGTATAACCGCAATTAACCATATACAGTTCAAAGAGCATTTGATTGAATACCAATCATGAAACATTAAATAGTTCAATCCCACTATAAGTTTTTTGAAAAAAAACGCAATATTTAAAAAAAAAATACTTAAAAAATATTACCAATATTACATTCGCCGTAAATTATATTATATTGGCTATAAAATAGATTTGCGACATATTGATAAATTTTGACTATTTTTTTTTTGTTTGTTAAGAGCATATTATTACTTTTTAAATATCACTCTTTATCTAACAAAACTCATAAAAATCTTAATTTCAAACTTTAGACAAAAAAAGAAAAACTCAGCAAAATTTCATCTAAATTTAAAAACTTTGTTGTAAGGATTTAAACAAAAATGTTTGCTGCTATACAGTTTTGTATCTTAATCAATTTAAGTGCCTTTAAGTGTAATTGTAAAGCTGCTGAAAATTACGGCTGATTTAAAATTTTTTTTGCTGGCAGCGTTAGGCATTTCCTTCCATATACAAACATTTTCAAATACACTTCGTATGGTATAGTAGTATTCAAGCGAAAAATATAGTACAATACTATAAATATAGTACGTATGGCAACCCTAATAACAAATGAGTTACAAACTGCCAAATAATCAGTGTTATCAAACTAATATAAGCAAAAATAAATTCAACGTGAACAAAATTTGATACACCCCCGTGTTTGTCCGTTTGTTTTTTAAAGCGCGGCTAAAGGCCGCCCACGTAACAGAAGTTTAATGCGAAAAAAATTTAATACACCCCGGTGTTTGACCAAACAGGGTTTTTTTTTGAAGCGCGGCCAAAGGCCGTCTACGCCAAAAAGAGTTCATCTTGAAAAAAATCTGATACAGCTTTGTAGCTCTATCGTTATTGTTAGGTAAATAAATTGTTACAATAAGTTAACTATTGAATTAAAACTGTTTTTGTACTATATAATGTTAAGTAAATGTGAACAATCGAATTAGTGAAGTGCTAGTGGATATAGAAGTGCAAAACATAAGTGCAGAACTAGTTTTTTATCGAGAAAATATGTACTTCAAATGGAGGTAACTTTTAACTTACATTTTTTTTTAAATTTCTCTTTCATATTTATTTATTTTTCTCTCAACAATGTCTGACTTTTCCAGCGATAACTTAAGAAATAGTATTATAAATAGTTTTTTCTCTTATTCAACGAATACAAAATAATTTCGGATCATGAGTACTTATACCAGCACCAGTCAAAATGACTGCTTCCAGTTGAAATGTAAAATCATGCTGCGATTTGCTTACCGATCACGAATCAACAAGATTACTCGTTTTGTATAACTTCAAAGTGTTTCTTAGAACTTTTTAAAATTTTGTGTCATTCAGTATGATGCTGATAATTATCAGGAAAAATCTTGATCGATCGTAATTCTAATGCAAAACCTAATGTATTCATGCCAACATTTTCGAAAATATATTTAGTCGTTCATTTAGATCTGGAGACGTTGAATGTGTTATGATAATAGAATAGTTATATAATTTCAGTGGTGGATTTACACTAGGGGCAGTCGGGGCTAGTGGCTAGGGCAGCAAAATTTGGAAAGTAGAAAAAAAAGTGAGCTGACAGTTGACAGCTGGTTGTTGACAGCTTTATAAAAGTAATTACAGAGAACGTATATTGTATAAGGAATTTATTCAGGTTTACAGACAAGAATTCATGAAATTAATGATCTTGCAGAACATGCTGCTTGTGCTGCTCATTCTATTAATTTAGTTAGAGTTCACGCAGTAGAATGCGCGCCAGAAGCTGCTTCTTTCTTTAATAATGTACAAACTTCATATAACTTCTTTACTGCATCGACGCAACGCTGGGAAGTTGTACAATTTCATGCTGGAAAAAGAATTGTATTATAATCTTTATCTGCAACCAGATGGTCAGCTCGAAGATGTTCATGTACTTAATCAACTAACAACTCACGATTCAATGCTGTTAGTCGAAGATTGCAGAAAGTTGATTGTAGCATTGCTGACGTGATCGACGATTATCATGGTTTGATGGAAGTTGTTGCTGATACGAGAAATGAATTCGAAATCTATGAAAACTGCTGCCTTAAATAATTCAGAGATAAAAGAATATAAGGCAACAGTTTCTAGAAAAAGAAATAGAAAATTACATGCTGATGAATCACGGGATGGAGATGTACAACTGTCAGGTCGAGACAGTGCTGCCAACTTTTGACGAGGAAAAAAAGCTTTTTTTGACGGGAAGAATGGAGAAAAAAAGCTAAAAAAAAATGTTTAAAAAAAAATCTAAAAACACATTTACCAAAAATAAGAAACAATGTCTAAAAAAATAACAATTTATTGAGTTCATTTTTGTTTAAAAGATTTCCATTAATTTATCTATATCGTCTTGGTCTGTCTCATTTTTGTATGACATATTCGTGCCTATCATCTGCAGATATTTTACAGGCACTTCATAGTCGACGCAGCATTTTCCCATCCTTCGTAATCCGTTTCTGTATCTTATATGTATATAAAAATGAATCGCAATATGTGTTGGTAAGCGCATAACTTAACAACGCCTGGACCAATTTGACCAATTCTTTTTTTTAAATGTTCGTTGAGGTTCAAAGATGGTTTCTACGGCAAGAAAAATTCTGATAACAGCCGGAAACCCCCTGAACACAGCCCTTTTCTATTTTCCATACAAACGAATGAATGTTGATTTATTAGAAACGCTATGGGAAAGACTGAACCAATCTTGCTGCAATTTTCAGAGAATGTTCTGTGTGGATCGGGGAAGCTTTAGAAATAAAAAAAACCTGTATGCTTTTCATGAGGAAAAGTCGGAAAATTTGACAATTCCAAAAAGTTAATTTTTTCCAATAAATTTTTTTTTTCAATTTTTTTGTTTTGTTTTTCAATTATTTGAATCGTTCAAATTTGTCGTTTGCTTCAAAAATTTTTGAAAATTATTCTGTGAAAACGTTATGTCTGTTGCACATAAAGTGATCAATTACAGATTGAAATGTGTTACGATGCCACGAAGAGGTCGCGCTAATATCGGTCTGTGTTCTTTTTGGCATCAACATACATTAGGAATATGACCGAGTACTCCCAGGATGCGATGACATACGTACGGTATTATGGATCGCGGTCAATCAGCAAGCGATCGTCCCGATGTCACAGCAAGACTTTTCAAGCAACAACATCGATGGACTTTATTTTGGAGCAACGTATATATGGTGCTGTAAGATGCTAGATGTACTCTGTTGATTGGCAAAAGAGAGGTTTGCCGCCCGCACACATTCTCCTTTGGATGGTGGATGGTGGTTACACCAGATTAAATTGATGAAATCATTTCTGCGGAAATTCCTGATGCAGAGAAAGATCCAGTATTATACGAAGTGGTGAAAACCAATATGGTTCATGGACCTTGCGGATACCACAATCCCATTTCAGTTTGTATGTCTAACAATAAATGCACGAAACAGTATCCACGTTTCTTTCGGAAACACAAACTAGAAATGAGGGATATCCACTCTATCGGCGTCGCTCACCAGACGACAATGGCAGAACATTCAGCATTCAATTTAGAAGAGTGAATATCCAAGTTGAAAACACATGGATCGTTCTACATATATTCACCATTATGGTCTAAATCATATTCAAAACTCATATCAATGTTTAGTATTGCAGTTTGATGTAATCGATAAAAATACGTTTGAAAGTCACCATAGGAAGCAACATGGGGGTTATTGGACTTGAACGGTACATAAACTGCAATAAAGTGCTTTGTAGGACATTTACTTCTGCAATTTATGAACGTTTTCCGACTGTTGTACTAATTTGGAGAATAGCCAAAGAGTGTATTTTAACCCAGAGAATACAGTATAGCCAGTGGAAACATCGCCAGCAACAAAATTAACATTTACGAGTTGTTGCTCTACATTCGTCAGAGATCCGTTTGCGAGGACATTCGGAAATACCTTGATATTATACATGGAATGCATCGTTAAAGTAATAATTACGCAGAAAGCAAGGCCAACCAGTAGATGGACATCCAGGTGTGTTATCAGCTAATGCATTAGAACGAATTTAAACAATCCGCCAGAAAAATGACGAGATTGTTTCTACCTTCGGTTGCTATTGATAAATGTTCGCGGTTCAACTTCACTTGAGTCATTGCGTACTGTGAATGGTACGGTGTGTGCAACTTTTTGAGAAGCAAGCCAAGAATTACAATTGATGGAAAATAATAATCACTGGAATGCAAATGAAGTTCGCACACTTTTCGCGATAATCATTTCGACAAATCAGCCTTCAAATCCGCGTCTATTATGCGATATGAACAAAAAAGAAATTGCGAAAGACATCGTCTACATTGTCTTCGCTAAAAATTGGGAATGGATCAATCCCGGTTGATACCGATATGGTTTCATATCAATTCCCTCTGCCATTTGTCAGTTCACGAAATATGAACTCATCAATGTTCGGACATTGGCCAAATTATCGCAACTACGATTCTTTAAGTGCACGCGCAATGTTAGCTGCCAAAAATACCGATATTTTTGACTTAAACTGGAAGATTCAAAGACAAATTCCGGGAGACTTGCACTCATACAAATCGATAGTTCGTCTTGACATTGAATGAATTATCCAGTGGAATTCCTAAATTCTTTGGAGAGGCTTGGTATGTCACCGCACCATTTGCGTCTCAAAGCTGGATCTGTCGTTATTGTGTTTCGCAATCTTCATGCGCCTAAACTGTGTAATGGAACCTGACTGATTGTGACGCACCTATCGAATACAAGGAGCAGAATGCTTTATTCTACGAATTCCTTTGAGTTCTATCGATTCGCCATTTCAGTTTAAACGTATTCCGTTTCCAGTGAAAATTGCATTTGAGATGACAGGACACAAGGATATTCGCATAGTGTGTGGCATAAATTTGGAAATGCTATGTTTTTCACACGGTCACGAGTTGGAAAACCATCTTTTCTGTACACCGGGTTAGAAACCAAAAAATGTTGTTTATCAAGCTGTGTTGCATTAAAAAAAAAAATTAAAACATAAATTTAACTTTCTCTTCACTTCAAAACACATATTTTCACGCAGGACAACGGCTGCGGGGTCAGCTAGTATTGAAATAAAAATGAATATAATATATCTTTTGCTTGAAATAACACTTTACCCAATGCTTAGAATGCTGTTAGTCGTGGCGAGGCCTATTGAATTTCTTAATTTTGATTTAATTAGGTTAACCTAGCTAAAAACCCTTTCTATCTCCGCGTTTGACCAGGGTAAACACAATATTTGAATGGCCACAGTTGCCAACTCAAAACTTTTTCCACGAATTGGATAGTATCCGAAACTAAGAATTGCATTAAAGAGCAAACAGAGCACCTCTACAGCAATAATTGGTGACTCAATTAGCATTTTTTGGGAAATATTATCATGTCCCGGCGACTTTTTTGGATTAAGTTCCTTGATGATACCAATAATTTCAGAAGGTGAAGTCTTAAGAGACTCGAGCGACTTTTTAGCTGTGTTGGGTAAGATTGACAGCTTAAAGTTATTCTTTGGCGAGTTGGGTTGAAAAACCTTTGTTAGGTGATTTGCAATGCAAAGCCTTTTCCTCGTCACTTCGAGCCCAATTTCCACTTAACTCTAGTATAGGCACATTGAAGTCAGTTGGTGGCTTCATGGGTTTTTGTGCTTTCCAAAGGAAATTTTGCTTGTTTGAATTTGGACACAGCTTCTTTATTATTTTACATTTCGGCGATCAATTATTCCACACGCTTAAGCGCTTTTTTTAATTTACGTACAGCAGATTTTAATTGAAGCTGAGTGGAAGGAGAACGGTTTATCTGCCATTTACGTCTTGCATGCCTTTTTTCATTTACAAGCATTTCTATTTCTCTATTAGAAATTTTTCTGAAACCAAGCGGCTTATAGCTTTTGTTTGGTGTGGCTAAGACAACTGCGCTGGTTATTATATTATTGACTTCTCTTATGCTTTCGTCAATAGTATCTCTTCCTGTATTTATTTTGTACTCAATATTAATGTGGCTACTGACCTTTTTTTATATTTTAGCCAATTCGTTTATAAGAAGTTATACCCACTTTTGGATTAACGAATATGGGTTGTTCACATAACTTTATTATTACAGAAGAGTGATCAGAAGATAGATCAGTACATGTATCAGCTGTTATTAGCGATTTGTCTATATTTTTTATTACAGCAAAATCAATTAAATCTGGTATTTTTCTTCTATCACTGGGCCAGTATGTCGGCTTTCCAGGAGATATTATTTCAAGGTTATTGTGCCTATTTATAACAGTTTGATACAGCTGTTGTCCTTTCGCATTAATAAGACGTGAGCCCCATTACGTGTGTTTCGCGTTATAATCTCCACCTGCTAGAAATCTTTGACCTAGTGTTCCAAAAAAGTCTTTAAATTCGATTTCTGTAAATTTAAAACAAGGTGGACAGTATATAGCCGTAGGACTTAAGTCACAACGCCGATTTTTTAGTGATACTGTTGTAGTTTGTAACTGTGGTGTGGCATGAGATTCGAGAATATAGTGGTTTAAACGATTTATAATCAACACTGCCGTGCCACCATGCGCTTTTCCATCAGGATGATTTGTAACATATAGTCTAAATCCCGGAATAATGAAATTATTTTTATTTGTTAAATGAGTTTCTGATATAAGCATTACATCAATATTCTTTTCAAACAGAGATCTGATAATCTCTAATTTATATTGGTTAACACCGTTAGTACTCCATATACAGATATTTAGTAAGCTCATTTTTTACTTAATAAATTTCGCAGCATTTGATTTTGTGATTTTATTAAATCTTAGATCATGTTTTGCATGCTACACATAAATTTTGTCATATACTGTGTAAAATTTATAATTATAGTTTCAATACCTCCATTTGGAGGATTTTACGGCAGTTGCATTTGCACAGTGTTGATTGGATTTGAACTTATTTCTGTTACGACGTGCTTGAATGCCCCGTGACAACTTCGATTTCAAATCTTTATATGGGTAAAAAACGATTGCTGTTAGGTTCCATTTTTTACCCAAAATTGAAAGCTTTCATTGGAGTTTTATATGGACGGGAAGCATACGAAGCAAAAAATTTAAAAGTTTCATATCTATGGAATGAAAAATGGGGACCAAACTTCTTTGCAAACACCATAAGTAGAAATTATTTTACGGAAATATTGAGGTTTATTCGCTTTGATAAAAAAAAGTGAGAGAAGGCAATGTCTTCAAAACGATAAATTCGCTTTAGTAATAGTATAGTATATAATAGTCAATGCTAAAAACTGGGACAAAATATTACAATAGACGAGCAACTCTTGTCAACAAAAGCAAGATGCAGATTCACCCAATATTTGCCGAATAAACCCGACAAGTTTCGGATAAAATTTTGGCTAGCATCTGATGTTCAAACTAAGTATATTGTGAATGGGTTTCCTTATTTAGGAAAAGATGAGACGCGAGTAAGATCACAGCCTCTAAGTGAATCTGTAGTGCTCAGTATGTAGGGAAGAAATATAATAACCGACAACTTTTTCACAAGCTTGCGGCTGGCATCTAAATTGCTAGCCAAAAAAACCGCATTGGTTGGCACTATACGCGGAAACAAAAGGGAAATGCCTAAAATTTGTAAAACAAAGAAGGATCAAATGGGTGCGTTCTTACAATCACAAAAGTAAGCCGAAAAAAAAGTTTTTATATTGAGTTCAAAGATCCGTCAGAGTTCATAAAAGAAACAAGCTATTACCTGAAACAGTTGTGTTTTATTATAAGACTAAGTTTGGCGTAGATATTACAGAAGGCAATGAAATATAGTGTAAAATCAGGATCAAGAAGATGGCCAGTCCAAGTATGGGCATTATAAATGTATAAAATGTATTTTAGTATTTACATATCTGAGATTGAACGAATATATGTCGTTGGGATTTTTCTGCCATTTTTCCAACCTAAAAAAAAAAAACTATCTTGTTCTTCTTCAATTAGGTTTTGACGTACAGTCTTGATAAGTTCATCTTGAATGGAACATTTGGTCCATGTCGAGCCGGATTCGTGATTGGCCTCGATTGATGAGCGGAGGATTGGGGGTGAGAATTGATTGTAGAGAGTGTGATAATTGCATATACAAGTTATCGTGAATTAACTCTCACGATGACATTGAATTAACTCTCGACGACACATATCCGTCGACGCAACCTTCACTCAGGTTCCTCACACTAATGTAATCCGATACCTTACACGAGCCGTTGACGCATAATTATGTTTACGCAGTCGACTGCCAAATATTCCATGTGAACCGCTGTGTCAGCATAACTGCGTTCACACGGTGAACGACTGTAAATGTTCCATCGAATCGCTATGTCAGCAGAATAGAATTCGCACAGGCAAAGTGGTGGCAGAACGGTAGCAGCGCAGCGCGACGTCAATGGTTAGTTGTAGGCTAAAAAATCATTGTAAAGTTAGTTTTAGGTCTCACGTCAAACGAACAGCCAGTGAGCTGTAATAAATAAAGGCATTAAATTTAAATTGTTTAATTGGCGTCCAACGTGGGGCTCGCGAAAATTAAGTCGAAAGTTTACAAACAAACAGTAGTGTAACGCAGTAAAGGACACTCCAGCCTTAACGAGGAGGATTTAAGTCACCAAGGAACGAATTTTCCTTGGGCAGCGTTATCTAACCCGAATTACCCTTAGACAGCGGATGGAGCGAAATCACCAGCGATAATCCTGGGAATTCTTCGGCACCACTACCTGATAGACTAGAACGTGAAACAGCTGGAATCCCGCAATATTATAAGGATATTTTAAGGATGGAAAGGTGAGTGAAGTGCTTATCTCGTTCTAATTTAAAAAAAGTGAAATAAGGAGGTGCTAATTGTGAATGAATGAATAACTTTTAATAAAATAAAGTGAAATTGAATTACAAATTTTTACGGGAAGTAGATGAATAGGGAGTTAGAAGACTTGTTCAGAAAACTTAATTTGGAGAACACAGAAGAACAAATCATGAACGCTGAACAAGTAGGTGAGTTGGTTAGAGCAGAGGTGGGCAGGGCATTAGCTGCCCAAAAACTAGAATTCGATAGGAAAATAGTTGCAATTCAGAACCAGGTTGCTCTGACGAAGCCAAAAATTGGAAAATTTACAAAGGTGGCCATCGTACCTGCGATATCTTGTGAAATTACACTTGATGTAATAAAATCTCTTCGAGATTTTTTGGGTCACCCGGGCACCTATGTGTCCTGGCGTGAAGCTGCACACAATGCATACGAGTTATTTAAAAGATATGATGGCAGCGAACGTCACTACCAAGCGGTTACTATTCTTAGAAATAAGGTACGCGGTGCAGCCGACGCAGTACTTTCGTCCTTCAACACGGTACTGAATTTTAATGCAATAATCTCCCGCCTTGACTTTAGCTATGAGGACAAGCGACCCATATATCTCATCGAGCAAATTATAGTTTCAATTATAGTTTCAATACCTCCATTTGGAGGATTTTGCGGCAGTTGCATTTGCACAGTGTTGATTGGATTTGAACTTATTTCTGTTACGACGTGCTTGAATGCCCCGTGACAACTTCGATTTCAAATTTTTATATGGGTAAAAAATATCTCATCGAGCAAGAGCTCTAAGCTGTCGTGCTTAGAATTCTACGAAGAGGTAGAAAAGAAGCTAACTTTGTTAGAAAACAAAACTATTATGTCCTACGAATGCGGTGTGGCGGACACCATAAATGAAAAGTATAGAGCCGATGCGCTCAGGGTATTCATATCAGGTTTAAGGAAGCCTCTATGCGATATCCTGTTCGCGTCGAGATCATCAGATCTTCCATCTGCCCTGGCCTTGGCACAGAATTTAGACGCTAATAACGAACGCTACGCTTTTGCGACTAATTTTGCGAATAGATCAAATGAAGGTTCGTACAACAAAAAAACTGGCACTATTCAGAACTCCAGTAATCAAAAGACTTTTAACTCTGAGTCCAGTGCGGGTCATAAAAATCCACATTATTCAGTCGCTAAGCAAACCAGGCAGGCCAGTCACACACATTCGGTTAGTAACTTGAAATCTTATACCAATAATAACTATTCGGGTCAAAGGCGCGTCGAGCCTATGAAAGTAGATCCTTCCGTATCCCAATATAAACGCCTATCTAATAGTCCTACCCAGAATAAAAATAGCAGGTCGGAGGGAAATTTGCAGAAACGTACAGCGAATTCGGGACGATACACCGGACCTAAGTTACAACGAGTAAATCATCTAAATGACGAAGTTGATTTACTTAACGAAGCAACATACGATAAAGAAGCAGAACACACTGCCGATAACATTGAAAATGATGAGCTCAATTTTTAGGAGAAAAGTCCCTCCTTCCCTGAGTTTCAAGGACAATAGGGGGGAAGGAAGTCAAACTCCTTGTCGATACTGGGGCATCAAAGAGTTATATCAAACCCCTACCGGAGTTAAAAGGAATACAATCGGTCCAGAATCCATTTTCAGTCAAATCAATTCACGGAGTTACCGCTATCAATCAAAAAAGTCAAGTTAAAATTTTCGGAGTAGTAACAGAATTTTTTATATTATCCAATCTGACATCGTTCGATGGTGTGATTGGTCTGGATTTATTGAGCAGGGTACACGCGAATATAAACTTAAAGACAAACACGATTAAACATGACTTTCGCAAGGAGCTTATTTTATTCATCAATAGACAGGACATAAGTCATTTACAACCACAGGTCAAGTCAATTCCTAAGCATTTAGAAAAAGCGTTCGTCAAAGTAATTGGCGGTGTAAATGGGGTATTTGCAGATCCCAATGAGGCACTTCCATACAATACTAATGTAGTTGCAACGATTCGCACAGAAAACGAGGAACCGGTATACTCAAGGATTTCGTAAATAACGACATTCAAGACCTTTTGGTGAATGGCATCATTCGACCTTCTAGGTCCCCATATAACAACCCTATATGGGTGGTGAAGAAGAAAGGACTTGATGAAAACGGCTTCGAGAAATTCGTAAATTTTCGTAAACTGAACGAGAAAACTATTAGTGACAAGTACCCGATCCCCGATATTACAGGAATATTGTCCAATCCGAGCGGGAGCAAATTTTTTACCACTCTAGATCTGAAGTCAGGTTTCCAACAGATTAAACTATCGGAGCGCGATAGAGAGAAGACTGCTTTCTCCGTGAAGAACGGAAAGTATGAATTCTGCAGGCTGCCTTTCGGCCTGAAGAATACTCCCGGTATTTTTCAGAGGGCTATAGACGAGGTGTTGAGGGAACACATAGGAGAAAACTGTTTCGTGTACGTGGACGATGTCATTATATTCTCGAAGAATGAACAACAACACTTGAAAGATGTTGAAGCAATATTAAGAAGTTTATTCGAAGCCAATATGAGAATTTCGGCAAAAAAGTCAAAATTTTTTTAAAGCGAAGTTGAATACTTAGGATTTTTGGTTTCGCAAGGAGGAATTTAAACGTGTCCTGACAAGGTCGACACAATTCGAAATTTCCCTCAGCCCACCACTTTAAGAGGGCTGAGATCATTTTTGGGCTTGGCGGGGTATTACCGCTGTTTTATAAGAGATTTCGCCAAGATAGCAAAACCCCTGTCGAATATTATGATATTATGATTACGGTCGAGTTACTGCGTCACAATCAAAAAAAATCAATATAGATTTAACTGACGAACAGGAAAAGGCCTTCAATATATTAAAGGAAATTTTATCATCTGAGGACGTAACATTAACTTATCCGGATTTTAGTAAATCATTCGATTTGACTACGGATGCATCCTCACACGCCATAGGTGCCGTCCTTTCGCAGGAGGGCCAACCTATTACCATGATTTCTCGCACCTTGTCCAGTAACGAAGAGCATTACGTGAACAATGAACGGGAATTACTAGCCATTGTAAGGGCATTAAAAACGTTCAGAAACTACCTTTACGGAGTTCCCAAGCTTAGAGTGTTTACAGACCACCAGCCGCTAACTTTTGCGGTTTCCGACAGAAATCTGAACTCAAAAATTAAGATATGGAAAGCTTTTATTGATGAGTGCAACACGAAGCTCATCTACAAACCGTGTAAAGAAAATGTGGTTGCAGACGCACTATCTAGGCAGCACATAAACGCCCTAGATAGTGCAAGCGTTGAAACAATTCACAGTGAAGAGTCGTCAACCAATATAATCGAAAAAGCCGGTAAATTGCTTCCGCAACCAGATCCTTATAGAAGAGGGTGTAGAGCCACAGAGAAGAACTTTCATAATTTTTGGAAAAAAACACGACACCTCATTTCATATCAAACAACGGACGATTTGGTGATACTCCTACAAGAAGCTGTGAAAGTTCGCGTGGTTAACGCAATTTACAGCAATCTGCATATTTAGCACAGGTTCAGCATAAATTAATTGAACTGTTTCCAACCGTAAAATTTAGACATACAGAGAAGTTCGTCAATGATATTACAGATATAAACGAACAACAAGAAATCATTGCGGCCGAGCATAATCTAGCGCATCGAGCGGCACAAGAGAATACAAGGTAGATATCAGAAGACTATTTTTTCCAAAAATGGAAAAGAAGGCTAAGCAGTTTGCTGCGAACTGCGGTGTGTGCTCTCAAGCAAAGTATGACCGCCATCCAAAAAAGCAACTTATTGCTCGGACACCCATACCAAAATATTGTGGAGAAATCCTCCACATTAATATATTTTCCACCGGATTAAAGTACTTTGTGACTTGCACCGACAAATTTTCAAAGTTTGCGATAGTGCAGTCACTTAGGTCTAGAACGATAGTGGATGTAAAGCCACAGCTTTTACAGTTACTAAACATGTTTTCAAGTACGAAAACCATTTATTGTGACAACGAAAAGTCACTAAATTCGCACAGCATTAAGGCCATTCTAAAAAATCATTTCCACATCGACCTCGCGAATGCCCGACCATTACACAGTACATCAAACGGCCAGGTAGAGCGATTCCACAGCACACTGATGGAAATATCGCGATGCCTTAAACTTGATCAAAAACTGGACGATATCGAGGAAATAGGTCTTCTAGCCACAATAAAATATAATAACTCTATTCATACGGTGACTGGGGAGAAACCTATTAACATTTTTCGTTCGGCAAAAGCCAACACACAGATATCATCTCGCCTGAAAAACGCACAAGATAGAGAGTTTCAGATGGGGGACAAAGTGCTGCTCAGAAACAATAGGAGACTAGGCAATAAATTGACTCCTCTCTATACCGAAGAAAACGTTGAAAGAGACTTAGGCACAACGGTGCTTATAAGAGGGAGGAGGGTCCATAAGGACAACCTTCGCTAAAATTAGATACACAAAAAATTTTAATATTCTTTCAGGATCATTTATTGGATTTAAAAATTCATATGCTTTTAGGATTACTTTAGAATTGGTTATAGCCATATTAGTATCGGCATCGACGGGACGGATAATAGACTACTCCAGGGCAAAGTACATTCCGGTTGTTGAAGAGGAACTTATACTCTGGGAGAACTTCGGACACATCAAACACGTTACTAACCTGACACTATACGAATTTCTAAGAGACGAGACAATTAACGCTACAGAACACTTTCCTCAAACACATATGAAAAAGTTTTTGGAAGCGGACATAAACCAGATAAGTAGACTAATACAGACGGTAAATACTCATCATAGGCAGACGAGAAGTTTAAACGCACTAGGAACAATACTGAAGTACATTACTGGGACTCCCGATCATGATGACTTCGACAGACTAACGAACACAGCGGAACAACTGATTGACTCAGAGGACCGACAGTTTACCATTAACACCGAAATACAGAAGGAAATAAACAGCCTAACAGTTACAGTAAATAAAATCTTGAAAGAAACAAAGCAAAGAGAAATAGACACAGGTCATCTTTATGACGTACTTATGGCCAGAAATAGAGCAATAATAACTGAACTAGATAACCTAATTACATCCATTACTTTCGCAAAAGTTGGTACTTTGAACCCAATCCTTTTGGACAGTAATGGAGTAAATTCCATAATAGAAAATGAGCACTTCACAAACCTGACTGTAGCCGATGTTATAGCTGTAGCTAGGATTAAGATTTTACAATATAATAATGTAATATATTTTTTAATAAGATACCGTATCCCTAAGTTTAGATGTAAGAAAATAATTATTTTACCAGTAGCTCACGGCCATCAAATCCTGCACCTACAAGAATCGACCGTAGCCACGTGCCACAATCACACGCTGGCGGTAAGAAACTGCAGCGATACTACACCAACGTTCTGCCTAGCATCATCAGTGATGTCATGCGCTTTATAACTTATGACACGCAACACAGCCAAATGCAGCACAACATTTAATAACCTCCCACCGATCGCACCAATAAGTAATGGTTTGGTAATCGTTAACGATCAGCTGGTTACCATAGAAAAAAATAACGAGGCTCCGATTACAGTAAACGGTACCTACCTAGTTGTCTTCAGGGATCATGTAAAGATTAATGACACGATATTTTACAATGAAAACGCCACGGCGACTCTTAAACCTGAAACGCCGTGGGCCTCCACAATCAACTTAACTCAACACACCGAGATATTGAGTGCGCCTCACCTCCACCATGTAAACCAACAGAATCTTCAACATATAAAACATCTGCAACGAAGTATTGAGCAAGGTCATATAGTAAGTGTGACAGCTATTGGTGTCCTCCTAGTTGCGGGACTGGTCGCCTTCGTACTACGGCGTATGGCTATGTCCAGGAGGATAATTTCCATAACCAAAGCAGTAGAAGTGGCTATCAAAAACGCAGCTACGAGGACCGGGGACGTTCCCCACCTAGAAGGGGAGGAGTTATCATGAAGTAACTCGCACGATGACCATTTAGTCTACGGTTGATGATCCGTATGAATTTCTAAATTGTTTACTGCATCAAAATAATGGCGTAATGTCTATGGCGAATAATTCTTTTTCGTTTGTTGCGTAATTTTGCTCGATAAAGTTAAGTGTCTTTGAAATAAATGTTATTGGTCTTCTTTCTTGGGATAAAACTGCACCTACAGCAACATTACATGCATCAGTAGTTAAAATTATTTTTTTCACAAAGTTTGGTTGAGTTAATTCATCTTGTCCTTGTAACGTTCTTTTTAACAAGCAAAAATTCCTTTTTGATCAAAATTAATAATTTTTTTTTTTTACATATACTGCGATATTTTACCATTTTTTCCATTTAAGTGTTTTTTTAGTGGTTTAGCTATTGTTGCATAACTTCGTATAAACTCCCTATACTATCCCGTCAATTCTAAAAATCCTCTATGTAAGTTGTAGTAACGTCTTGGGATATGAGTAATTTTTTATTATTTCTAATTTTGGGATCAATTTTATAACATTATGGGATACAGGTATCCTAAAAATTCAACCTCGATTTCTATAAATTATGATTTTTCTATAGATATTTTCATATGGGCTTCTTCGAAAGTTTGTACTATTTATTTCAAATGACATATACATATGTTCCTTTAGAGTTTTTGAATATACTATTATGTCGTCAACATATACATGACAAAATTTTCCTATGCATTCATATAAAATATTTTTTATTGCTCTCTGAAATATACTTGAAGCATTTTTAAGTCCAAATGGCATTCTTAGGTATTCATATTTTCCGTTATTTACAGAAAAAACTGTTTTTTCTATGCCGTTTTCTTCCATCAGTATCTGATGAAATCCAGACACTAAATCTATTGTAGAAAAGTATTTTGATTCTCCCAAATTAAAAAGTATCACCTCGGGATTAGACATTGGGTACCAGTCGGTGTTTTTTCATTAATTGTGTTAAAATCGATGACTAGTCTTAATTTCTTACTACCATCGTCATTTATTCCATTTTTGGAACGACCCAAACGGGACAATTATACTGGCTTTTACCATGTCGTATAATCCCTTTTGCGAGTAAACTTTCAATTTCAAAAACTTTACAATTTCAAAATTATTAACAAAATTATTTGCAGATATAGAATAAGGATATTGTTTGGACTATATAGGTTTGTCATTATCAGTTCTAATTTCTGCTTTAATATCTGTTCTAAAAGGTAAATTCATGTTACCGTTTTGATGAGCTTTATCAATAATAACATCCTCTCTTAGCAATGGAATGTTGATATCTTTCGTTTCATTATTATTATATTTATACGTATCAGCAAGTTCGTTAGAAATTTCAATATTATTTATTTTTAAAATGTTGTGGGCATTTGCTGCATTAATTTTTCTATCTTTGTACAATTTTTGCTAGTATTATCATTGACGGCTGCCTTAGGATTTTTTTATCCCAAGGGGTTTTAATATAATTAAATCACTAAATTTGTTTTCTCTGTTTTATTATCCCCATAAATTAATTTTCTATTTGGAATATCAATTGTCGCTCCGATTTTATTTAGGAAATTAATTCCAATTAAACGATCGCTATCTAAATTGTTAATTTCATAAAAACGTTCCTCTCTACCAAACAGATTGATATTATGAAACTATTTTGTTATGATCGAACCTTGAATTGTTCTAACCCATTTCTTAATTACTAAAATGTGTTTATTATTATAAATTCCAGCCCGTATATATGAGCTGGTTGCACCCGTATCTATCTATCGGTTTTAATAACATACGGCGAATCGAAGTTTACCCTAAAAAATGGTTCTCACCAATATTATTAATTCGCTGAATTTTTGGTTGAGGTTGTGTGCTTATTTTTGCTCTTTCAAGTGGCCTTTTTGGTATACGAGTAATTGTTGGCTGATAATTGGTCTGCCAATTGTACCTATAACCCCTAACATGATTGATCCACTGGGTGATGGGAATACATTTGGTATGAATTATTATTTGTTTGAGGGTACCTTAAGTTATTCTAAAAATTAGGCTGGTTTCGTGAAAACAGCCATGAATTTTTAGTAAATTGCGAAGCAAATTGTGATGGTATTTTATTTGAATGAAGTTCTTGTGTTTTGGCGAGTGCATTTAGCAAATCGGTAGGTGTTAATGTAAATAGTAATTGGTTTAGGGGGTAATTCAAGTAACACCAGTTATAAAAGTTCTTAACGCTGTTTTTCGATTCTTAATATTTAATTGTTTTGTAATATCTGAATTGGTGCTGTGCGTCATTTTAGTTTTATTTATTAGTAATGTCAATTTCTGATTGGCTTCATTATAATAATCAATTAAGAATGTGGATCCTTGTCTCATAATACTCATCTCTTGATCAATTAAGTGAATTGGTGGCCTGTCGGCGTAAGCAAAATCTAACCTTGCAAATATTGCTTCTAAATTCAAAACTGTGCTATGATTAGTTAACATATGTTTCATTGGCATTACCTACAATCTTATTTCGGAGGATAGTTAGTGCTCCAAAATACCTTCTACTACCTTCAATATATCGGCTCATTGAATTTTTTGCAGCTTCCCTCCAGCTGACATAAGATTTACCGGAGAATTCTGGCAAAGACTTTATTATGTCTAAATTTTCGTCACATGTAATGGAATCATTAATTCCTTGACATGTGACAAATTTGCTAGAGTTTTAATTCTATTACTCAACTGAGCTATCTCAGTTCTTAAATTTGCGGTTTGTGTAGCTATTAATCTAGCTATATCGCCTACAGTAATATTTTTGACTGCCATTTTGAAAAATTGTGAAATTATATTGTTCGCTTAAAAATTATTAATTTCTTGATACTGATCCTAACTTTTTTTTAAATCCTAACTTTTCGGGTTTGTTTAGTTTTTTTTATATATATATATTTGTGAGTTTCATGAAATAGCACATATAGCAATACTCACAAAAATATGGTTAAATTTCTTTTTTATTTATGAATATTCTTTTTTCTTAAATAAGGGCACCTGAAAGTGTCATGATTATTGGTTTTGCAATACCCGCAGTGAAATAATTTTTCATACTTAATATTAGTGGGATTATTTCCCATTTAATTAGTAAATATAGGCTTTGCTTTCAACTAATTTTATATTGTTGCTGCTACTGCTGCTGTTACTGTTGCTGATGCTTTTTGAGTAAAATTTTGGCAGTTGGTTGTGCGACAGTTGTTGTTGTTGTAGTGCCAGAATTCTGCCTAGTTGACAGTCCTTGGCTGGATTACAATCCTGGTCCGTTCCGGCTACGTAGACCCGACTGTGGTGGGAACGGATGTGCGACGGTCGTCGTTGGCGGCCGTGTGCGAGGTTTAGATGAAATAAGATGTTTTTGGCGAAATTTCTGATTAACAGACATTTTTTTGATTGTCATTTTTTTATGAGGGGCTTTCAGGGTTTTTTTATGTCTTATGTCTTATTACACACATTTTCTTTTATTTATTTGAAATTTTTAAAAATGTTCACTTTCAGTTTTTTTTCTTCACTTCAAATTTTGAAATCACTTTATATTTGCTGTTGTAGTTTTTGTTCTAAAATGTTTGTTTTTTTATTGTTGCAACACGTACGTTGTTGTTCGCCCGTAATCCGTTTAGACGTGGCGCTTTCGATTGGCAGTTGGCACAAACATACACTCGATATTTTTTAAATATTTTTCTACGTGGCGCTGAGGTTTTTTTTGCTTATGTATCTCCTTCTGTCTTTTATCTGCCATACGTTTTGATTAACTTACAAGTTATTCCTGTTTTCGCGAGTTTGCGTATTGTTTTTTTTTCAACTGCCTCGTTTTCTTTATTACATTTTCTTAAATACAATATTTTGCTTAAGCCTAGATACAAATATTAATCTTACATTCTAGGAAGTATATCTACAATCCACTTGAGTTAGGACATAGAGTATGTATGTTAAAAGTGGAAAGTTTCATCATACAATCCAAGGACGTAGCCAGGTAGGTGCAGGGGTGTACAGCTGCCCCCCCAGGCGGTTGAAAGGTGCATTGTGTAAGTGCTGTGTGCTGTTTCCGCCTGTTCCTGGACCGGTACAAGGCGTATTGGGTTCATTCATGATCCGACCATTCACAAATTAAAAAAAAAAAATGCACGAGTTCTCCAAAAAGAATTCTCAAACAAGTCTCCACATTGCTGCAGCAGCTGCAGCGAAGGCTTTTATTGAAAATGTGCTCGTCGACGTACAATTGAAAACACACCATATGAAAACTATGGAAGATAATAGAAATATTATAAAATCTATTATTTCATGTGTGTTATTTTGCGGCACACACGACATGCCTCTCAGGGGCAGAAATTCCGACGAGGGCGTTCTTTTAGACTTAGTAAACTTGCGAATCGCTTCAGGCGACTCTAAGTTAAAAGATCATTTACAGACAGGTCACCGCAACACAGTTTATACTTCACCATTTTTCAAATTTCAAAATGACATCATACACATTTTCGGAGAAATTATTAAAGAACTTATTGTGAATGATACAAAAACAACAAATCCTTACGCCGTCTTAGCAGATGAAACTGCTGATATATCCGGCAAATAGCAGCTTTCAATTGGTTTGCGCTTTTTCGACGAACAAAAGGAAATAATAAAAGAAGAATCTGTGAGATTTATTGAGCTCTCAGCCCAAAATGCTTCTAATATTGCTGAAGAAATAGATAAGTTTTTGGTGTATTATGAACTCTTAAAAGAATCATATGTTGGGTTGGGCTTCGACGGCTGTTCTGCAATGTCAGGAAAAAAGGTGGTGTGCAAGCAATTTTAAGAAAAAAATATACCCGCGCAGAATATTTTCATTGCTCCAGCCATAAACTGAACCTGGTTGTCAATGATACAAGTGCGGTTCCAGAAATAAGAAATGTCATATCAACAACAAAGGATGTTATAAACTTCTTTCGCGAATCAACCACGCGAAGGAACTGTGCGCCTACTATATCACGTTTGTGAAACCAGATGGTCGGAAAAATATAAGGCAGTAAAAAAGTTTTCTGAAAATTATCCTGAAATTGTTGAAGGACTGGAAAAATTATCCATAGATGGAAACTATTGCACAAGAAAGAGTGCATACCAGCTTCATTCAGCGGTAATTGAAAACGATCGTAGCAATGCAGAGCACAAGCGCGAAGAGTTGCAACTGCGCTAGATATAGAACTATGTATCCTTACCGCGTTTAGCTGTAAAACAAAATCATAGAAGCAATCCTCCATCAAACAACGAAGATCAGTACTGGCGACGCTGTATTGTCATGCCATATCTTGACTCCTTAATAGCTTCGTTTAAAATAAGATTAGCCCGTGAAAAAACTCCAACATTTGCGCTATCTCGGTTGCCTCCATTGTATATGCTCAAAAGTTCCATTATAGCCGTTTTTGAAAACTCGAAACTATTCGAAAAGCATTACGATTTAGATGTCAGCAATGAATTGACACTTTGGTACAATTTATGGAAAAATAAAAATTTATCAGAAATAGAATTAAGAGAAATTGAAATTGTTGAATTGATCAAACAGGCAGATGAATTTTACCCTTCAATTCGAAAAGCCCTCAAAATATTATGTACATTACCATGCACTACAGCAACGGTGGAGCGTTCATTTAGTACGCTAAGGAGAGTTAAAACTTGGCTTCGGAGCACGATGGGAAAAGAGAGACTATCTGGATTATGTCTGATGAGCGTGCATCGCACATTTGTGAAAGAACACCAACAGCTCATTGATGAAAAAATCATCAATAAATTTTCAAAAAATCCTAGACGTCTGCTACTTGCATATAAATTTGTAAGTTAAAAAAAAAAAATGAAATTAATAGCTGCTCCTTGATACAGTCCATGAATTTCGTTTTGGAACCACTTATGGCGGACAGTACTAGCAAAGTGCATACAATGTTTCAATACGGACCATATGGGTAAGTAAGTGTAATGTTACACATGAGTGACAAATATAAGATAAGAATACTGGTGGTATTAACTTACATACTATGTGTATATGATAGCCTATATTGCTTTGCGCATGCGAGAGAATACTACATGCGTGGGGAATAGTTGTAGTAGAAAATATCATATTGACGAAAGAGAAGATTATACCATGAGAAGAGAGAAGGAATAGAATTCTATAAAATTTGTGAAAGATACATAGACATATATAAGAGCATAAACCAGGTTTGTAAGTACAGTCCACTAGATGGCATTATTCCTAATAATATAATTATGCATATTTGTGAAATGGGTGATGATGAATAAGCGTACATATGTGCTATATATGTTTGATGGCGTCATAAGGGCTAAAACAATATACATATACATATGTATGTACTATGTTGTGGAAGTTCTAGAAATAGAATTGATTTCTAATATATTTTTGCAATAGAGAGAGAGAGAGAGAAAAACTAATATACAAAATTGAAAACTGCCGTTATTATCGTGATCTATAGTATACTATATATATGTATACAGTGAGTCAGAGTGAAAGTGAGCCACACAATAATTACCGGAAACTTTAAAAATATCACTAAAATACAACTATTATTAAAAAAAACTTGTATAATCTACAGTAATTTAATATGTAATCCAAATAGTGCTTTTATTTAGTATACAAAAATTAATTAAAACCAACGAAGTTCATAAATTTAGCTCACAGTGAAAGTGAGCCACATAAAATAAAAATAACATAAATAAGACATTAATATTTTGTTGGACCACCTTTCGCAGAAATAACGGCTTGCAGACGTCTGGGCATCGACTCCAACAATTTACATGTATATGTGGATGAAATTCCCCGCCACTCCGCGTTTAAGGCATTCAAAAGGTCCATGGTGGACGAAATCCTATGTTTGCGGACATTCCGATCGAGAAGGGCCCATAAATTTTCAATTATATTTAAGTCCGGAGACTGTGGTAGCACTTCTAATACATGTGGACAATTGTACAATAACCATTCCCGCGCAACGAAAGATTTGTGCTTGGGGTCGTTGTCCTAATAAAAATCTCCTTCTATCCCTAGTTTTTCGACACTCAGCTTAAGGTTTTGATGTAAAATATCTACATAAACGAATTTATTCATTATGCCTGGAATATGATGAAGATTTCCAGTACCACCACTTGCCATACAGCCCCATACCATGATGGAGCCGCCTCCGTGCTTCATACTGAAAGTAAGACTTTGCGGTTGAAGCTCGCAGTTCTTTTTCCACCAAACCATTTGTTTACCGTCTGAGCCAAATAATTTGAATTTAATTTCGTCTGTAAATAAAACCTAAAGGCATTATTAGTAGCTTTTAAGTACAAACCTTTTGCCAAAAACTCATGTCCTTTAGAACATACTTTTTCGCAAACTCCAGACAATTCTTACGGTTTTTCTGGCTAATTAATGGTTTGTTACGAGCCACCCGACTATTAAAACCGTGCTTCCTGAGGACTCTTCTTACTGTTTCGGGGTTGACATGGATATTTAGTTGGTTTCCAACTATGTCGGTCAGTTTTGAAACACTGAGATGGGAATTTTTCTTAATTTCCCGAACGATAAATGCCTCTTCTCTCTCGGTAAATGCTTTTTTGCTCTTTTTCTGCTTATTTTCAATTCTATCTTCTCTAACAAAACGATGAATTATGTGCTGCACAGTTCCCCGACTTTTATTGACAAATTCCGCTATATCTCTTTGGGATTTGCCATCTTGGTACAATTTTATCACTCGCCGCTTAATTTTCACAATTGTTTGCCGACCCATCTTCACTAATTGCTTTTCAAAACAAAACTAATCCATCAACAAACAGATTTATGCAAAAATACAAATTCAATATAAAAAAGTACCGCTACTTAAAAAACAACAAAATTACATGGCTCACTATGACTGTGACTTACGCAGTTGTTGTCGTTTTTTGAAGCTTTTCGAACTATTATTGACTAAAACAACAAAAATGTACAGTTGGATAGTGTAAATAGGCTCGATTTACAAAGTACGCAAAAAATAAAGGGTGTCGTCAAGGTTGTTAATTAACAATTTGAGTCTATGTTTTTTAATAACAGGTGGCTCACTTTAACTGTGATTCACTGTACGTACATATACATAAATACGCACAGATATTAGCGTCCGCTTTGAAAATTGGTGATATAATTTTTTATTCAATCGGACAGTTTGTCACAAGGCATTCCTATTTTGTGTAAGATTTCATCTTGATTATATCTATTTGATTGAAGTTTTTAAAACAGAATTAAATTTTGGTTTTTTTATGAGCGATTGTTAAAAGACAACAACAGAATGGGAGGACAATCCGTTTCAAGGATTTTGGAGTACTGCCAACATGCTGATTTTGTAAAGGCTACGCAGGAGGAAGTGAAAGTTTTATTTATTCGGGCGTTTTCTACGCATGGTTTGTAGATGCACATGAGAAGCAGTTGGATCAGGGCACTACACAAGCCGGTGCATATGATGGCATTGAAGCTTTAGTGGAGCTGCGCTATTTTACAGTACAAGCCATGTTGTCTACAAGGCCAAGGAACTGGCACCAGCGCCGACTATACTTGAGAAGCAACCTATGTCGGTACAAGCAAACCACTATGCCCTATCAACAACATGATTTAAAAAATACGTGAGGTAACTTTAGTGGCACATTAACGATGTGGCCTGGGTTTCGTGACCGGTTTTTTGCTGCTACACATGAAAATAGAAATGTCTCACGATCTCGCGATACACCTCCTTTAATTTTTTAAGTAAGAGAATTAAAAATTAACAGTAGGGTTTGTGCAGCTCTACCAACCAGCGACGTTTTTAAGTAAGAGAATTCAAAAGCTGGTAATTTTCAACTCTTGAATTACCAGCTTTTGAATTCTGTTACTTAAAAAAGGCGCTGGTTGGTAGAGCTGCACAAACTCTAGGTGAATGGCAGCTCACCGATGATAATTATATAGAGGCTTGGCATCGACTCAATCAGTTGTATGGCCGCAAGTATCCGATTTGCCGTGAATATTTACGACAGTTTATTCGTTTGCCAATTATAGGAGGTGTATCGCGAGCTCATAAGTTTCAGCGCGTGTCCAATAAAACACATGAAGTGTTGCGACAACTACGAGCACAGGCAATCCCGGTCGATGCTTGGGATATGATTATTGTTCATATGTTGCATGAAAGACTAGATCCAGATACGAGTAGGCAGTGGGAATTACAACAATACACATAGACTCCCACAGCCAAGCAAATGTTAGAATTCTTAGATCGCCAAGCTTTAGTTAATGTTGCGGAGTTACGTAATTCGCGGTCCAAATATGCCATGGTAAATTACAATAATGATCGAAGCACACATGATAAACGTGAACGTACGACCAGAGGTGAGAAAAGATCATTTCCATGTATTGCCTGTGGTGGTGATCATCATCTATGGGTGTGTGATGAGTTTTTGACTTTAAATTTGTGTGACTGTGATAGTGTTCAAGGTGTACCGACGTGTTTTTAATTCGCTCCATAAATTCTGTGATTAAAAAACAATCAAAAATTAAAAAACAAAAAAAATTGAATAAATGGAAAATAAACAAATAGCAAACAGTGCACACAAATTGTTATAATTAAAAATAAACAAATTGCGCAAAACAAAAAATGAAAAGTAATCAAACAAACAAAAATTAATGCTGCTCAGCCTCACCAGCAAGGCCGTAGACATTAAATGTCGAGCCAACAACAGCAACTCCTGGCAAAAATAAAATCAGCTAAAAGGGCAACTAAGCAAGCACAGTTAGTAGAAGCAGCAGAGAACAGCAAACGGGCAACAAAAAATTCGGTCACAGCAACCAGTATGCAGGTACCAGCAAGCACCCGGACAGCAAAGGAAAACAAAATGCAGGGTGAGAATGTACCAAGCAAGAAAGGGCCGTCTGTTCAGACTGGTATTGATCGCTATATTAACGTTAAAAGGAAGTTAAGTCCAGTTAAATCAGCAGTCAATACCAAAAAATTTCAACCAGGCACGCCAAAAGGTAAAAAGCTAGAACTCCTAAATAGCAACAGATTTGCGATACTAATCAATGGTTCAGACGACGATGCGAAGGGTACCACCACAGTCGTTAATGCTAAACCACCTCCAATATATTTGCGCAATCGTAGCAGTAATACTTTTGTTGCGAAATTAAGTGAAATTGTAGGTTTCAATTTTCATATAGTGCCTTTAAAAAAAGGCAATACAGATGAAACAAAAATTCAGTTCTACACTGAAAAACGTTTTATGGAAATCGTTAAGTTTCTGTCAAATAAAAACAAGAATTATTATTCGTACCAACTGAAGAGTTCTAGAGGCCTAGTTGTTATAAATATGGGTATAAAGTTTGCTGTAGACTCTAGTGATTGCATATTATATTAAATAGAAACAAAGTATCACAGCCTATGTTCAAAATAGAATTGATGCCAAATTATAACCAACTAAAGAAAAATGAAATACGCCCGATTTACAATTTAACTAATACTTCAAATATTCTCTTAAAAAAGAGGATTTCAATTATGCAGCAATTGCGGAGGAAATCACACTGCCAACTACAGGGCTTGTCCGGTATATAAAGATCTGAAATCGAAGTTGCCACAGAGCATTCAAGCACGTCATAACCAAATGTAGAATATTCCTCCTTATTGAAGTTGTGCACTCACCTTTTTGGGATTTTTTGTACAAAAAATTAAAAAAGCGGAAAGAACTGAAAAGTGAATTTATCCGTGAGTATCGAGAACCACCGAACAGCCTTTTATTTTAGATGGACAAACCGACTTGCGATGACTTATTGAAAATAAGTGCAATACAAATATAAATGTCACAAAAAAACTTTTATTGGGGTGAGGATATGGATGTAGAGGCGGGACGCGTAGAGATTGTCGAATCGATCGCTGTGAATGTCGCAAACGAACTGAGAGGAGTCGATCTGTTTATCGGTCCTTCCTGATTCCCGTTGGTGCTGAATCGGATGGTGTGATGGGTGTTGGTGTACATGTGTGCTGATGTGTGTAGATGTCGGTGTGTAGTGCTCTCACGAGTAGTGTAGAATGTGGATTGTAAGCGTACTGTGGTGAAAGTTGCGTGTTAGCGATCTAATTTTGAGTCGATGTGGTGAAGGTTGCGTGTTAGTGATGTAAGTTTGAATCGATGTGGTGTGGTAATGTGGTGTGTGTGTTGAGATCAGGGGAGGATGCTCATTTGTACATTCTAGCCCCCCTAGGCGAGTGTCTAGCCTAGTAGCCCCTGAAGCCGTTGTAACGTGGCTACCACGTTGCTGAGGCCGGTGGAACGGCGCGATTGCGGCCTTGGCTGGTGCCTCCGGTTCGGGGTAGGATTGCGGTGACGCCAGAAACGTGAGTCCTCCGTAGGGTAGGCCGGCCTGCGTGGTTGCGATCATTGGGTCTTCTGATGGCATTACGGCTGCGAGGAGCATCATGACGCCCGCCATCGAGTACGCCGGTGCGGTGTAGCAGAGTATGGTGGTGACGCATGCGTACTTGGCACTGGTAGCCCGTTATGTACTCTTGCGTAAGATGGGTGGGCGCCAAACAATTCAGGCAATGTCCATTGCCTGAGCGACCTGCTGGCGTTGCTGAGGGGTCATCCCCATGAAGATGTCACAGCGTAGCAACCGATGACGACGGCGACATAGAGTGCACTCGAGTTGTGGTCGTTCCGGAGCCGTTGATCGCGTGTCGTTATGTGAAGCCGTTGAAACTGCTTGGGGAGCTGCGGTGGCTATGGTGGTTCGCGGCGCTGCGACTAATGTAGTCTTCGAGCGCGGAACGGTAACGGCCGAACGTATTGTGGGCGTGGGCGCAGTTGGCATCTCGGCATCCATTTTTATATGTTAAAAGATTTTATTTTAATTAACATATATATATATTAGGGTGTGCCATTTTGAGGCAACCTTTTTTTTCAACTGAAAAACAGGCTCAAAACTTTCGAAATGTGTAAAATAAAAGTCACTCAAAAGATGAGCTCT
This sequence comes from Bactrocera correcta, assembly GCA_027475135.1. Taxonomy (NCBI): domain Eukaryota; kingdom Metazoa; phylum Arthropoda; class Insecta; order Diptera; family Tephritidae; genus Bactrocera; species Bactrocera correcta. The sequence goes on from CM050322.1 coordinate 59,396,889, forward strand.
TAATATTAATATTAAGAGGTGCCTCTTTCAAATTTTCTGTTTTCCATATAAATAACATGGAAAAAAAATCATTTTTTTTGTGGTGGTTATTGTGCGGAGGTTTTATATGTGCACGCGATGGCTGCCAGTAGGGATAGAAAACTCGATTCCGATTCTACTAGAGAATCGAGTTTTCTCGTAAAATAATCGATTTTTCGAATGTCAAGAACCGATTCTTAATCGTCTTCGACTACTGAAAAATCAATTATTTAACGAGAAAAATCGATTCTCGTGTAGAATCGGAATCGAGTTTACCATCCCTGCTGGCAGCCATCGCGTGCACATATAAAACCTCCGCACAATAACCACCACAAAGAAAAATGATTTTTTTTCCATGTTATTTATATGGAAAACAGAAAATTTAAAAGAGGCACCTCTTAATATTAATATTAAGAGCTCATCTTTTGAGTCACTTTTTTTTTTACACATTTTGAAAGTTTTGAGCCTGTTTTTCAATTGAAAAAAAAAGGTTGCCTCAAAATGGCACACCCTAATATATATATATGCATATGGGCATTGGTGCCACGAAATGTGGCACGAGTGAGTCGTCATGTGGATCGACTCCCTTTTTTTGGTTTTTGTTGCTAGCTATTGATGCTGGAGCATTTTATCATTATTTATTTTTCGTTTCTTTGTTTATTAATTACGGTTACGTTATTTTCGGTTTACTGTGTGGTTTTATCGGCGGAGATCGACCACGCGAATATGATCGTCGCAGCCGTAGTAGAGCTTCTCTATGCGGCCAAACCGCCATTCGGTGGGGGGGAAGACAATCGTAATTGATTAAGACACAATCTCCAAGCTTAGGCGCATTTTCTGTGATTTTCCATCGGAACCTTCTGTGGAGGTCCTTTAAATAATCATGTTTCCATCGGCGACTGAAGTCATGATGGGGAATTTTAATTCTTTCCCAACGTTTTAATAAGGAAAGCGACTGCACGCCTGAATCAGGTGTGGTCAGAATGGGCGCTCCTTTAAGAAAATGCCCTAGTGTGAGGGCAGTAAAGTCTGAGGGATCTTGCGAGAGTGCAGCGGGAGGCCGTGAATTAAGAACGGCTTCAATTCTAGTTAAGATGTCGTGAATTCTTCACAATTAAATTTGTGGTTGCCAGTTATCTTTTTAAAATGAGATTTGAAGCTTTTTACGGCAGGTTCCTATAAGCCACCTATATGTGGAGCGCTTGGGGGGCTAAACTGCCAATTGATACCTTGGGGAGCATATTTTTGTACAATGTCCGGTGAGACTTGTTCCATAAAATCCACAAATTGTTTTTTTGTGGCTCTTTGAGCTCCGATAAATGTCTTACGATTTTCGCTCATGATTTTTGATGGAAACCCACGTCTTCCGACGAAGCGAGCAAATGCTGCGAGAAAAGCCTCCTTTGTCAGATTCGTACATAGCTCAAGGTGCACTGTTTTTGTCGTGAAACAAACAAAAACAGCCTTATAGCCAATCATGAGGGTAGGAGACCTTAGCATGGATGCCTTTATCATAAAAGGCTCAGCAAATTTACACCTGTAGTGGTGAAAGGCAGATTGCAGCGTTCAGGTGGAAGTGCTGCCATAATCTGCGATCGCATTTTATGCATAGTGCAGATTTTGCACATGAAAATGCACTTCTTTATTTGGGGCTTCAGTCGGGGTATGTACAGCTCTTGGCGGACCATATGTTGCATGAGGCGATGTTCGGCATGAAGCATCAGTATGTGGATATATGCGATGAATAAGGTGGCAAATGGACACCTCTCAGGTATAATTATAGGATGACGTTCATTATATGCTAGGCTTGAATTTGCAAGCCGAGCATTCGCAGGAAGCAGACCTTTCGTGTCTAGAAATGGATTTAATACTAAGAGAGAGCTCTTTTTATCAATCGGCTTCGATTCTCTTAGTAAAGATATGTCGCGGCTGAAATAGCGCGTTTGGGTTGATGCGATAAGGGCGATTTTTGCCTTTTGCAAGTCTTGGTGCGTCAAAGTGTCACATTGGGATTAGGTTGCCCATTTAGCTTTATGCTTGAGTCGCTCTATGAATCTGAGCATATAGGCGACTACTCTAAGCGCTCGGGGGAACGATGAGAATCGTTCAAGGATGTCAGTATCATCCAGGGTTGTATGATAGGCATCCGTTTTCGTCTTTCTGGTGCAATTATGTTGCGCATGGGCGATTGTGGCCAAGAATCGGGAGATTCTGTTAACCATTGGGGGCCATTCTACCAGAGGGTGGAAGTGGCGAGATGCAGAGGTTTGCATCCTCTTGTACCTAGATCTGCAGAAATATAAGTTTTCCACGCATGTGGTGGTTTTTCTAACCAGGCTAAAACTATCTCGGAATCGGACCATAAATATAATCTGTATTTCGCCATATTTAAGTGGATCTGCACCATTGAAGCTATTTTTGCTAGTAGCAGAGCGCCACAGAGTTCAAGTCATGGGAGACTTAGAGTTTTTAGAGGCGCAACTTCTGCTTTTGCCGCTAATAGGTGGCTTGTAGTTGCAACATCGCTTTGTGTACGCACATATATAGTGGCACAATATGCTTTATCAGAGGCGTCGCAGAAGCTGTGTAGTTCCACTTTGTATTCGGGGGAATAGTTTACCCACCGCGGAATTTGTATCTTCGAGATGTCGTTCAAATTATTAGCGAACTGGGACCATTTTTCTAAGCGAAGAGGTTTCACTTGTTCGTCCCACTCGGTTCCGTCTAGCCATAATTCTTGTATCAGGATTTTCGCCTGTATCATAATTGGCGAAAGCCATCCTGCGGGGTCAAAAAACTTTGCCACAGAGGAGAGAATTTGTAATGGTGGATAATGCGGATATGGACTCAGTCGTGTATGAAAACTGGTCCGATATTGCATTTAATTTTATGCCTAGTGTTTTTGTTGTACTTTCCTTTTCAAATATAAGGAAATTAGTATCCAACAAATGGTCTTTAGGAATATATTTTAAAATATTTTTGTGATTGGCTGTAATCTTTTTTAAAGGAAACCCTGCGGTATTGAGGGCATTTATTACCTGTGATAAGGTCTCGTATGCTTGTGTAAGAATGTGGCTTCCAGACAGGATATCGCCTAAGTACGTTTGCGTGTTTAAGACTTGTGTTGCCAGTGGAAATTCTGGCTTTGTGTCTTCTGCCAGTTCGTATAGTGTACGAATAGCTAGATATGGGGCACAGTTTACGCCAAAAGAAACTGTTTTAAGTTTAAAGTCGCGTAGTGGACTATTGGCAGATTTTCGGAAAATAATCCGCTGAAAATCTTGATCATCTTTATGTACCAGTATTTGTCGATACATCTTTTCGACATCCCCATTGAATACGTATTTGTATATACGCCAATTTAATATGAGGAGCATTAAATCTGGTTGGAGTGTGGATCCAGTGAATAGAATATCATTTAGGGAATTACCCGAGCTAGTGGATCGTGAGGCATTGAAGACAACTCGAACTTTTGTTGTTTTTTTCTCAGGGTTTACTACTGCATTAAATGGCAAGTAGAAAGAGTAGTATTTGCCTCTTATGATATTTTCTCATGGGCTTACTTCCTCCATGTGATCTAAATGAAGGTATTCTTCCACGACACCATCATAATCTTGTTTAAGCTCACCTTTTCTAAGTAGGTTTTTCTCCATACTTAGAAACTGCTGTGTGTCTGGAACTTGTTGTTTTAGTGGTAGTCGTACGACATACCGACCATTCTCTGATCGAGTAGTTGTGGCTTCGTAAAAGTCTTCACAATACTGATCTTCTGGTGTTGTAATTGAAATGGGGGGGGAGTTCTTCTAACTCCCAAAATTTTCTCAATTGTGAATTGAGGTACTCGTTTGAGATTTCCTCAACTTGAGTTGTCATTGGCAGTGACTGGTTCCGCAACTAGTCCACTTAGGACCCATCCGAAAATGATATTTTGCGCCAATAGTGTTTTCGAAATTTTTTCAACAATTCAATTTTTTTTCTAATATGATTTGCGGTATAAGGTCGCTGCCTATTAGGATGTCTATTTGAGCTGGCGTGTTGCAGTTGGGATCTGCTAGAATCAGGTGTGAATTTTTATCCCAATGCTTGCTATTTATTTTATAGCTTGGAAGCATGTTTGTTAGTTGCGGTAAGACAATAACATTTGTTTGAATGCGCTTATCCGCTTGGGGGGAAATTAGGGTAATGGGGCAGATTTTAGCCTATTTTGTGCCCTAGATGCTATGAATGATCGTTGCGATTCTTGGTCTATTAGGGCTCTTAGTTTGAATAGTTCTCCTCGATGCTCGATGGAGACAACTGCTGTGGGTAGTAGTACTCAGATTGATTACCAGAAAAGGATCCCAATTGTGAGTGGGAATATTTTGTGTCGATAGAACCCACAAACAATTTAACACAGTGGATTCTAGTTTGATGAATTCTTCACTGGTTTCTCTTTGAATTCTATTCAAGTTCATAAGTATCGTTACTTGCTTGTCAACTAATATTCTCTCATTTTTTTATCTTTGTCTTAAAGTTTCCCAAGCTAAATTAAAATTATCGTCATTCAATGCGAACTGCTTGACTATTACGCCTGCTTGATCTTTAGTTTTGTATCGGAGGTGATACAGTTTCTGCGCTTGTGATAATTTTGGATGGCTTATGTACACGGCTGTAAACATGTCCCGAAAGGACGGCCATTGTTCATAACCTCCATGAAATATTTCCGTATCACACGCTGGCACTTTGAGATGAATGCCTAAAGTTGCCTCTTGGGCTTGCAATTGTGGTAACTCTACTCTACTGTGGGGAGTAGATAAAATTGACTTAATAAGTTTTAATTGATCTGATATCATTGCTTTTGTGTCTTCATAGCGGTCTAAGCAATTTTCGTATTTGGCGTAAGCCGAAGATTTGAAATTTAGAGGTAGATCTGAATCATCAGTTTCTACTATTGCGTCGTATGCTGCTTGGAGCCGTGTCCAAAAATTGTCAATAGATTTATTTTTAATTTCTAGTACCGATTCAGAGTTGTTCTGAATCGGTGAATATGCAAATCGAGTGCAGTATTTAATCAAGCTGCCACTCTCAGAAATGAATTTAATATAAGAAATATTTTCCCCCGTTTTTGCTTTGTAGCACCTTGCTTCGAGCGTGTAGCTTCCGCAGGTGTACATGGGCTCTTGTCATCATTAATCATTTTTGGAGTTCTTAGGAATTCTGTTTTAGATTATTTTGAATCTGTGCCCATTCAGAAAAATTTTATAATAGAAAAGTTTGTTCCCGAAAACTCCTTTTAATAAATAAGAGTTTTTTATTTCCGAAAATTGGATTATTAAAATATATGTATAACCGAAAGCTCTTTTCAATAAATAAGAGCTGTTATTTCCGAAAAAGAATTTAAGAATGCGTTATCGCTTTAATTGCTCGAGTATTTACTTGCGTTTTCTTTTTTTTTTATCGGAAAAATATTTTTTATGGTTTTATCCGTGTGCCTTTATATCAGCGTATCAGCGCGCACTGAACACTAGGTCAATACCCTTTGTATATACGTGTGGATGTTATGTGCATATAATATGCGTTAAATGAAATATGTGCACTTACGCTTGTTCTTGTTTGACAAGAAACAAGAAAATGCTCGGAAATCGCCAAATTGGACTTTTAATATTTGAATGTATGTACAAAGGTAATTAGTTTGCAATATTTAATTTTTTCAACCAATGTTGATTTTTCGCACAGTTTATTTAATTTCTTGTATCCTATGTTTATAGGTATACAACATTCGAAAGTTTTCGGCAATATAGTTGTAGAATATTTCGCGTTTATGTATTCGCGGTTAGAAATATGCGATAAAAGCGCTACTGTATATATTTATATATATGTATGTATGTATTAATTAGATTTTGTTTATATACATACATATGTATATTTCGTTTGCGGATATGTATATATGTATGTTTGTATTTGTTCTTTTTATGTTTTATTCCTATTTCTGCCTTTGCTTACTTTGGAAGCAATCTCTCTCACAGCTGAATAATCTGAAGCGGTATTGCATTTGCAAGTATCCCTCTCACAGTTACTAAGCCGAAGCGGTATTGCCGGAATAATTAGCAAGTAAATACTTGAATAATGATATTTTTTATTGTTTTGGATTGTGTGTATTGTATACACGAAGGTAAATCTTAAGGGCATATAATAACTTATTTGGTTATATATATATATATGTATATTGAGGATACATATATATATATATATATTATTTTCCGTTTTGTTTAGCGATTATATGGGTAACTGAATTTACCGCCGAGCTTTCACTAACTGTTTTTATTAAACGGATTTAGTAGCTATCAGTTTTTGCTGTTGACCGTTGGCGCAACGATACATACATATATACATATATTATATATAACGATAAAAATCAAATGTGAAATGGAGCACTCACTTTATGTTCCCTCAGGGATTTTGAGGAGTTGTGTTAGCAAGAAAAATCGGGTGCGTGTGCGCTTTTTTTGTTCCTCCTGTTGTTGAGCTGCTTTCTCTCCGCTGTTCCAGTGTTGGTTGTTATTTTTTGTTATTAATTTAAATGATTTTAGATTTTTTTAAGTTTTGCGCCCGATTTTTTAAATTTCGCGCCCGTTTGGTTAGCAAAGTTTTAATTGTTGTGCTGGTTTTGGAGCTATTGATTTCTGTATTAAATTTCACTGTTTTTCCTTCTTTTTTTTCCGTTTGTTTTGCACTTGTATGCACTTTTTTCCTTCTCGTTTGTTTTTGTACTTGTATGCACTTCACTGCGCTTTATGTTCACCGCACCTTTAATTACCGTTTTTTTTTGTGCTGTTATATGTATGTTTTATATGCTCATATGTTCACTTTTATACATATATATATTTTTTGCCACTTACTTTTTTTTTTTTTTGATTTTTTGTGTCACTGCACTTCACTATTTGTACCACTGTACCTTTCTGTAGGCTCGAAGGACCATATTGAAGTTGTGCACTCATCTTTTTGGGATTTTTTATACCTAAAATTAAAATAGCGGAAAGAACTGAAAAGTGAATTTATCCGTGAGTATCGAGAACCACCGAACAGCCTTTTATTTTAGATGGACAAACCAACTTGCGATGACTTATTGAAAATAAGTGCAATACAAATATAAATGTCAAAAAAAGCTTTTCTTGCGGTGAGGATCTGGATGTAGAGGCGGGACGCGTAGAGATTGTCGAACCGATCGCTGTTAATGTCGCAAACGAACTGAGAGGAGTCGATCTGTTTATCGGTCCTTCCTGATTCCCGTTGGTGCTGAATCGGATGGTGTGATGGATGTTGGTGTACATGTGTGCTGATGTGTGTAGATGTCGGTGTGTAGTGCTCTCACGAGTAGTGTAGAATGTGGATTGTAAGCGTACTGTGGTGAAAGTTGCGTGCTAGCGATCTAAGTTTGAGTCGATGTGGTGAAGGATGCGTGTTAGTGATGTAAGTTTGATTCGATGTGGTGTGGAAATGTTGTGTGTGTTGAGGTTGGGGGAGGATGCTCATTTGTACACTCCTAATGAGAATATTGAAATCCTCGTCCATATTTCAAAACCAGCTAATCCTAAAGACAGTATTACAGAAGGGAGCTATGCAAACGTGGTGAAAGGCAATACTGCACAAATGCAATTGCCCAAAACCAACCAAATGGAAGCGTTGAAACTATGATATATATGACACAATTTATGACTTCAATGCAAAATATGATTCAAGAGATAATAAAATCACAAAACCAAATGTTGCAAACTTTTTTAAGTAAAAAGTAAGTGTATTAAATATTTGTTTATGGAATGCTAACGGCGTTAACCAACATAAATTGGAACTTTATTAGAATTCTGAATGAAAATAATATTGATGTAATTTTATTGTCAGAAGCTCATCTTACGAACAAAAACAATTTCTATAGACTCTATGTTACAAACCACCCAGATGGAAAGGCACAAGGAGGAACAGCAGTGTTGGTTAGAAGACGGTTAATTCACCACGCAATAGGATCATATTACAACAATAACTACGAGTATAAAATATCGCTGCGTGGACGTAAATCTGACGGCCTTATACTGCCCACCTCTGTTTAAAATTACAGATATCCAATTTAAAGATTGTTTTGAATACTAGGCCATAGATACCAGGTAGAGATTACAATGCAAAACATACATATTGGGGCACACGTCTAATTAATCCGAAAGGACGACAGCTATATCAAACTGTTATAAATAGGCACAATAACCTTGAAATAATATCTCCTTGAAAGCCGACATTTTGACCTAATGATCGTAGGAATATGACAGATTTAATTGATTTTGCTGTAATCAAAAATATAGATAAATCGCACATAACAGTTGATACATGTACTGATATATCTTCAGATCACCCTCCTGTACTAATAAAGTTATGTGAACAACCCATATTCGCTAATCCAAAAGTGTCTAACGTCTTATAAAACGAATTGGCTAAAATATAAAAAAGGTCAGTAGCCACATTAATATTGAGTACAAAATAAATACAGGAAGAGATACTATTGACGAAAGCATAAGAGAAGTCAATAATATAATAACCAGCGCAGTTGTCTTAGCCACACCAAACAAAAGCTATAAGCCGCTTGGTTTCAGAAAAATCTCTAATAGAGAAATAGAAATGCTTGTAAATGAAAAAAGGCATGCAAGACGTAAATGGCAGATAAACCGTTCTCCTTCCACTCAGCTTCAATTAAAATCTGCTGTACGTAAATTAAAAAAAGCGCTTAAGCGTGTGGAATAATTGATCGCCGAAATGTAAAATAATAAAGAAGCTGTGTCCAAATTCAAACAAGCAAAATTCCTTTTGGAAAGCCCAAAAGTTCATAAAGCCACCAACTGACTCCTAGATGCCTTTACGAGACATGGGTAGAATTTGGGCTCGAAGTGATAAGGAAAAGGCTAATTGTTTTGCAAATCACCTCGAAAAGGTATTTCAACTTAATTGCCCAAAGAACAACTTTAAGCTGTTAATCTTACCCAACCCGTCTAAAGAGTCGCTCGAGTCTTTTAAAACTTCACCTTCTGAAATTATTGGAATCATCAAACAACTTAATCCAAAAAAGTCCCAAAAATGCTAATTGAGTTACCAATTATTGCCGTGCTCTCTTTGCTCTTCAATGCGATGTTTAGTTTCGGATACTATTGAATTTCATGGAAAAAGTCGCAGATTATCTATCTCATTTCCTCCCCTAAAGTATTACAATACCAATGCATCAATTTGGATTTCCTGTGAAACATGGCACATTAGAGCAAGTTAATAGAATTACTAACGAAATAGGGAAAGCATTTGAGCACTGTTCAGCAATATTTCTAGATGTAGCTTAGGCGTTTGATAAGGTGTGGCAGGAAAGCCTTTTATCTAAGATTAAAAAAACTTCTCCCTTTAGCGTTGTATAAAACATTGGAGTCTTATTAAAATAATAGACAATTATGGTGAAAGTAGAAGATTTCATATCGGATGAAAGACAGAGAAGGGCTGGTGTACCACAGGACAGCGTTTTTAGGCCTAACACTATACATCATATATACATCAGACCTTCCAACAGCTAACTATGCATTAAATTCCACTTTTGTGGATGACACAGCTATATTGAGCCGTAACAACTGCTGCATTTTGGCATCAAGAATATTAGAGGAGCATTTAAGATCTATCGAAGAATGGCTAGCGAACTAGCGTATACATGTGAATGAAGAGAAGTGTAAGCATGTTACATTTTCGCTTAGACCAAAAACGTCATAAAGCCGATTTGGATGCATGGCATTCAACTGTGGCGTACGACCTGTACAACTAATATTGATATAATACAAAGGTTTCAATCGAAAATGCTTTGAACAATTACGTGTTCACCGTGGTACATGCGTAATGAAAATATTTATAAAGACCATGGTATTCTTAAAGAAAGAAATAGAAGATAGCAGAGTTAAATATTAAAGAGCGACGTATTACCAAAACAGCTCAATCACTTGCTGGAGCCTGTCTAGTTTTTAAATAGATTTAAGATTTTACAACTTATTGTTAGGCTTAAAAAAGCAGATCCAGTAAATAATATAATACTAAGAGAAAAAAATTGGGATGCCGTGAAGACTTTGTGCGAAGAAAAGATATCTGCCAGAATTGCTTCAAAAAGAGGCATGGAGCTGGTAATTCCTTCCAAAATTGATGTACTCGTTGTCCAGGGCAGGCAAAACATAATAGCTTGCTTTGTTCAAAGAGAGGGATGGCAATACAAGCCCTAACTATTAAGATTGAAGAACCTCAGTGCAGGCGAAAGATAAAGGGAAAATGTGAAGCAACAAGTGCCAAGCGGCATAGTATTTTATTTATTTATTTATTTATTTAGTTAAGTCTATGAACGTAAATTCTAACAGACTATTGGAGAATTAGGATGCAAATTAGAGTTCTAAAATAATTAAATTACAATTACATAAGTAGATAACTTAAACTAAAAAACAGAATTGAGGGTATTAATGAAGGATACCTTAGAGTGAGAAAAATCAAGAAGAACTTTCTCGGAAATCGTGTTAAACTCACACACAGCACGCTTAAGAGGAGCATATTCAGCAAAATTAGTACTTTCGTTTTTATAACAGAACTAGAGGACCCGTCCACGCTTCACTGTGGCTGATACATAGACAATACTACTACCATCTATATATTATATATGATTTCTATTAGTTGATTATAACTATTAGTTAATGAGATATAATATTTTATGAAGAAATTTGTGTTAGTTTACAAAAAAATGGATCATAAAGCATAAGCATAAAGCATTTGGCTTTTTGGGGAAAATACTGTTGAATTTAGGCTCAGAGAAATCCACCGTTGAAAAGATATTTGCTAACCTGGAAACAGGCGAAATGAGCAAAGTAGGTGCCTCGCAAGTTCATGATCCAACAAAAACAACGAACAACTGATTCTGAGAAGTGTTTTAGTGCTCTCTAATCCGAATAAAGCCGAAATTTTTGGTCAGTGATAGAAACATAGCTCCATCATTTCCCACTGGAGTCTAATCGACAGTCATTGTATTGAACTCCACATGATGAACCTGATGAACCGGTTCTTAGGCGTGGAAAAACAAAAAGGCGGCGGGAAAGGTTATGACACCAGTCTTTTGGGATGCACATGGTATAATACATGCTCAACGACTGATTACTGAGCCAGTTATAATCTATTTCACTGCGTATTTGGTGCAGTTCTTTTCTTCTATTCCAAATACTTAGCAATTGTATTATTTTTGAGAAGACTCTCCTTAAAATTGTACGCATATATTCAAATGATTCCTACAAACATGAATTTTGAACAAATGCTTATGTTTTGAAATATAATTTTTGAATTTATGAGTCGTATTAAACTTTGACATAAAGAGATAAAGGATATCCTATGTGCTTACACTGGTTCTAAGCTACCTCTTCACCAATTTTCAGCGAAATCGGTTCAGCCGTTCTTTAGTTATAAATGGTGTAACTAACATCAACTTTCTTTTATATATATAGATTGGGGAATAGATCTGAGACAACACTGAGGAGTATTGAAGTTAATTTTCCCTAATAAATAGGGACAGTCAATACCTCCAATAATTACATTGAAAAAAAATGAAAGGCAGAGAACGGACCGTCGATTTGCCAGTAATTTAATATGTAAAAGCAATAACGAGATGTATACGATGGTATTGGGTCAACGAACTTTAAGGAGCGGAGAGCAAATTTAAGAAAAATCTTTTGAACACGCTCGAACCTATTAATTGATGATATGCAATATGGTCTCCAAATGAACAATGCGTACTCCAAAATGGACCGAAGAAAACATGTGTACAGTAATTTAAACGTGTAGGGGTCGGAAAAATTTAAAGCATTTCGACGGACAAAGCCGAGCACATAGAATGATTTAGAAGATTAGTCCAAGATCTTTGATTTCAGTAACGCATTTTAGGTCACAATTAGAAATATTGTAACTTGAGAATAAGATGTTACGACCCCTACCATAAAAGATCTGAGAGCATTTATCTAGATTCAGAAGAAGCTTCAATTTCAGGCACCAATCATAAAAAGTATCAATATCACATTGAAGTTTGGATACATTTTGTGAGTTTTTGGATGTTGCAACAATTTTTAAGTCATCTGCATATAACAGAAAGTTAGTGAAAGAGAAGCAACATGAAATGTCCATGATAAACAGCACAAAGAGAAGTGGACCCAAGATGCTACCTTGTGGCACTCCCGAAGACGCAATGAATGAATCAGATGACACTCCATCGACACTGACAACGCACCATCTCTTGTGCAGATATGATCTAATCCACTGCAAGAAGACCGAGTGCAACCCTAAAGATGATAATTTTTTAGTTAGAATATTGTGTGAAACTTTATCAAATACTTTAGAAAAATCTGTGAAGACACAATCTACCTGAAACCCAGCGGAGAATGCAGACATACAATAATCGCTAAAACCCACTAAGTTTGACACAGTGGAGCGCCCGAAGACAATGCTGATTGACATTAATTATTGATTTTACTGAAAAAAAAAAAAATTATTTTTAACAGAACACTCAAAAACTTTCGCAATAGCAGAAAATTTAGAAATAGGCCTGTAACTGGAGACTACATCCTTTCTACCACCTTTGAGAATAGGGGTAATGCATGTCAATTTCCAGTCAGAAATAAAATTCTCAGAGGAGAGAGACTTAGTGAAGATAAGCATGAGAGGATATACCAAGGCAGTACAATCGGTATAAGTCTTGGCGGAAATCCATTCAAATCCAGTTTGGATGATGACATATAGCGGGATTCTGGAACCAGTCTCTAGACTCTATTTGAGACATTTTGGGGTAAAATCTCAATTTGTGACTTGTTACTATTCATTAAACAGTCTCTAGCAATAGTCTCAAAATATTGCCTCAAATTTGAGACCTGGTTTGGTCACAAAATCAAAAAGAACTCTTGTCTGCCATTTTGAATATACTGAATAGAGATCATCATAGGTATTAATCGATTGTCGGTTTTTTATATTCTGTAAGCAACTCAAACAGAAAAAGGTTAAAAAAAAATCAATTTTACATAAATTTCGTAAATATTATGAAACAAATTCAATATATATTTTTATTTTTATTAACAATTATTTTTTTTGACAATGTTATAGAAAGTTTAATAACTGAATAATGAAATGTAATAGATTTTGTGACTGTCACTTACAGAATAGCAAAATCGTCTCAAGTCTCAAAAACTGTCTCAGACTTACCGTTCGATTCTGTAACGTGAGACAGTATCAAGTCTCTAAATTTGAGATTTTGAGTTAGAGACAATTTTTGAGACTTTAGACGATTTTTCTATTCTGTAAGTGACAGTCTCAAAATCTATTGCATTTCATTATGCAGAGATGTTTTTACTCTTGAATGATAATAAATATGTCGATAACAAATATTAACTTTTCTATAACATAGTCAAAAAACATAATTATCAATAAAAATAAAAATATATGTTGACTTTGTTTCATAATTTTTACGAAATTTATGTAAAATTTATTTATTTTTAACCTTTTCGTGTTTGAATTGCTTACAAAATGTAAAAAAAACGACAATCGATTAATATCTATGATGATCTCTATTCAGTACATTGAAAATGGCAGCAAGAGTTCTTTTTAGTTTTGTGACCAGCTAACTACCAGGTCTCAATATTTTGAGACTAATGCTAGAGACTGTTTAGTGAATAGTAACTAGTATCAAATTGATACTTTGTCTCAAAATGTCTCAAACAGAGACTAGAGACTGGTTACAGAATCCCGCTATTAAAATCTCAAATTTAGAGACTTGAGACTACATCACAGTACAGAATCGCACGGTTAATGTAACAAATAGCCTTGGCAATATCATCCGGTGAAAGACACAGTGCAAAGAATGTATATTTATGGAGAAGGTTCTCGATGTCGAAAATTTAGGGAAATTTAAATTTTGGGATATTTACTGTTTTGGATGAGCGTGTTTCACCACTTAAGATCAGGGGCATGAAAATAGCAGAATTGAGCATTTTCAGTGTTAAATGAGAAAACTTATGCTATTTCCGATGCTAAGGAATGTACGCTTACAAATTCGCATAGTTACAATGCGCAAACGACTCTGCATATAATTTATATACATACATACATATTTATTTGCAGACCTTTAAAAGTTTTGATAACACATTAAAAGTCCAGCGGTCGCACATATTCATGTATGTAATTATGTGAGCATGTAAACAAAAAGAACCATACGCATAATGTTTGTAAATCTGTCCACACACAACTATGTATGTAAATAAGTACACATATTGTTTCATGCGAAATCTCCGTTGTCCCGGAAAACCAATGGCTGAAGCTCATGTTTTGTCGAAGAGTCAATGTGTCGAAGAACTGACGCAACGACAAACGTTGTATTGTTGGTAGAAAATCCGAGCTGTGCCGAAAAATGCAAACGAACGAACGCTAATTGTCATTGCTTCTCTTGTCGCTGTAACAGTCTCGCCTACAAACCTGCGTAAATATGTAGGTTTATGTGTGAGCTTGCATTCATATCGCCGAAGATTTTTGCCAGCCGCCTAAAAATATTTTTTACATTCCTTAACAAATACGGTCAATCCCGGTTATGTGCCACAATCAAAGACAAAGATTTTTGTGGTTTGTTAAAAATAAAAATATAATATGGCACATGAGCGAGTGCGGACACTTAGGCGAGTGGTGCTTAAAACAATAATTTCTACGTATTTCAAAAAACAAACCGTGAGAAGCTGCAAGATATAGGCAGTTAAGAGGGATGATTTTCATTTAAGCGGAGTACTACTTAACTGGGAATCACTGTACACCTAAATCAGAGGAATATAGAATATTTTCTTTGATACATTTCTTGGCAAGAAAATCGACAAATAAACTATGTTGACAATTTTATTCTTACATATTTGAATACATATATTTGCGGGGTTGTCACTTTTTCCTTCTCATACAAATATCAGAAATTGTTCAATTTATGATTTTTAGCTCTTGCCATCGTCGCGAAAAGACGCTTGTAGGCAAGGCATTGTCGGGGTGATCGATGAAGTATTTGCCCGTGTGCCAAATAAAATAAAAATTAATAGAATTTGGGTGACAATACAAATTTGTATATTTGAGGGTGTGTAATATGTAATATGAGTGTTAATAAATACAATTGTGTGGGTTTGTATAATTAAGGGGTTATTTATACATATATAAGTACAAGTAAATTAAGTAAAATCTGATGTGGGCAATTTTTTCCCGCGTTGAGATGATGATTTTACTGCTGGTGTATTTGTTGTTGCTGCTAATACTGCTGCTGTAGAGTTTTGTTGTAACTGCAGCTGTAAGGTTTTGGCGCCTGTATATGTCCGTCCGCTCTAGTGACTTTGTTTTATTGTGTCTTTTTGTTTTGTTGGGTACTTCGCTGTTATGTTGGCGCTGTTGAGTGGTTTTTGCATTGTCCTCTAATTCGTATTTAGACGAGTTAGGAGGACAATGCAGGGATGTGTTCATTTAATATGTACATCCCGGCCGCCTTGCAGTGTCTGCGAATAAAAAGATTTTTAGATCTGTTTTGATTTGGGTAAATGAGTATTGTTATGAAAAATAAAAAATCGCACAAGCACCAGTTAAAGTCCAACCGAGTGCGGTGTTTTGTGCGATCACGGTGCTGTTATCTTTGTTGAATAATCCGGGTTTAATTAATCTTGGATAGATGTCAGCTCCCAGTTCCAACATGATTTTGTCGTTCTTCCAAAATGTAGGGTCGGCTAGGACTAAGTGGTCGAACTTCTTAATGATTTCGACACTTAAGTCACGATTATAGGGTCGGGTCGGTAAATCATGCGTCAATAGGCAGTTAATGATCCTATGATGACTTTGCATATACGGTGCGAGTCGAGGTACGTTTTCGGTAACCACAATCTCTGAACCAGTTCTGATGCAATTACAGTCACCTTTCGGGTCGGGTTGATTATGGCTCGTATTTTATTCCATTTGCCATCGTGTTTAACTTTGATCATGACTGTTGGTATGAGCGTCGGCTTGGCCAGTAACGTGGGTAGATCTTTTTGTCTATGTAATCTTTTTCGCTTTTTGATGATTTCGTTGGCTCTTTGCAGAACAACCTGGGGTGCCTATGTAGGGTTCAATGGTGTTCCCCATTACACGTGGCACATCGTTTTTTACTTGTGCACTTTTGGGTGGAATGCGATCTGGCCAAGCACTTGACGCAGTACATGTATTTATTGACTGCGTCAAACTTTTCGTTGATGTTTATTTGGGTGAATTTTGAACATGTTACCAGTCTATGATCCTTTTACCACAATCCACAGGCGACGTGTTTGTGTGCTCGTTTTGTTGAACGGCTGATAGTACGCCGGGCCGTGCGATGGGTACTTCCTCGTTCTTCTCGAAGAGGGAAAAGGCTGATGGTACGTCGGGCCGTGCGATGCATATTTCCACGCTCCTCTTGAAAGGGAGAAAGGGTCGCTTTAAAGCGATATAGGCGTCTTGCCAGGGTTCCTTCGTCGGAAAGTGGGCTGATGCTACGTGTCACACTGAGTGATCGCAAAGTGAATGTGGGGCTGCTTTGGCGGCTGCTAATTGACTTCGTACTGCTTTGAGGGGCTATGTCACTATAAGGAAATAAGATTAATTATTTGGTAAAGTGACTGTTTTGGTTATTGGGCGGGTAATTGTTCCCTGAGAGGTACGTATGTCAACTACTCTTGCTTTATCGTCTGCACCGAGATACGTTTTTTCGATGCGACCAAGTCAAGTGTTTCTTGACGTATAACTACCATATCGTTGACGTCTATATTGCGCTGAGGGTATTTCCATTTATATCTTTTGTTGAACTCTTTCAGATATTCTTCTTTCCATCGTTTGCAGAAGTGTTGATGGAGTATCTTTAGTTTCTGCCATCTTTGTGTGATGCTTAGATGTGCATCTTCTAAGTTGGGTTCTGCTGGGATTATTAAAGGGGTACCTATCAAGAAATGGCCTGGAGTTAAAGGTTCTAAATTTGTTGGGTCTTCACTTAATGGGGTTGAAGGGCGAGAATTCAAGTAACTTTCGATTCGAGTTAAACGGGGAGCTAGTTCTTTGAAAGTGAATTTCTGGTTCTAAAACACCTTTATCAAGTGGCTCTTTAAACTTTTCACTCCTGCTTCCCAGAGTCCACCCATGTGGGGAGCTCCTGGAGGATTAAAGTGCCAGTTGAAGTTTTGGTGCGCTTCACTAGTGTCAGCAGATTTTTTTTTAGTTTCAGTACCGTTTTATTTATTATTATTTTCGTGTTTGTCACATATGTTTCAATATTATAAAAAATTATGAATTATAACAATGTTAAAAATATCTGTTGCTTGTGTTAATATTGTTGTATCCGAACGACGCCACTCGACGACTGACTTCACGTATCGATGCCATCTCTTGGCTATTGCTGTTTTTTACCCAGGTTGCCAGATTGTTGACAGTCTGCCTTTCCTGATGGGAAATCGACCTCGATTTCGGCGCCATCGTAGTCTTCGGGAACTAGTTCTTCATCAAGTTCGGGACAGTTGTGGCACTACGGCTTAAGTTTGCTTGACTCGTAAACGGATGAGAAAATTCGCGATTTTATTGGCACACCCGGCACGTCCTTTTTTAAATACCGATCATTATTCAATACCTTCGCGATACGATATGGTCCACGATATGGGAATGCCTTTCATCGAATCGTTTTTTCCATTTTTCTCTTTCGCGCTCGATATTTTTGGATGCAAGGGTACGTTTTTCAACTATTGGAATATTATTGATAGATTCGTACTACGTCTTCATGTACGGCGGCAACTAACTGACTGAAGGCAAGATCGCGTAAGCTAAAGTCAAAAATGAGTTCGTTTGCGCTATAACATGACGTTATATTTTTCTGCGAGTTAATAGAAAATTGTAAATTTCGTAACATTAAGTCCCATTCTTTTTGATTATCTACAGACGTCCGCAAATAATTAAGGATTGTTTGATTTGCGCGTTCAACTTGACCGTTCGACCGCGGGGTACGTACAACCGTTTTAACGTGTTTTATCCCGTTCTCTTCGCAATAGGCCGTAAAGGCTTTGGATGTGTAAGCGGTACCACGATCAAAAATTAGTTTAGCCGATAACCCAAAATAGCTAGTTATCTCGTTTAAGGTATTTATTACGTGAATCGTTCGCGTGTCGCGCACCGCTTTAACTATAAGATACTTAGAAAAGGCATCGGATATAGCCAAAATGTAACAATTTCCTTTCTTACCACGAATGAATCGACCTAGGTGGTCAACGTGAATTACGCGAAACGGTATCGGTTCTATCGGATCGTAGTGCATTACACCTTCGACTATACCGAATTGGGCTTTTCGATAGCAACAATCAATGCACGCGGCGATGTAATTCTTTAGGTATTTACGCATTTGGGGAAACCAAAACTTACTACGAATGCGGGTGATAGTCTTCTCTAACGCATGATGACCCATCTTGTCGTGGCATAGTTGAGCAATACGCCATCGTACAGCTTTTGGGTTGACGAACTTAAGGCCATCGTCTTCTAGACGATAAAGGCAGTGATTTTGGATTCGAAAATATTTCTTGATTTCTGTTTCTCGATCAGATTTAACATGACCTCGTAGAATGGCGACTATTTCTCGTAACTTTTCCTCTTGAATTTGCATAGTGTAAAGGCAATCGTTTACGTCGGCTTATATCTCGAGGATAGAACCTACCGGTTCCACGTTTTCAGCGGGCTAGCCTGCTACCGGAACGATGTACTGCTTCAAAGTCGAATTCGGATAATTTCAGCCACAAATGAGCGATTTTTGCTTTGAGCACTTTGTTATCTCGAACTTTGGCTACGGCTGCACAATCGGCCACAAGTCAAAATTTCTTACCAAGAAAGTGTATGCGGAAACGGTCTAGCACTTCGACAGCGGCGAGAGCTTCTAACTCATATGAATGAGATCGGCTTTCGGGCTCTGTGAAATGACGGCTGTAGTACATAGTTGGCTGCCACACTTTACCATCATACGACTGCATTAAAACACCTGCGAGGCCGATACTGCTAGCGTCTGTATGTACCTCATGCTGCGCATTTTGGTCGTAAAGTGCCAACACCGGAGCGGATGTCAAAAGATCGATAACACGTTGAAATGATTGTTGCTGTGGCTCATTCTAGCGAAATGAGTTGCGATCGGATTTTCGTAACATTGTTGTTAAAGGTTTAGTGATTAATGAAAATTCAGGGACAAATTTCCGAAAGAATACCGTGAGTCCTAGGAAACGTCTTAACTCTGTGATATTCGTCGGCGCTGCAAAATTGGAGATGGCTGATAGCTTACGGATCCCAGGCATTATACCATTCTCGGTTATCACGTGACCAAGGTATTCGATTTTACTTTCTAAAAATTTGCATTTGTCGATTCGCAAAGTCAAACCGCTTTTTCTAAGGAGAGTCAAGAACTTTTCAATACGCTGTAAACCTTCTTCAATCGTACGACTGGGTATAATGACGTCATCTAGATACGCCGAAACGTCACCCGATTTTATTGTAGCCACCAACGTGTTTATAACAGTTTGAAACATGGCCGGAGCATTGACCAGTCCAAAAGGCATTCTGTTAAACTCGTAGTGCCCTTCATTGGTGACAAATGCCGTGAATTGTTTCGATTTCTCCTCGAGCTCAATTTGATAGTACCCCATTCTTAAATCTAGCGTTGTAAAATATTTATTTCCTGCGAGCTGTGCGAAGTGGTCCTCCATAACTGGCATTGGGTATGACATTTTGGTTGTAATTTTATTTAGGCACCTATAGTCTTCGCAAAGACGATGCTCACCGTTTTGTTTTTCAACCAGGATGATTGGTGACGCGTACGGAGATTCGGATGGTCGTATAATTTCGTTTTCGAGTAATTCTTTGATGATATCGGCGACGGTTGGTCTTTTTGAAAAAAGGATACAATACGGCTTCATATTTACGGGTGTTTGCGAGTTCAGTTCAATTTCCATGCAGCATGTACTGATTCTACAGAGTCTTATCGCAAAACTTTCTTTGACGAGAGTACGACTGCTTCCCGGATCTACGAAAGCATTTGTACTTACGCCTATAACTTTAATTTGCTTTAAAATACCGTCAGAGATTTCGTTTTTCACTGGCTCGATTGCCCTTACAGGGTTTGATTTTTCGGGACACTTTTCGATTGTATGGTTAGTGCGTTGACATTTTCCACAACGAATTTTTTCTGTGGCTCCGGGCACTTAATGGAATAATGCCCAGTTTTTGAACAGTTGTAACACTTTATGTTCTCAATCGATTTTGGAATTGTGTTACGCGAACCGAACATAGGATTTATAGATTGTATTGGCTTTGGTTTAGAATGCGTGTTTATTTTCCCGTCGTTATAAATTGAATAGTTATTTATATCACGCAACAAATCAATACACCGTGTATAACTGTTCGAAATTTTTCTTTTCAAATCACTATCATTAATACCGTTGATGATGTGAACAACAATATCATTTTCAAAAAAAAACACATTTATTGCCGTAAGCTACCATGCGACAATAAAATTCTTGAGGAGATTCGTTTTACCCTCTTCTCATTTGCGACATTTTAATATGGGCATCGGCGACACTGTGTAACGTTGCAAAATCTTCAATAAATCGGTTTGAAAACGCGGACCAGGTCGTGTATACAACAGGCAAGGAATCGACCCACTGCTTGGCTGGTCCTTGCATTTTCTGTTGCACAGAAAAAGTAAAGAATTGTCATCGATACTGTATGCATTACGTAGTATTTCGAAGCGTTGAATAAACTGTGTAGCATTTAATGACATCTTTGAAATTGGATTTAACGATGGCAATAGGTCAATTATTTCGCGCACATTAAACATTGGACGCGGTTGCCAATTTTTCTGGTAGTGGACTGGCGCATACGGTGGATCCGATATTATGGGACAAGTTGGATAAACATGAACATGCGTGTACAGGTATTGAATAAGCTACTTGCTCATACGTTTGCGTGACCGGTATCTGCAGCGAGGATACCGGTATTTGCGTTTGTGAAGTCGGTGCCTGCAACAGAGGTACAGGGAATTGCATTTGCGTGGTTGGTACCTGCAATAGGGGTACTGCTGATTGCACGGTGTGTACGTTCGAGGATGTGAGAAGTGTATTTGTATCCAATGGTGACGAAATACGTTGTGGTGCAAAGTCTGACGATGTTGCAGCAACATTTTGCCGCAGTTCTATTTCGCGAATTGTCTTCTCTAACTCAGCAACTCGTTGTAACAATATCGAACTAGCACTTTCGTAATGCTCCTCCTTATGTTTATACCTCTCTAGACGATTTATGAGCATATTTTTGTTACCACTACAGGCGAGTCCTGCATCTCTACACATTTGTCTAAACTCAACGACGTTTTTATTGCTCAAATTTTCCATTATCACGTTTTGTTTTGCTACTGATGTTCAACGAGTTGAAGTTTCACGATATCAGCGAGCAAAGTACGATTGCGCGCTGAATAATAAACGAGCGTAGCAAACCAAACACACAATTAATTTTCGTTGTATTCGTTTATGTTGTGACTACGGCACAACAGATTCCAATGATATAGGCGAATGAATGGAACTCGTGGAACGTTAAAAATATTATGCGAGCGTATGGCTGCGTGAAACGTATGTGAAAAAATTTTGCATTGTTCTCCGTGTTGTTGTATAAGCGACGATTTACAAATATGTGGCGACAATGTGATAAACGATCGTTGTATTCTTTTTCGTCAACGATATTTGTGCATGCGTGAGTGGAATAACCACACTTCAATTTTTAGCAAGTGTTGTTCAGCTTATTCTGCTGAATGAAGAGCGACGAAACGAAAGAAAATGAGATATAACGAACTCTCTCTGAACTTGTGAGAAGCAAGGAGACAATTTTAAATTAACGGCGAATAATTTCACAACGAATGTTCAGCGGAGCCCCGATTTCCAAGAATTCTGCCAGCGGAGCCTCAACTTTGGAATTTTGAGTTCTTTTTATCTCACTTCTGAGTCAGGAGACCTCTTTTTAGTTTCAGTACCGTTTTATTTATGTTTCAATATTATAAAAAATTATGAATTATAACAATGTTAAAAATATTTGCTACTTGTGTTAATATTGTGTGTATCCGAACGACGCCACTCGACGACTGACTTCACGTATCGATGCCAACTCTTGGCTATTGCTGTTTTTTACCCAGGTTGCCAGATTGTTGACACTAGTTGTTAATTGAGTTTTCAATGACTTCATGAATTCTCGCCGATCTTTAATTAAAAGTTTAGACGCTCCAACGAAATTAGTTCCATTGTCCGAATAGAGATCGGCGGGACATCCGCGCCTGGAAAAGAAACGTGCGAATGCGGCCATGAATGCGTTGGTGGTGAGATCACTTACTGGCTCTAAATGTATTGCTTTGGTTGCAAAACAAACCAATACGCATACATAACACACACGTTCGTGTTAGTCAGTGAAAGTAGACGTGTTTTTAGTGGTCTAAAATATCAGCAAGAATTTGTAGTTTTAAAAGTGGTAGAAGGCTTGTTTTTATTTGAGACTCACCGGGAGACCGGAACTGGATCTTTGATTCATTGGATGCTAATACCAAAAATTAGATAAGTACTTTGATTTGGTTTCAATAGAATTTATTTGGCCCTTACCTGCTCCTTTTTTGGTAATTAAATATATATAAAGTAGAAATTAAATAGGAGTTTCCCCACGTAACAGCGAATCAAAACGTGCACTTTATTCTTTTTTGCCGTTTTGATTTAGTCTATCAGCTGTTTTTTGTTTTGTTTCTCCTTTTTCTCCTTTTTCGTTTTGCTTTGGTTACGGCATTGCCAACCATCAAAATATAAGTAAGGTTTGTTAGGGCAAGGACTGAACGTACCCACTGACAGGCGTTCCCAACTATTCTCTGCCGGAGTAATGGCCTCTGAGAACAGTTTGGGATGTACACCAGAGAATCCTTTTCGGAGGAACTCAAAATTCCTGAGAACGCCTCCAAAAGGCAAACCTGAGGAAGCCACCGCTGCTGGATCAGCAAAAATATGTGAAAATTCCGACCAAGCAGGCAAAGGTGGAAAATCTGAGCAGTTTCAAAATAATGAAAATCCCAATATTTTCTGCAGACTGGGTAAAAAAATTAAAGAGCTCGAAAGCATGATGTCTGGTCAGAGACATATTAACCAAGCTATGCGTGATCTGGTAAGCTCTATAACAAGCTTGTATGACAAGGCTGAAAAGCAAGAAAACCCGTCAAAAAAAGTAATGGTAGGAAAGGCGTCGCAGGTATCCCCTATCAAAAGTGATAAAGATGCCCCAAAGAGACCTCGCGAGATATTGGGATATTTGCTACCAACAAAGAAGCAGAAAAGTATGATTCATAAAGTGCAAGCAACATATAGTGAGGTCACTGAATGCATGCACAAAGACAGTTTGGGAGACAAGCCCGCAGGCGAAAAATGGGTAGACGTTGTCAGAAAGAAGAAACCGATTGAGAAGAGAATCAGATCGAAACCAGACGCTATTATCTTAACAAAAAAAGAGGGAGCATCGTATGCGGATATACTGAAAAAAATAAAATGCGACAGCGGCCTTGAAGAACTGGGTTCAAACGTGGGGTATATTAGAAAAACCCTCAAAGGAGACCTACTAATCGAATTAAAAAGTCAAACAGAAAAGAGAGCCGATACGTTCGAAAGCGCACTAGAGGGAGTTATTGGTGATATGGAGGTAATACAGCCAAAAACTCATAATATTACCATTATGTGCAAAGACTTGGATGAGATAACCACCCCTGAAGAAATCTGCGAGGCATTACAAAAGGAGTGTGGGATCCAAAACCTGGGGAAGCAAAATATAAAAAATTTGCGGAAAACTCGAAGTGGCACTCAAATTGCGCTTATATGCCTACGGGCTGAGGATGCCAAAACTTTGCTTAAGTGCGGTAAAGTAAAAATTGGGTGGTCTATTTGCCGTCTCCGGGAATTTTCACCTATTACTCGTTGTTTTAGGTGCTTCCAACTAGGACATATTGCACACAAATGTGGGAGCCCCATTGATAGGTCATCCCTTTGTACTTGTTGCGGAACCGCAGGTCACATGGCTAAGACATGCACGAATTCCCCGAGTTGTATGCTCTGCAAAGGGGAACACTCTGTTCTGAGTACGGCCTGTCCTAAATACGCAGATATGTTGAAGTCAACGGAAAAATGAAGATACTGCAACTCAATCTCAATCATTGCGCTGCAGCACAAGACCTTCTAAAACAGACGGTGCTAGAAGAAAACATAGATGTCGCCATATTAAGCGAACAATATTCTCAACGTTCGGAAAGCACTTGGTGTAAAGATATAAGTGGCAAAGTAGCAATATGGGCCTGCAAAGGACAAGCCTTCACATCTCGCTCCAAAGAAACCCATAATGGCTTTACATGGGCGAATATACAAGAAATATTTTTTGTAAGCTGCTATGCTCGACCTAGCGCAACAATTAACGAATTTGAAGATTTTCTCCTGGAGTTGTCTCTAGAAATCAGAAGCAAATCGCCAATAATAATAGCGGGAGATTTCAACGCATGGTCTACTGCTTGGGGTAGTAGAATTACAAACCATCGTGGTCGCCTCATTTTAGAATTCTTGAGTCAAACAAACCTTATGATTATAAACAGTGGGACACAAAATACCTTTCAAAAGGGAAATAAAGGATCAATAATAGGCCTAATGTTTGCTAACGACTCGCTTAGCAGGCATATAAAGTGGAAGGTGTCGGACATGTATACAAATAGCGACCACATGGCTATAATTGCCGAAGTTTCGCTCTCCCAGGAAACGGAACTCTGTCGTAGAAATACTTGTCGAAAACGAAGCTGGCGCAAAAAAGACTTTGATACTGGTGTTTTTGAGAGTGTTTGGAGTGTGGGAAAGGCATCAGGCGAAGACGCCGCCCACTTAGTATCCGCTGTGCAGAAGGAGCTAGTTGCAGCATGCGATGCAACTATGCGCAGGACGAGATACAACAAAAATAGGAAGCCGGTATACTGGTGGAACGACGAAATCGCCAAGCTGAGGAAGCTCTGTCACTCAGCTAGACGCCGCCACCAGCGTAACCAGGGAGGTGATAACGAAATCAGCCTCAGAGAATCATTTAAATATCAGAAAAAGCTCCTAAAGTCAGCCATTATCCGTAGTAAGAGATCCTGTTTCGAAAAGCTCTGTGAAGAAGCGAACATAGACCCCTGGGGAACGGCATACAAAATCTGTATGTCAAAGTTTAAACATAAGTCTCAGCAACCTAAGAACGCATCCTTTATGAAAAATGTTGTCGAAGCGTTATTCCCGACACATGCCTCTATTTCCTATACTAAACGAAACGAAGCTACGAAACCACCCCTATTAGTCACAGAAGACGAACTTTTGGCTGTTGCGAAAAAAATCAAAAACTCTAAAGCGCCCGGAATAGATGGTATACCAAATAGAGCCCTTAAAGAAGCCATAACTCTAAGACCCAACTTATTTGTTAACATGTACAATGCGTGTATATTAGAAGAGGTGTTCCCTGATCCGTGGAAGATACAGCGTCTGGTTCTACTCCCAAAGCCAAAAAAGCCACCAGAAGAACCTTCATCATATCGACCTCTTTGCATGCTCGACACAATTGGGAAAGTGTACGAAAGCATTGTAAGAAACCGCTTGGAGTTAGCAATCCAAAAAGCCGGCGGATTATCAGAGAGACAATACGGCTTCATTAAAAAAAGGTCCACTATTGACGCACTAAGAGAAATAGTTGATACTGCAAAATGTGCAATAAGCGGAAAAAGATGGAAAGGTGGTAGGAAAAAATACTGCGCGCTAATAACCCTGGATGTGAAGAATGCGTTTAACTCCGCAAAGTGGGCAAATATAATAAAAGCTCTACACGATATACACGCTCCTCAGTATCTGATAAATATTATAATGAGTTATTTTCAAAATAGGAGATTGCTATACGAGACGGACGAGGGAACTCAGAGCTACACTATCTCCAGTGGAGTACCGCAGGGGTCGGTTTTAGGCCCGCTGCTATGGAACCTGATGTACGATGGGGTGTTAAGAATACCGCAATCAAAGAATGTGAAAACAATCGCTTATGCGGATGACCTCATAGTGGTAGCTGTAGCTAAATATCTGGATGACCTCCGGATCAAGTGCAATGACAGCATAAATGGTCTGCGCCGATGGTTTACTACCATGAGTCTAGAGCTGGCTGAGCAGAAAACAGAAGTCTTGCTCAAAACCTTAAGGAAAATTGAGGAGAAAATATCGCTGACCATCGGTGAATGCCGCAGTTGAAGTATCTTGGGGTAATAGTGGACTCAAGACTCAAGTTCAAAGAACACTTGAAAAATGCGACAAGTAAAGCAAATAGAATATATAATGCGTTGTCTAGAATGATGGCAAATAAAGGCTGTGTGCGTTCCAGCCGACGATGTTTAATAGCTAAGGCAATAAGTTCAGTGATCCTATATGCGGCTCCAATATGGATACAGGCGCTAGAAACAAAATCATATGCTAGACCAATTAACACTGTGCATGGGCTTTTAGCAATACGAGTGATAAGTGCTTTCCGAACCATTTCAAATGACGCTGCTGAGGTATTAGCCAGTATGGCACCGATTGACATCCAGGGTGACGAATTCGCGCGAATATATAACTTAGCAGGGAAGTCTACTACAGAAAAAGGAGAAGAGAGAATAAAAAGCATTGCAATGTGGCAGCAGCGGTGGCAAACTTCATGCAAAGGACGGTGGACCTACCGACTGATTTCGGACATACACTCGTGGATAGGTAGGAAACATGGAGACCTGGATTTCCACCTTACGCAAGTACTCAGTGGGCATGGATGCTTCAGAAGCTATCTATTCAAATATCGTCATGACTTTAGTCAATACTGTCCGGCGTGTACAGAGTGTATAGAAGACTCTGAACACGTGTTCTTTTATTGCCCACGGTTTTCAAGTATAAGGGAAATGTTGAAAACCACCCTGGGAGGTAGTATCACGGTGGAAAATTTGACTGCACATATGTGTGAGTCCTCTGTAAAGTGGAAAGCTGTCAGCAGAGCGGCAAATCTAATTATGACAAAGTTGAGACATTTAGAACAGATTAGGCGTCAGTCAGTCCGTGCATTAGAGGAGACTTAAACGTCTTCTTCTCTCCCATGAAGTAATACTTTGTCCAGTGGTCTCGTGGGAGAGACATGAGGTGAGAGTAGGTTGGGTTAACCGGATTAAAGTCCCGCACTCCGGCTTTCGATGCTTCCTCCTACTATAAAAAAAAAAAAAACATAACCTTTTGTGATCAGACATGCTCTGCCGGTGTAAGTTTTTATGTCGTAGGGACCGGCGAAATCGATTCCTGTTGCTGCGAATGGACGGGTTAAGGTGGTACGTCGGCGGGTAGTGCTGCCATGATCTGAGTAGTGTTACGCTTTTTGTACAAAACGCAAGTTTTGCACTGTTGAATGGTAGACTTGATGAGGATTTTGAGCTTCGCTATCCAAAATTCCGAACGCATAAGTCGTAAGACTAGCTAGTTGCCGCCATGAAGGGTTATTAGATGGGTATATTGAGTGAGTAGTTTGGCTAATCGACTGCTATAGGTTAGTATAATCGGAGAACGCTCGTTGTATGATAATGCCGCTGAATTGCTCAACCGACCCTTAACTCGCATTATTCCTTTGAATCGATTGAAGGGTTTAGTGTCAAAATTGTACTTTTTTGGGTATGCTGGTTTTCTGGGTTAAGGCTTCATACGCTTCCTGGAAATACTTCTTTTGGGATAAAATAATTAGCTTCGTGTGGGTAGTGTTGAACTCTTCTGGTGTTTTTTCCGACGTTGTGTATGAATGCTGTGATTAATTGGATGACGCATTCGAACAGAATCTGAACAAATATGCTACAACTCGAATGGCTTTGGGTATCTATCCAGCATGTCCTCTTGTGTTGTGTTCACGAAGGTCTTGATTGGTCGGAGTTCCAGTGTTGTATCGATTGATTTTTTGGTTACTAGCCAGTGTATTGGATCGAGTGTTAGCCATTGGGGTCCGTGCCACCAGAGGTCATTGTTAACCATTTCCAGAGGTGTGCTTCCACGAGTAGCTAGATCTGCCGGATTGTCTTGACGGTTCCAACCTTTTCCACGATTGTGGCAATTCGGTGGGATACAAAAGTTGTACATGTGCATGGGGGTTTGCTAAGCCATGAAAGAACAATTGTGGAATCCGTCCAAAGGTGAGTACGGTATTGGGTTATACTTAATTGGGGTAGTGTTGCATCTACGAGATTCGCCTGAAGAACCGCTCTGCAAAGTTCTAGCCTAGGTAACGATAAAGTTTTTATTGGGGCCACACGAGTCTTTGATACCAAAAGGGTTGTCTAGGTATTTGCGTTTGTAGAAACACTGATATATAGGGCTGCTGCGTAGGCTTTTTCAGATGCGTCAGAAAATCCATGAAAATTGATGATCGCCGATGTCGAAAACTGGGTCCATCGAGGAAGTTCAATGAAATTTAAGGATTCCTAGTCCTTTATGAATATTTTCCATCAATGGAGAGTTAGGGGTTTCAAACATTCATCCCAATCGGATTTATCCAGCCATATCTGTTGCATTATTATTTTTGGTCTGACTACAACGGGGCTGAGCCAACCAACTGGGTCGAACAATTTTGCTATAATCGATAGTACTTCTCTTTTGGTATACGACGTTTTATCCTGAATAGGGTTGATGAGAAAAAAGAACGAATCTTTTTTTGCATTCCATCTGGTTCCCAGTGTTTGTGTTATTAGATTCTGGTAAACTGAGTGAGTTGGTATCCAATAAATGTTTCTGTGGTATTCCACATAAAACTTTTGGGTCATTTGAGGTCCATTTGCGTAGAGCGAATCCTGCGGACTTCAAGGATGAAGTGAGTTCATCTCGTGCCAAATCGCTGTTGGTACGTCGTGTGCTCCTGCAAGTACATCATCAACATACATTCCGTTTCGAAGTATCTCTGCTGCCAGTGGGTGGGTTCCTTGTACATCATCCCTTAATTTTAGGGCTAAAAATGGAGCACAGTTAATACCAAACGTAACAGTTTGTAATTCAAAATCTTCTATAGGGTCGTTAGGGGATTTCCTAAATATAATCCTTTGAAACGGAGTGTGTCTGCTTTCAACGAGTATTTGGCGATACATTTTTTGGATATCTGCGTTGAATACGTTTCGAAACATTCGCCATTTTACTACTAGGACTACGAGGTCTGCTTGTAGAATGGGCCCAGTATGTAGTACATCATTGAGGCTGTTCCTGTTCGAGGTGGGGCATGAAGTGTTGAATACCACTCGCAAATGAGTCGTTATGCGATCCGGTTTGATGACTGCGTGATGTGGCAGATAATACGTATTCAACTTTGGTCATATGACCGAGTTCCAAATACTCGTTGATGGCCTTGTCTTATTCCGCTTTTTTCGGGTTTTCTCGACAATGATTTTTCATTTCTAAGAAATTGACCTTGGTCTATGTGTCTTGAGTTGCCCAATTCTATGTTTTCTGGGGTTTTAAAGGGTAATGTTACCACATAGCGCCCAACTGAGTTTCTGTAGGTCGTATTTTTAAAAACTTGCTCACAAACTATATCTGAAGTTGATGGTAGAGGCTTCCTTGGGACTTCTTCAACTTCCCAAAATTGTGTGAGCAACTTTTCTGGGGTCATCTTATTGAAAAATGACATTATTGAGGGTGATAAAGGTTTTTCTGGTGTGGGTCCGGATAAAATCCATCCGAATTCCGTTTCTTGGGCTAGAAGGGTTCCGAGTACATTTTTCCGTACACCACTGAGAATTATTTGTGGGTACATGTTACTTCCGATCAATAAGTCGATTGATCTGGGTTTAGAAAAGTGAGGGTCAGCTAAACTAAAACCGAAATCTGTATTAGTGATGATCGTTTTAAGTGAGTGAGTGGGTAAATTATCGGTTAATGCTTGTGTTTTTATCTTAAACTCCTTTCTTGTCGGTGAACGAAGGGTGAGTTCACAAATTTCGGAAGGTGTTGCTGAAACGGTGTTGTTCAATCCAGCCACTTGTGCATTTTTCCTGAACGTGGGTATGTCCAATTTTCTCTGGAATTTCTCTGAAATAAAAGTGGCTTCCGACCCAGAGTCGACTAGTGCGCGTTGCTGTGAATATTTGCCCTTTGTATAAAACTTGGACTACAGCAGTCTCTGAAACTGTGATGATAAGGCAATTGAAGCAATAACCATTATTTTCATTGCGGTTATTCGGGTCTCAACATTCATTTGTAAGAACCTTGGGCATTCTCGAATGGAATGTTGTGTTCTACAAAACTTACAACTTTCAATGTCTTGAGGTTTTTTTGAAAAGTTGTTGCCTCTAACTGGGTGTGCGCTAGCGCGAGTTGCGTCGTCAAGCGACTCCACCACGTTCGTGCCGGGGAGGATGGGTGTCTTCTGATTTTTGTGTTTATTTAAGATATGCTGGGTCGTTGATGCTGAGGAATGCCAAGTCAGCACAACGACTACAAGTAAAATTAGCGAATAAGATTTTTGTATGGAAGAAAAGAGTTGAGTAATAAACTGGACGGCAAGCCGCTCTGTACGGGAGATAGCCGGAGTTTTATTTAAACGGAAGATATTAAAAACGTAATTGGCGCAGTCGGTAATTCGGTGTTCCCGCTTTTTCTACTATAAATACGCTAAATAAATAAATGAAAGATAAATGATGAATAAATTTTGCTAAATAAATGAAATTTGCTAAGAAGAAACAAAAATAAGAAATGCTAGAAAATACTTATTAAGTCGTCGAAAATATTTATATATTTATAAGTGCCATACAAAAGCAACAACAACCACATTAACAAAAACAACAATAGCAGTAACAACAACAACATTAAACAAAACAACAGTAGCAGCAACAACAACAACATTAACAAAAACAGCAGTAGCAGCAACAACAACAACATCAACAAAAACAACAGTAGCAGCAACAACAACAACATAAGCAACAGCAGCAGCAACAACAACAACGTTAACAACAGCACCAGCAACAACAACAACACTAACTAAAGTTACAGCAACAAAAACCGTAACAACAGCAACAACAAAATAACAACAACAACAGCAGCATCAGCAGCAAGGCAAAATAAGAAATATAATATAAAATATATATTCAACTAATAATTTAGTAATTTAAGTAATAGTTTTATTTGAAGCCATTACTTTCTTTATAAAACAAAAAAAAAAAAATATGGCAGAGCAAGTAGAAATGCTAACTCGATGCTTGGCATCTTTAACCCAGATAACAGCACAAAATGCAGCAATAAATCAACTTACAATTAGGCAAAAAGTCGAAAAAGACTTAAGATATGCATCTCCCTTTGAAGGAGTTGTAAAAAAATTGCCATCTTTCATTGAAGCAATTGACAGGGTACGAAGGGACTATGTAGGACAGGAAGAAATAGTATTCAGGGTTATTTATGATTTGAAAATTAGTGGATCAGCAAAAAATTTTTTGCAAATAAACCCACCTAAAAATTGGGAAAGTTGTAAAACTAAATTAAGGCAACATTATAGACCCACAAAAAATCAAATGATGATCACGAAAGAAATTTCGATTCTGAAAGTAGATAGTATAGCGGAATTAAGTAAAAGATTAAACGAAATCGTGGATGATATAACAGAATATAGTGCACTAAGCGAAAATGGTGACACTATGAGAGAAATTTTTTCGGGAATGCTAATTCAGCGAATAAAACAATTAGCATCAGGGACATTTGCATATACAGTGCAATCGGTCACATCATTAACGGAAATGGCAAATGAAATTTATAAATTTATTGGGTTGGTTAAGGCAATCTAAATCCTTATCTAAAAAGAGAGGGAAACAACAAGCTAACACCAAAAATAATGGTGTTAACAATAAAAATTTCTATTCAGGACAAAGGGAACAAAGAAACATTTTTAGTCAAAACAGACCAGATTCGGGACAATATCGTTCACAAAATCAAAATTTTTCTAAACAACAGTATCGTCAACAATCCAATCAAACAAGAGAGCCTCGATGGCAAAATCATACAAACTATTCAGAACAAGTTCGAACAAATCAAAATCGTTATAATTATTCACAACAGCAAAGAAATTCAGTAAATAGTAGACAACAAGTACAAAATAGGGGACCAGAACCAATGGACGTAGACACAATGAGTAGAAGAGGTGATCCACAAGAATCAAACACGAACAAGGAGTTTTTTACAAATTAGCCTCGGAATCATCAAACAAAATTATAATAATATTAACATTTTTTGAGAAAAAATTTTATGCTTTGGTCGACTCAGGTTCAACCATAAGTATAATGAAAAAATCTAGTTTCGAAAAATTTAAATTACCAGTGCTTGAAAGTGAAAGCACTTTGGTGAATACTTTAAACGAAATAATTAAAACGCCAAATGTTAAGGTAAAAAGCCCTTGCCCAAAAGAATTCAAATACCCGGAAAACGCTAGAATGAGATGGTTATTAATGGATTTTAA
>CM050322.1:59430540-59544467 GCA_027475135.1 Bactrocera correcta
ATAAACTAAAATTCATAGAAAGTAAAGTTCAAGAAATACAAAATAATATAGCGGCGGCTAAATACAATATGGTACATCCAAGTATGTTAACTAGGGAAGAAATTGAAAAATATGAGATTGATTTTTACAAACTAAAATTATCAAAAGTAGGAGTAGTAGTATAAAGAAACGATACAATAATATTCGCAATTCAGATACCAAGAACATTTTTTCAAACTAAGATTCAATTAATAACCCCAATGCCAAATAGAAATAAATTACAGATTATTGAAAAAGAAAAATTTGTTATAAAAATTGGCGAAAACTATTTTGATTATGTAGAAAATAAAGCATTTAAAAATCTAAAACTGAGTAAAAACTGCATATTTTCAAATACTTGCGAATTTAAATATAATAATAAAACATCAATACAAGAAATAAGCGATGACACAATATTAATAAGAAATGCAAAAAATGATGTAGTAAAACAAAACTGCGATGACAGAAAAATTGTATTAAGAAATAACTTTATAATCAAATTTGTAAATTGTAAAATGGACATTTTAAAACAAGAATTTAAAAATAATAAAACAGAATATATTCATACAATTATATACCCTGCCAAAAAATTAAACCAAAGCTACAAACCAAAATTAACTTGCAATGATATTGCAATAAAAAATATAGAAAACATAAAAGAAATTGAAGAATTAAAATACCATAAAAATTTATCATATGGTATTAATATAACATTGATAATCATTGTAATGGTAGTAGTAGCAATCCTAGTAATAAAATTAAAGAAAAAAACAACAAAAATAAAAATTGTAAATACAAGAACTCAGGAGAGTTCAAACAGTAACGCTGGGGGAGTTGCGTCGTCAAGCGACTCCACCACGTTCGTGCCGGGGAGGATGGGTGTCTTCTGATTTTTGTGTTTATTTAAGATATGCTGGGTCGTTGATGCTGAGGAATGCCAAGTCAGCACAACGGCTACAAGTAAAATTAGCGAATAAGATTTTTATGTTTATTTAAGATATGCTGGGTCGTTGATGCTGAGGAATGCCAAGTCAGCTCAACGACTACAAGTAAAATTAGCGAATAAGATTTTTGTAGAAAAAGAGTTGAGTAATAAACTGGACGGCAAGCCGCTCTGTACGGGAAATAGCCGGAGTTTTATTTAAACGGAAGATATTAAAAACGTAATTCGCGTGAAAAATTCAGGGTCGAAGTTCCGGAAACATTAGCGTGAAATGTGCTGAACTTCTTGTCTTTTCCTTTTCTATAGGATCCACTGTCGGATTGGGTCACTGGAACGGGGCCAGTTAGATTTCCTATTGCTTCCAAGGATTTCTACCTATGAGTGAGAAACACGTCGAAAGTTTTCCAGGAGCGTATTTCCGAGTTATCTTCTAGGGTGTCCTCGAATTGATGAAGTAGGGTTTTGGGTATTTTCAATCCGCATAAGAAGATTAAGATGGGGTCCCAAATACTAGTGTCTATGTACACGTTGTGCAGATTTGTGAGGCAATTGTTGAGGGTCCTCTGAAGGTGTTTAATCGCGCTTCCAATTTCTTGGGTTGCTTGGGGTAGATTGAATAAAATTTTCAATTGCGCTTTGACCTGAACTCGTTTGTTCTCGTATTGGGATACCAGGTCTCTCCATGCCATCAGGAAACCATCATTTGTTAAGGGTGCGTTTTTAACAATTGCTCTTACTTCTCCTCGGGTGTTTTGAATCAAATGGAAATATCTTTTCATGTTTCTGATTTTGTGATTGTTTACGCATATAGCCGTAAACATATCTCGGAATGAAGGCCAGGTTGAGAAATCTCCATAAAATATGTCCGTATAACAAGGGGGAATATGTATTGAGGGTCCCATGTCCCGCTTTATAAATTCCTCTGAAACTCGTTCCTTTATTATTGGAGTTGGGGTTTTGAGATCATCAATAGCTTCATTGATGGATCCTAAACATTTTAAGAATAATTGATGACCTTTCATAAACTTTTCTTTGATTTTTGCAAGTTCAATAGTTTCACCGGGTTTTTGTGGAGTTCTTCGAAAGGCATCGTACGACTTTTTTGCCTTGTCGTATATCGCGTTGAGTTCAACCCTTTTATTTCCAGGGTATAAATTGACTCATCTTCGGGTTGGGTGTCGCAATGTTCCTCAATGTATTCGAACAAATCGGAGATACAAAATTTAAACTCTTCCATTATTATTAAAAAATCACTTAACCGGGTTTACGACGACGAATTAAATTGAAATAAAACAAATAATCAATTTGAAAAAATATTTCTTTATTTACATAAATTTGAATTTTAATAAATTAATAAGCAACGACTTTACTTTTTTGTTCGATGTGTATATTTTGTACCGCAAAATATAATGGGTGAAATTCCGAAGAACGAAAAATTTCCTAATGGGTCTTTTGAAATTTTTCCTACCGAGTCTGTTTTTTGCTTGCTCTTACTGCACTTGCAGTCAACGTTAGTTTGTTGTTAGTTGAGCGGGTAATGCAATAAAACATACATACGTGTGGGTACAAGTGGGTGCCAAAGCAGCGCTACTTGGCTCTCAAAAATTATATGCGTTTGTATGTATGTGAACGGGTAAAGTGCAAAGCGGAATATGGCAATAACAAAGTTTGCAACTACTTTGTGCTTAATACCGGTTAAGCAAAAGATTTACTTTGGAATAGAATATTAATTTTGTTCTTGTTTCACTTTGCCGTTTTATGCCGATTTGCACTAATTTATAACGGGTGATTTTTTTGAGGTTAGGATTTTCATGCAGTAGTATTTGACAGATTACGTGGGATTTCAGACATGGTGTCAAAGAGAAAGATGCTCAGTATGCTTTGACATTTCATCATGAATAGACTTACTAACGAGCAACGCTTGCAAATCATTGAATTTTATTACCAAAATCAGTGTTCGGTTCGAAATGTGTTTCGCGTCCGTGTCCGATGAGCGATGAGGCTCATTTCTGGTTGAATGGCTACGTAAATAAGCAAAATTGCCGCATTTGGGGTGAAGAGCAACCAGAAGCCGTTCAAGAACTGCCCATGCATCCCGAAAAATGCACTGTTTGGTGTGGTTTGTACGCTGGTGGAATCATTGGACCGTATTTTTTCAAAGATGCTGTTGGACGCAACGTTACGGTGAATGGCGATCGCTATCGTTCGATGCTAACAAACTTTTTGTTGCCAAAAATGGAAGAACTGAACTTGGTTGACATGTGGTTTCAACAAGATGGCGCTACATGCCACACAGCTCGCGATTCTATGGCCATTTTGAGGGAAAACTTCGGACAACAATTCATCTCAAGAAATGGACCCGTAAGTTGGCCACCAAGATCATGCGATTTAACGCCTTTAGACTATTTTTTGTGGGGCTACGTCAAGTCTAAAGTCTACAGAAATAAGCCAGCAACTATTCCAGCTTTGGAAGACAACATTTCCGAAGAAATTCGGGCTATTCCGGCCGAAATGCTCGAAAAAGTTGCCCAAAATTGGACTTTCCGAATGGACCACCTAAGACGCAGCCGCGGTCAACATTTAAATGAAATTATCTTCAAAAAGTAAATGTCATGAACCAATCTAACGTTTCAAATAAAGAACCGATGAGATTTTGCAAATTTTATGCGTTTTTTTTTTTTTTAAAGTTATCAAGCTCTTAAAAAATCACCCGTTATTATTATATTTTAAATAAATTTGAGTTTGGGTACTTACAATTTTTTCCACTTATGTGTTTGCTGATTAAGTAGTTGAGTAGTTGATTGGGTGGGTTCCAAAATATGGTTGATTGGGTTGATGAAAATATTGGGTTGTCAAAAAAGTCTTTGCGGTATTTTCGCTAGATGGCGTTGAAAGCGCGTAGATCTGATTTTATTCGTCGCATCGGGTCATGCTATACCTTTTTGGGAAGCTCATTTCACGCGCTAACACGTGTTTGATTGATTGACATTTCTTATAAGTTGTTCGTGAGGTATGGCGTCACAAACATGGAGCAAAATAAAGAGAAAATACCGCCGCCAATAAAATTTGTGCAGTTTAGGGACCCGATACAGTTTCCATTTCCACCGCACAACGATGGTTTTAACGTTTTCGTTCTGGTGTAGAGGTGGTCGAAGATGCGCCACGCTCCGGAAGGCCTGTCGTCAAAAATTTCGATAAAATCGCTGAATTGGTCGAAAGAGACCGGCATAGTAGTCATCAAACCGTTATAAACCATTTGAATAAGCTTGGAGTCACTAAGAAGCTCGATGTATGGGTGCCACACGAATTGATGCAATAAAAATACCGCAAGACTTTTTTGACAACCCATTATATGTGCAAATCTTGATGTGTGGCTGATTTGGCTGTTAAATTTGTATAAATCTGATGATCGAAACGATGGTTAATTAATGTTTAATTGGGTGGGTTGGTTTTATGAAGCAGACAATCCGGATCGAAGGACCAACATTTCGGGGTGAT
The DNA here is from genome assembly GCA_027475135.1 of Bactrocera correcta. Lineage (NCBI taxonomy): Eukaryota > Metazoa > Arthropoda > Insecta > Diptera > Tephritidae > Bactrocera > Bactrocera correcta. Next base: position 59,435,000 of record CM050322.1, read on the forward strand.
CGACGAAGTATTTGCCGGTGTGCCAAATAAAATAAAAATTATTAGAATTCGGGTGACAATACAAATTTGTATTGTATATTTGAGGGTGTGTAATATGTAATATGAGTGTTAATAAATAGAATTGTGTGGGTTTGTATAATTAAAGGGTTATTTATACATATATAAATATAAGTAAATTAAGTAAAATCTGATGTGGGCAATTTTTTCCCGCGTTGAGATGATGATTTTACTGCTGGTGTTGTTGTTGTTGCTGCTATTACTGCTGCTATAGAGGTTTGTTGTAACTGCTGATGCTGCTGCTGTAAGGTTTTGGCGCCTGTATATGTCCGTCCGCTTTGGTGACTTGTTTTATTGTGTCCTTTTGGTTTGTTGGGTACTTCGCTGTTATGTTGGCGCTGTTGGGTGGTTTTTGCATTGTCCTCTAATTCGTATTTAGACGAGTTAGGAGGACAATGCAGGGATGTGTCCGTTTGGAATGAACAAGAATAATCGGGGAGATGTAATGGTGTTGGTTTTTATGAATGAAGCAAGTTTGCCTGTTGAAAAGGCGCTTGCGTTCATGTATGAAAATATTGTTGTTGTGTGGTTTTCTACAAATTTGGACATCGAATATTTGGCTGACATATTGACTTGTGACGCTGCTGATGCTATTTGAGACCATTGTTGTTTTTGAAGAACAATATTTGTAGTTTTTGCGGGCGACACATTTACATGTGTTGGTTTCTGTATACATTATTTGTTCGGCAATGTCGTACACATATGCATATGTATGTACGTATAGAGCAGAGCGCGCACTCTGTCTTACTGATAAATGATAATATAATATCACGATTTGAATTTGAATTGAATTGTACTTACATATGTATGTATGTAAATATGTGCTAATATGTAGATGCGTATGAAAATCTAAAATGAAATGCAATTTACATATGTACAATATTATTGTAATATATTAAGTTTTTTAGGGTATATAGCATATATACAAACATATTCATATATGAAATTATATTATATTCTCAAACATAAGAAATATTGAATAAATAACTCTTATTTGCAAATTAACTGCAAGTATTTTTTTGGAAATAGGTAAATTTAATTAGAAAGTTATAAATTATGCATATATTCATAGAAATACGCAAAATTATAATCATATAGTTATGTGTCAAACGAGTTCTTTAAGTTATGTTTATTTAGCGAGTTCTTTATTTCACAAATTCAAACATTGAACTGACTTATTCTAATTACACTGAAATGCTCATAGCCTACTTAAAGCGAATAGCGGTTGGAGTGATGATAATTATTGCAATAGGAGATGGGAGACAAGGAGAAATAGAGATTAAGTGTTGGGAAGCGTACAAAATATGGTGTGTAGAGTGAGGGGAATATCTGGATACATAACACCTCCACTCTTAGGAAATTTGCGTCTCTGCAAATTATTCATATTACATAAATTTCTTTAATTGGTTTACAATTCATACATTTAGTTTTAAACATTTTTTTATTTTTTCATTTGTCATAAATTTTCTCTTCATTCATTTTGGAATTTATATTTGCGTTTCAATTGTGTTTTATAATATTTCGTTCTTCTTTTATTTGATGTGTCTATTACATAATTACCATGACGCTCATATTTATCTAATTTTTTTGTATGTAGGTGTATTCTTTGCAATTTGTCTGTTAACTGCTACGTTATCCAACTGAATTGACTCATGGTGCATCTTTTTGTTAAGCTGATTGCTTCTTTCAATTTTTTCTTCTTCGTATTTTCTAGATAAATTCTGAATCGTTTCTTTGTCAAAATTTTTAATTATAAAATCAATTGGCCTCATTTTTGTTGTTGAATGTATTGTGTTATTGTACGCGTTAAATATTTTGAAAAGTTTGTCACCTAACTCTACTGTCTTATTGCCTTTATCTGCTTCTATTATTCTCAAATGTTCGTTTAGGGTACCGTGTAAACGTTCGATCTCAGAGTTACCTGTTTTGTGTTATGGGGTGGTTACATGTGTCGCAATGTTTTCCTCTTCCAAAAACAATTATACTGCGCTGTGCAATATACAGCGTTCGTTATCAAATACTAGTTTCCGCATTTTGCCTAAAAATTGTATACGTTGCTTCAAAGCTGCCAAGATCGCAATCCAATTCCTGTCGTTAAGTTTATGGAACGTTGCGTATTTTGAAAATTTATCTATTGTTGTGAGATACATTACATTTCTGTACGGAAACCAAATATCTATGCGGACTAAGTCGTTGAAATACTTTGGAGTTTCTGTTATTTGATAAGGATGTTTAACTGGATTTCTGTCGTGTTTTGCTATTTTCCAAATTGAACAATTATTAATGACTTTGGTTATTATTTTAAATAATTTAGGGTAAAAAACTTTATTCTTCAATTCAAGAAATATTTCTTGTATGCCTCTGTGATTGTTACGAAGGTGTTATTTTTCTATTATAGTTAGTATTTCATTTTTGTCCGTAATTTCCATCAGTTTTGTTTTTGATCTATACAATGTTAGATTTTGAATTTGAAAATTCTGAGTATAAATGTCTTGAAATTTAAGAAAAAGTTCGTCGTTCTCACAAAAAATGCACATTAGCCCCTTCTCTAACAATACTTTTCGCATTATTTCTTTTAAATTTGATTTTTCTGTTACAACAATATGTGATTGACACTTATTGTGTACAATTTTTATAAAAAACTTTTCGTTTTCGCCATATCGAAGATAGATTTGATTTTTGAAATAATTAATGGATTTCTCTGTAAAAAAAATGTATTTTAAATTATCTTCCTGCGCACTGTGAACCGTCCCGTCTGTGGACCATGTCTCTAACTGTTCTTCACTATTATCGTTTTGAATAGTTTCGTTATTAAATACTATTGCTGTTTTGCAATCCTCATTCTTTACGTATCTGCTTAAGCTATCCGCTACCATGTTGTCTTTACCTTTTATATAGGTTATGTCAAAATCGTACTCGTTAAGAAGAATTTTCCTTCTTTGTAACTTCATGTTAAACTCTTTGAGATTGTTTAACCACGTCAAAGGTTTGTGATCGGTTTGAATTGTAAACTTGCGACCGTATAGGTAGGTTCGAAAATATTTTACAGACGACACAACAGCAAGCATTTCTTTTTCTATTGTTGAATATCGTATCTCATGGTCTGATAAAGTACGTGATGCAAAGGAAATTGGATGGCCGCTTTGGCTAAGCACAGACCCGATGGCAAACTGAGATGCATCGGTTGTTAATGTGAATCTTTTATTAAAAACCGGTGGTTGTAAAACTGGTTCACTTGTAACTAACTTCTTCAATGTTTCGAAAGAGTTTAAAAATTCACTGTGTTTAGCATCAACAACGCAATCCTTTTTTAAATATCCAACCATTGGATAGGCAACCTTTGCATAATCACGTATAAATTTCCGATAATACCCTGTGATACCCAAAAATTGTTTAATTTCTTTCGCGTTGGATGGTGGTGGCATCGCTGCGATTGCTATAATTTTTGATGTATCCGGTCTGATGCCGTCAACTGAAGCAACATGGCCTAAAAATTTCGTTGTAAATGCTGCAAAGTGACACTTTTCGCCTTGAATTCTCAAATTTGATTCTCTTAGTTTCTTAAAAATTTTCGTTATAGAGTCAATATGTTCTGTAAAGCTAGTAGAAAAAATTAGAATATCGTCCAGGTAAACGACGCAAATTTTATTGACATAATCTTGTAAAACATGATTTATTAGTCTTTGGAAAGTCGCGGGAGCTGTTTTTAGCCCAAAGGGCATACGATTAAACTCGTAGTGGCCACTTGCTGTCGAAAATGCCGTCTTGGGTCTATCGTCTGGATTTACTTCGATCTGGTGGAAGCCTTTAGCAAGGTCGATTGTGCTAAAATAGCTACACTTTCCCAGTTTGTCGAATATGTCTTGCATATTCGGAATTGGAAACTTGTCGTCCATCGTCTGTTCGTTTAACTTCCTGTTCGCCACCGTTGTCGATTTTCTTTGGTACGACCCATAGAGGCGAATTATAAGGACTGTTGCTCGGAATAATTATTTTCTGCACTAACATCTCATTTATTTGTCTGTCTACTTCGGCACGATGCACAACCGGGTACCTATAAAGTTTGGTATAAATTGGGGAATCTGTCTTAGTTCTAACCCTATCTTGTATAACACTAGTAAACGGTAGGTTGCTTCCTTCCTCGTAAAAAATGTCTCGGTAATTGTTCAGCAACTTTTTTAATGTCGATTCGTCCTTTGAATTTAAATGTTTTGCAAATGTGCTATTAAGTGCACTGTCGCGTACTTTGTTTTGGCAACTAAATACTTGCAAATTTTCATTTTTAAAATATTTTTCTACTTCGTACTCCTCATCTTCACAAAAATAATTCGGTAGTGTCGCATTTTCTGTAACAAGCTTCCGAGTTTTATAATTGACTATGCAGTTCAGGCTAAGCAATATATTGTTTCCCAATATACCGTCGAAGTAATCGTGAAATGGTAGTTCAATAAAATCGACAAACTGATTTTCTTTCCGAAATTCTTTAAAAAGTGGTACGCTATACCGTATGTTTGTTGAGACATTTCCATTTATTATTATTATTAGGGTTTATTATGCTAAATTCGGCGCCAGTATCAATAATAAATTTTAGTTTTTTCACCTTCGTATTTATGACTATATAGGGTAATTTCCTTGAGCGCCAAATTGAAAATTCTGATTGCTTTCATTCATGCTTATATCCATTGGCTTAAGTGCAGGTTCGTTATGAGAAGGGTTGTGATATTGGTTGTTATGAAGATGTTGGTTACGTCCAGTTAAATGATTGTATTGTGTACTATGGTTTGTTTGTTGGTCGTGATTTTGTGTTCTGTGTGACTGGTGGCTAATGTTGTGCGTTTGTCTCGATTGTGTAGAAAAATTTGGCTGTCGAGTGTTATAACTGTGTTGTTGTCTATGTTGATTTTGGAATCTTTCGTTATTGTTGTTGTATCTTCCCGTATTTCTGTAATTTAATGTCTGTTCGAAATTTCCTCTATTTCTATCGTAATTTTGTTGTAGTTTACTACTGAAATTATTGGAATTCGAGACTTTATAATTTAAATAGCCGTTTGATTTTATAATTTCGAAAGCGTTTGATTTTTTTAGACTTGTTGCGTCTCGACTTACGATTATGCTTTTGACTGGTTCCGGTAAACCGTATTTAAAAGAATTTAGGGCAATTCTGGCATTGCTTTCGCTGTTTACTTCAGGGAATCTGTTTTCACTGAAATAAAGCGCATTGTTCAACCGACATAAAAGTGTTGCTAATTTATTATAGAAGTTCTCAATTGAAGAGTCACATCGACATGCTCTAATCTTGTCGATTAATTCTTCAACTGAATTTTTCTCGCCAAATCGATCAAAACCTGTTTAATTGATGGCCAAGTATCTAAGTTTCCATTCATTAGCAGGGACCTTCTTGCACTACCCGTAATTTTGTCTTTAATGTTGCCCATTAACAATATTTTATATTCGGATGGGAGAGGCTCCAAAATAGGTACCATTAAGTCAATTCTTTCGATAAAATTAAGTAGTGCGTCTCTATTACTATCATAATGCAGAATCGCATTTAGATTACTCGAAATGAGCTTAAATCTGCCACTTATGTCCAACTGATCCATGTTTATAACTTATTACGCAATTTAATTTATAAATCGAAAATTTACAATAATTTTGAACTTAACCAACAATACTTCTAATTCGCTTCTGCGTTACAACTTGTATTTATCAGTATTATACTTCTCAATAAGGAAGAAAAAAAATGAATTCTTAAGCTATCGATACGATTCGTAATATTAACTTCTATTATACATACATACATTTCATTCTGTAGAATAGAATAATAATTAAAGTGAAGGAAATTATGTTGTTGTTGTTGATGCTGCAATTGGTTCTGCTAAGCTTCCAATTCGACGTTTGCAAGTGTTTGCTGCCTGTAGCTGCTGAAGCTGTTGCTGTTTTTATTTCTGTCACTGTTGCCGCTGTTTTTGCTCGTGTATGTGATTTTTTAATTACTTTTAAGTATGTTGGTTTTATGCAACTGCACGTTTTTCTACTTTTCTTCACTGGTCTAACTGTTAAGTTTTTTTTTTCTTACTTTTAATTTCAGTTATTATTGGTTTTGCATGTAATTTTTTCTTGTTCTTTTTGCTTTAAACTTTCTGCAACTGTACTCACAATTGTACGTTTTTGTACTCTTTTTTTTCCTTCACTGGTCTAACTGCTTTGTCCAATAAATAGTTTCACTCTGCTGATTCCTTTGACCTTTTTACTTTTCACTATAGGTATCTTTCACTTTTACAAGCACTGACTTAACTTCTTCCCCTTTGCACTCTGCCTTACTAGGCTATATTTTTTATATTTTGCGGTTATGTATCGCACTGATTTTTTTGAATTTTCATAAATTTATTACCTTTTATTTTAACTTTGAGAAAAATCTTCACTTTTTTTTTGTCTGCACTCCTCTTTGCTACTTGAAACACTCTGCTTTGCTGCTGCCGTTACGTTTTTGATCGGTTGTGTTACGTCCGCTTCTCTTGAATTTCTTTTTCAGAAAAACACTACGCGTGGTTCGCTTCCCTTGAATTTCTTTTCCAGAAAAACACTACGCGTGGTTCGCTTCCGACTGCGCCAGTTATGTGTCAAACGAGTTCTTTAAGTTATGTTTATTTAGCGAGTTCTTTATTTCACAAATTCAAACATTGAACTGACTTATTCTAATTACACTGAAATGCTCATAGCCTACTTAAAGCGAATAGCGGGTGGAGTGGGCGAGATGATAATTATTGCAATAGGAGATGGGAGACAAGGAGAAATAGAGATTAAGTGTTGGGAAGCGTACAAAATATGGTGTGTAGAGTGAGGTTAATATCTGGATACATAACAATATCAATTAATATGATTGCATGTAAACGTATAAAATTATATCCAAAAGGCTAACATACGTCTGTAATAAGAATGTATATTTCCGAGCACAATTTTCATTGAATGCTCAGCTCTGCTCACGTGCCACTGTTAAAATTACTCCTTCTTTGCTAGCTGTGGTGAAACACGCTCATCGCATTTTGTTAGCTTTTGACAGTTCACACGCTTGTCCATTGTTGGACTTTCTCTATAAACATACATTCTCTGCACAGTGTGCCAAATATTATGGATGCGAAATCATTAGCCGAAAAAGTGGAACTAATACCAGGATCATCGTGAACATAATTCGATTTGAAAAATTCAGCAATCAAGTTAGAGATTTCGCCAATAGTGCATGCTGACTTATCACCCAAGCATAGAGCAGAGAGAATGGCCGAAAACGCTCTTCTAGATTTTACAAAGTTCTAAAAGGACTTAGGGTTCGACTTAGTTGTGGACTCCGTACTATAAATAAACCTTTTATAGAGAGACTTATCCAATTCATTAAACAGTTTTGTGTAGTGCTGATATTGAACAAAGAAAACATGAGATTTAGTTGAAGAGAATTTTCCGTAGTATTTATTTCTAAGGTTTTTTAAACGTTTGAGGTCCTTAGTGTAGCAAGGCAACTTATATAGTTGTATATGTTTGAGCGGGATATTATAATGCCAAAATTCTTGAATTGGTTTCTTAAAAAAAGTCATTCAAAATCACAAATGCTAAATTTAATCCAAGCCCATCAATAGGTTTAACAGCAGCGGACAATGATGAATGGTGGCTGGATTAATTATATAGTATATATAGTTGGTCCAGAATAGTATCATCATTATCAAGCATAATTAAACGAGAACGATATTTACGATGAACTGCTAAGAGAACACCACCCCTCTTAGATAGCCTATTTTTTCGTGATCTCTGTCCTTACAGAAGACATAATACAGATGTGAATCAAAATATTTACTATCAAAGTAACTAGAATTCAGCCAAGTCTCAACAATATCGATAATTTTGGAATCCAAATGTGAAGAAAAGTTGCGAATAATATTTGATTTATACCTGATACCCGATAAATTTTGGTAGTACAACTTAAGACAGGAGCCAGTTGAGGAAGGTGCAGAAAATGCACGAATAAAATCGTGATTAACAAGCGCATCAACTAATCTGCAGCGCTGTTTTCCCCTCCCTTTAGAAAAAACTTAAAGGGACACAACATTATGCCGAAGGTTACTCTGAAGAGAAGAAAACGGCATTAAAAAAGATGGGGGCACACCTAACTTAAAACTAATCCTCTTAAGATTATTAATATGAGTAAAGATGCTCTCTATTAACATTAGCATGTTTAACAACAAAAGATATAATATCTTCTTCATTGACTGAGTTCTTAAAGGCAGACAAGTGAATCCATTTCTTGGGGATGACGACATCAAGATCACAATTGGCATTAACACCAACAATTTGGAGATTTTTTGTTCCTAGTGCCTACCAACAGCGTCAGCATATGTATTGGCATAATTCACAGCATTGGGTGCAGCAGCAGGTTGAGACGCAGGATCACAGTAATCCATGCTAACAATATAAGAAGAAACTGAAACAGCTACGTTAGACGGAGCTGTATTTGTACCATTATGAGCAGCTATAGACAGGGTGGAGCAAGCAGCAGACGGAGCGGCAGAGATTTCTTTCGGTGAAGTGGGAGCGAGATAATCCATACTCACATTATCAGTAGGAGCAAAAGCAACAACGTTAGATGAAGGAGCACTTGTAGCCACAATAGTCGTAGAAGTGAGAATGGAGTTAGCAGTAGTTGAAGTTGTAGAGAATGCTTTCGGTATAGCGAATCTCTGATTTAAGTTCGTTAAGCTTAACGATTAACGAATTTCGATCATCACATAGTTGTTGTATTAATGTGAGCGCCTTCGATTGTTAACTTCTCTGTGAACTTATTTCCAAAACCGGAGAATTAAGCGGCACATTTACCTTTTTGGGATTATTAGGCTCCAACAAACGGTCAGTTACTTCGTTGTTTGATTGTTCAGCATTTTGTTTTTGCAAATTTAAGATATGAGAACCTGAGTATTGCGCACTGATGGCGACGCAGGCGGCAAACGAATGGGATTTCTCCGAACTACCGGGCACACTTTACAATAAAAAGCATTTTTGGATTTCAGCAAAAAATCAACATCAGCCTGTCATAAATTCACACACGACAAGTGGAAGAATTGATTACATTTATGGCAGCTGATGTTGGGCTAAGCACGATCAACTCTATGGCCGCAAACACACGGTATTAATATAGAATAAATAATAGAACGCGGAGCAGAGAAAAAACAAGTCTGTTCACAGTGACGACCGATCAGACAATGAGTTTAGGAGTTGGATATGCCCATCCTGTGCAATCAAATATTGCAGAGGACATAGTTACCATTAATGAAGAAATTAAGAAAGTCGACATGCAAATGAGTTTGTTAGACAAGCAAGAACAGTTATTAAAAAAACGTAAATCGCTAAGTGGTATAAAAAAGGATCATAAGGCAACTGAGAAAGAAATAAATTCTAATGTAGAGTATTCTAAGACAAATGGTCAGATTTTCGGACCAGTACGAGCACTACTAGACTGTGGGGCACAACCAAACTTGATAGCCGCTAGTCTCGTTGAAAAATATCAGTTGCCGTTTTTACTAACGTCACGCAAGATGGTAGGTAAGAAGGAAAATATGTTAGAGTTAGTCGACGTACAATACTGAAGGTAAGACCATGGTTTCAAACAAATGGGTACATTGAGGAAGAATTTTGGGTTCTTCCAAAAGAAAACAATTGGGTACCAATGTTACCTGATTGTACGTTGAAACCAATATCAGTAAAATCCATACCACCTGCTGATCCACAATATTGGAAGCCAAGTATTGTGCAGGTGGTACTCAGTGTAAAAACTTTTGCAAAGATTTTGATCACGGTGCATTCACATGATTTTAAAAGATGCTGGTTATCTTGAGACTCATTTAGGTAAGGTAGTTTGTGGAGCCCATGAGATACAAGGCAATATCGGAGCAGGCAATACGATGTCTTTCTTTTATTGCACAAGCGTTGAAGAATTAGGTGAGTTAGTCAGGCGGTTCTGGCAACTTCATACACTAGGTTAATTTTGTAAAAGGACTGAAGAAGAAGAAAAAGTTTAAAAGATATTTGTCGACACATATGCGAACGCTAGATTAGTTGTTTCAATTTCATTGAAGGTGATATTGGAACTTAAAGAGAAATATCATTGCGAATATTATGAGGGAATATGAGACGTCAGGACATATGGAAACAGTATCGAGGGCTGGAAAGCTGGGGAACTGGTGTATCGCACACCACATAATTGTGTCACAAAGAAATTCAGTAGTAGTTTTTGATGCCAGCTGGCGTACAGATAGAGGTATTTCTCTCAATGAAGTGCAAATGTCTGGTGAAAAGTTGCAGCGTGACTTAGCGGATATTGTTTTCAGGTTTTGCAGACATAACATTGGTATCATAGGGAATATTAAAAAATTGTTGCGGCAAGTGCGAGTAGTCCAAAGTCAATGGGATCTACAGCGTAGTTTTTGGAGATAGGAATACTGATGAACCAATAAGAGAATATTGGTTAAAGGTCGTAACATATGGTATGACATCTGCATTTAATACTGTTCGAGATATAGTGTGCGACGGATGCAGAAAAATAATTTCCAGATGCATCTAAAGTAATTGAGAATGATTTATACTATATATAGATGATTGTGCTATTGGAGCTAGGAATGAAAGTGACACGATGCAATTGACGAAAAAAGTTGATCATGTTGTAAAAGTAAGTAAGTTGACACCTGGCAGATGTGAAACATCGAAATTATTTTATACAAGCAATATGTTAAAAACTACAGATTATGACGAGAACTAAATATGCTACGCAATGAAAGATTACAACATCATGAATTTTTTCCAGAAAACGATGACAGATAGTTTATTCAATAAACATTTATTTTCTTTATATACAAAATTTTATCCAAATATTTGTTTTAAATCACGTCAACTCAATTATTTTCATCAGTGCCTTCGCTAATAGTTACATTCTAAATTGAATCTGTCGATATTCCTGTGACATATGGTCGATGATAACTGAAGTATGTTACAAAAGTATTAGACATCACATTATCAAGACATCTAATAAATACAGCATCTACTGTTGTTCCATATCTTCTAGTACATTCTCTCGGTTTGTTGTTTATTTCCGACTGAAATTTTTCTTGGAGAAACGATATTAATGGCATGTATGTGCATGCATATGTGCAGCAGAGAATCCCTTGTCTATCACAACAATACCAACATAAATATAACATCAGCCAAACAAAGAAGCACGTGTATGTGTATGTGGCTACAAAACGTTTTAAAATATGAATGAAGCAAAAACAGTAACAACATACGTATCAACACATCTTCCCGCCCAACCGCCGCTGCCAATAAACTATTTCTCGTCACGATGGCAAAACTGCTTAGAAGAAATGTTGCAACAGTGCCGGCAGCTCAACAAAAGAATGAAAAATTCTTATTTTACAATTTATTGTCAGGGAAGAATAAAAGTCAAAAATTAAAAATGAATTCTGTCAAGATTCGAACCCGTTTACTCATCGTGACTTTTCAAGCGCTTACCACAAACACCACCATTGACACTTGTATTGTCTTGTTGCCTCACATTTGATTTTGCAAACAAAAACCGAGCTGACGAAAGAAACTAACAAACGATCGCCGATTGTTATCGCTTCCCTTGCTGCTCCAACAGCTTCGTTAATAAGCTAGCGTATATATGTATGTTTTTGTATGAGCTTGCATACATATCGGCGCTGAGTTTTGCGAGCCACAGAAAGATATTTTAGAATTGACAAATATTGTAAATCGACAATAGCTAAGTTGCCACTTTTCTCACTTCTTTCTAAGAACAAACACCAGAAGATGTTCAATTTATGATTTTTAGCTTTTGCCATTGTCGCGAAAAGACGCTTGCTGCCAAAGGCATGCTCGGGGAGATGTTACGGCGTCTGTTTTATGAATGAAGGCAGGTCGCTTGTGGAATATGCGCCTGCGTTTATGAATGAAATCGTTTTTGTTGTAAAATTTACTACATTTAGGCTTCGCCAATTTGGTTGCTATATTGATTTATAATGCTTTTGCTATTTAGACCATTGTTGTTTTTGTAGAACAATGCTTAAATTTTTTGTTGGTGACATATTCATATGTACGTTTGTATGCTTGTGCATTATTTGTTGGGAAGTGTATACAAATTTATTTACATATAAGTATATATGCATGTAGGAACATGCAGATTAACATGCGCACATGTAATATATTGATAAGTGATAAAATCATGATTTGAATTTCTAAATGCCTACATGCGTATACATGCAATAATATGAGCAGATAATAAGATTAATATGATATACGATATATTTACATATGTATGTATATATTGTTGTGATAAATTCAATTTCTATTACTAAGAAACATAATACAAAAGTATTTATTTGTATAGTATATTATGTAAAAATCAAATTAAATTATTAAATATGCAAGTCCAAATTGACTGTAAATATTACTATGCATGCATTCATACAATGTGGAAATGCCGACGGCAAAACGCAAAAGCATACATATTTGCATACATTGCGAAAGCGAAAATTGAAATATGAAAATATCACAATGCTGTTGTTGGGAGTATCATATATTTGTGTTTCTTCATATTCGTGAGTATGTCAGAAAGATGTATTTGTACGCATTTTTCGCTGTTAAAAGTGGAATAGCAAAGAACTTAATTTTCTTCAATATTCTCTGCATGGGCATGTATGCCATGTCATTATATGCCGAAAATACGTATATTTATTTCTCTTCAGAGCATGTGAGAAAACTGTTAAAAATGTTAACATTTCTCAGCGTGAATTCTATAGTTGTGAGGTGAAATTCCGTATTACAATTTTATAAAATGTTTGACATCGAACCTGCACCTTCTCTATGTTTTATGTTCTCTGGCTGAGCTTTCAATGAAAAATATGCTCAAAATTATATATTGCTGTTGAAGACGTATGTTACCTATTTTGCATATATTTTTATACGTTTACATGCCGACATGTGTAATCATATGAATTCTTCTTGTGAATATCTATGAATAATATATTCATATTTATGTGCTTACTTCATTACATATGTTTGTATATAATAAACTGTAATAATCTTATATATAAAAATGAATCGCAAAATGTAGCAACACATTGTGCATAACTCAACAACGCCTGTACCAATTTTGCCAATTCTTTTTTTAATATTCGTTGCGGATCAAGGATGGTTTTTGCGGCAAAAAAATCGAATAATTGCTGGAAAACTCCTAAAAACAGCCCTTTTCCTTTGCTCATACAAACGAACGAATGTTTGTTCGTAACGCTGAGCACGGCTGCATGAAATTTTCAGAGGTTGTTCGTTGTGGATCGGGGCAGGTTCAGAACTAAAAATATCTTATACTTTTTATGAGGAAAATTGGATAATTCAAAAAAGTAACTTTTTTCCATATACATTTTTTTTCAATTTTTCTTTGTTTGGTTTTTCAATATTTTCATTATATGAATCGTTCAATTTCGGTCGCTTGCTTTTTTATTCCGGCTATTCAAAAGAAAAATTATTGAAAACTATTCAGTGAAAGCTTTACGTGTGTTTCACACAAAGCGATCAATTGCGAAGAGCTCGCCCTAATATCGGTCGGCGTTCGTTTTGCCACCAACGTATGGCAGCCCAAGGCAAGGCAAGAAGTACACCCAGGATGCGGTAACAGTCGTCCGGAATTATGGATCGCGGTCAATCAGCAAGCGATCCTCACGATGTCACAGCACGACTTTTCAAACAACAGTTACGATGTTTGATGGACTTTATCATGAAGCAAAGTATATGTGGTGCTCTTCGATCCTAGATGTACTTTATTGAGTGGCAAAAGGGAGGTTTGCCGCACGCACACAATTTTCTTTGGATGGTGGTTACACCAGATCAAATTGATGAAATCATTTCTACGGAAATTCCTGATCCAGAGAAAGAGCCAGTATTATACGAAGTGGTGGAAACCAATATGGTCCATCCATGAATCTTGCGAACACTACAATCCTTTTCGGTTTGTATGTCTGCTAATAAATGCACCAAAAACTAGCCACGTGCTTTTCTTTCGGAAACACAAACTAGAAATGATGGATATCCACTCTATCGGCGTCGCTCACCAGACGACAATGGCAGAACATTCAGCATTCAATTTAGAAGAGTGAATATCGAAGTTAGCAACATACGGATCGTACTATATTTACCATAATTTTCTATTTCACATTCAAAACTCACATCAATACCAAAGGGTGCAACGTGGCGGTACAGTAAAGCCAACGGAAACAACGCTAGCAACAAAATTAACATTTACGACTTATTTCTCAACTTTCTTCAGTAATCCGTTTGCGAGACCAATGCTCTATTCGGAAATACCTTGGTATTATACCTGGAATGCATCGTCGAAGAAATAGGTTTGCAGAAAGCAAAGCCAACCAGTAGATGAACATCCAGGTGTGTTCAACTAATGCATTAGGACGAATTTACACAATCCACCTGAAAAACGATGATTGCTTCTACTTTCGGTTGCTACTGATTAATGTGCGCAGTTCAACTTTATTTGAGTCATTGCGTACTGTGAATGGTACGGTGTATGCAAGTTTTGGAGAAGTAAGCCAGCAATTACAATTGCTGGAACATGTTAATCACTGGAATAAAAATGAAGTTCGCACACTTATCGCGATAATCATTACGATATCCTCGTCACTTATACGAAATGACATTACCGAAGACATTTTACATCGTCTTCGCTAAAAATTGGAAATGGGTCAATTCAGGTTAATACGTCCGGTGGTTTGATACAAATTCCATCCACCGTTTATCAATTCGCGAAAAATGAACTTATCACGAATGTTCAGACATTGGTAAATTCAAATTCCGGGCGACTTGCGCTAGTTAATACTTTAACCTTAAACCACTACCTTATGTTTAAGTAAACATTAAAGGAAAATCATCAAAACCACTTTATCTTAGAACAATAGAAGGGCACTATCAATACAACAAACAATAACAACCCAAATAGTTATTTTCTAGTAAACAACCAGAATCTCAATAGTATGAGCAGCGATAAGCATAGCCTATATAAGCAACTGGAACAATAGCCTGACCCCGAGGCTTTATCATTATCGACTGCCGAGTAACAAGTTACTACTTGTAACACTTGTACAGTTTATCTGTAATATATTCCATATTGAAGTAGTTATATGTGAATACGGTGAAATATTATACAAATGAAGGATCAGTCAGAACCAATCTAATTGGCTGACTTAAAATTATATATTTATTTTATTCCTAACGAGAAAATAAATTAACTGGCGCTCAACTTGGGGCAGCAACAAAAAAGGATCATCAATAATATCCTTAGTCAGTCTGCCTGAAAGGAAAGAACCTAGTCCCTGGAAACAAAAAAGGATTAATTTAAACCATCTAAGAAGTTTACCAGTGTATCATCCCACACTACGTCAATCAAAAGGGATTCACATAAAAACCTAATACGACAACAAATTGAAGGTAAAAAATCATCCTTGGCAAACAACACGCTTTCATAGAAAGAATACTATATCAAGCAGCGCTGCGAGAATACAACTGGAGACCGATCTTTAGTAAAATAAGTCAAGAAATAAATCAGCAAGATGTCAGAACAAGCTAATTTAATTGCATTAACCAACGCAGTCGCCGATCTGTAACGACAGTTATCCGAACTACAGTTAGGAAGAAGTGCAACCATTCCACAACGAACAGAATAAATATGTATGTTCTTACACCAGACCAGAAGAATTGGATCTGAATATGGGCAATTCCATCAGTTGGCGACATGGTTTTGTACCCGTGGTTCTCCGATTTTGACCAAACTTTAAAATATCGTAATATAGACCAAAAGAAGAATATTTGTTAACTTTTTAGTGGTCAAAGTTGCTCCATTGTTTTTTGGCGCGCAATTCAAATTGAGGTCAATAAAAAAATTACTATTTCTTTTTTTTTTAACGACCTCAAAATTGAGTGAAAAAATTTTTAAGTTATCCAATTTAATGTAAAAAAATCTCAACTTTCTGATAAAAATATTTTCATAATCCAAAAAAAAAATTCAAAATCCAAACAAAAACATTTTTTCCAACCCGGTTTTTGTGCTTTTCCACCAAATTTTTTTTTTAAATTGACTTTTCCATTCGATTTCTCGTTAAATTTTACACAAGAATCAGTGTTCAGAAATATGAGACTCTGATCCCATGAACAGCAAAAACATGCAAAGTTGTCGCTATATGGCGCAGTCTGTTCGCTTAGAAGGTTGTGTGAAGAAGGTAAATTTGTAAATTGTATTCTTAAACTTGAATGAATGAAGAAATCAGTGTCTTCATTCATAAAAATATGCGCCGAATAGCGACAACTTTGCATTTTTTTTTGCTGTTTATGAGATCAGAGTCCCATATTTTTGAACACTGATTCTTATGTAGAATTTAACGAGGAATCGAACGGAAAAGTCAATTTTGAAAAAAAGTTAAGGGAAAGGCACAAAAAACCGGGGTTGGAAAAAAAATGTCTTTTTTGGGATTTTAAAATTTTTTTTTGGATTTTGTAAATATTTTTATCAGAAAGCTGAGATTTTTTACATAAAATTGGATAGCTTAAAAATGTTTTGCACTCAATTTTGAGGTCGTTAAAAAATAAAAGAAATAGTCATTTTTTTGTTTGATCTCAATTTGAATTGCGCGCCAAAAAGCAATGGAGCAACTTTGACCACTAAAAAGTTAACAGAAATTCTTTTTTGGTCTTTATTATGATATTCTAAAGTTTGGTCAAAATCGGAGAACCACGGGTACAAAACCATGTCGCCAATTGATGGAATGGCCCATATTCAGATCCACTTCTTCTGGTCTGGTGTAAGAACATATTTGGTCTGTTCGTTGTGGAATGGTTGCATTTCTTCCTAATTGTAGACCTTGTAAGTCGGTTATTTCCTGAGCTAACCAACGCAGTCGCCGATCTACAACGACAGTTATCCGAACTACAATTAGGAAGAAATGCAACCATTCCACAACGAACAGACCAAATATGTTCTTACACCAGACCAGAAGAAGTGGATCTGAATATGGACCATTCCATCAATTGGCGACATGGTTTTGTACCCGTGGTTTTCCGATTTTGACCAAACTTTAGAATATCATAATAAAGACCAAAAAAAGAATATCTGTTAACTTTTTAGTTAACCGACTTACAAGGTTATTTCCTGAGCTAACCAACGCATCGAAAGTACGTGCTAACCGAGACTGACCCATAATTTTTGTATCAAGAACATCAGTACCTATTCCATATGACGAACTTAAGCAAAATACCTAAACCATACTACGAGATCGCCGAACATAAAGGAGAGATGCCTAGTGAAGACGCAACAGAAACAGCATTCTCCAACAGAATATAAATCCTCAGGAAACAACTACTGAATAATGGATGAGCCAGACGCTCAAGACGATCTCTTGATTTCTTAGGATCGATTTTGAAATTTATCACAGGAGTCCCAGACCACTACGACCTGATTGAAATTAAAACAATACTCAACGACATAATTGAAAATAATAACAAACAAAGAGAAATTAATTCCAACTTTGAAATAATGATGAAAACATTTAATACTAGCTGACCCCGCATGCGTAGTCCTGCGTAAAATTATGTGTTTTGAAAGTTGAGTTTACGTTGTGTTAAAAATCATTTATTTTTCATTTTTCTAAACTTTTTTAATGTAACGCAGTTTGACAACCAACACTTTTCAGTTTCTATTTCCGTGCGTAAATGTACAGAGAAGATAGTTTTCCAACTCGAAAACACGCCACGTTTAACTGGCGCGCATCATACAATCATAGTTACGATAATTTGGCCAATGTTGGCTAAAAATTCGTGATGAGTTCATAATTCGTTGAAGTGATTTGACAAAAGGCTGGTGGAATTGATATCAAACCACTGGAACAGAAATTTGCCTATTTCCAATTCTTATCGAGTACGAAGTAAAATATCTTCGGCAATTTAATTTTGTTCGTAATTAACGCGGGTTTTAAGGCTGATGTGTCGAAATGATCATCGCTATCGAGTCGTTTGATTCCCTTGATTATCATGTTCCAGCAATTACAATTCTTTCCAAAAAGTTGCGCACACTCTACCATTCACAGTACTCATTGACTCAAATATAATTGAACCACGTACATTTGTCAATTGTAATTTTTAGGGTGGACTATGTAAATTCGTCCTAAGCAATTAGTTGAGAACACACCTGGATTTCAATCTACTGGTTGGCCTTGCTATATGCGTAACTATTTCTTTGACGATGCATTCCAAGTATAATATCAAGGCATTTCCGAATAGAGCTGTTTAAATGACCTAAGCATCTCCCCGCATGTATACCTCACTACCTGGGAAAAACTAGCTCACCCTAGTAAGACAGCTCAATACACCACATCCGATAGCACCATATACTTACATCACCATACCACACCATCGGGATGAGACAGACACTTCGTTCTAAGCAATTCGTTCAAACACTGCGCTCATCAAAATTCGACCACAACCACGGTATAAGTTTTTTTAAATTTATAAAGCTTTCCAGATCTACAGCGAACAACTTCTGAAAATTTCATGAAGCGCCTTAGCGTTACTAACAAACAAACGTTAAGTTTTACTTATACACAAAAGAAAACGTTTGAATGGGAAAAATAAAAGGACTGTTTTAGGGGGTTTCCGGCAAGTATTCGAATTTTTTTCGACGTTAAAACTATCTCTAAACTTCAAAAAACATGTAAAAAAAAGAATTAGCTAAGTTGGTCCAGGTGTTGTTGAGTTATGCGCTTAGCAATACTTTTTGCGATTCATTTTTATAACGGGTGGGCCATCTAACGTTTTAAATTTGAATTATCAATATTTCGACATTGGAAAAGTCGAATACCATTCGGAAAGTGACAGATATTCAGTAAAAAGTTTAAAATTTACGAAATGGGTCGCTATTCAGTAGAATAAGACTGGACAATATTGAAAACTTTTTTCCAAAGTGGCGAGTCAAGTGGATGACCAATTTTACCAAAAAATCATCTTTTCGGACGAGGCTCATTTCCACCTCGATGGTTACGTTAACAAGCAGAATTGTCGCATTTGGGGCACAGAAAATCCGCACGTAATCATCTAGAAGCCAATGCATCACTGTATGGTGCGGATTTTGGTCTGGTGAAATCAGCGACCCATTTTTCTTTGAAAATGAAGAAGGAACCGCCGTAACCATCAATGGAGAGCGATATCGCGCAATGTTAACCGAATTTTTCTTCAAGCAAATTGAAGAGGAAGACTTAGACAACATTTGGTTCCAGCAGCACGGCGTTACGTGCCATACAGCAAACGCTACACTTACGCCCTATCTTCGAAAATCGCATAATCAGCAAGAGAGGTGATGTGAATTGGCCTTCCAGAAGCTGCGATTTAACACCGTTGGACTATTTTCTGTGAGGAGCTGTTAAAGATAAATGTTACGCCAACCATCCATAAACAGTGCAATATCTAAAGTACAAGATTCGAGCTGCTGTTGCTGCCATAAGGCCTGAAACCATCGAGAAAGTACTCCAAAATTGGGTGGATCGGATAAGCTGCTGTAAACTCAGTCGTGGTGGTCATTTGTCCGAAATTGTTTTCCACAAATTAAATTCATAAAACAACCTCTTAAATAAATGTTAGACCTTTGAAAATTATCAAGCCTTTTTTTTATTGACTTTTTAAATTTAAAATTTTATGTGCCCCACCCTGTATAACACTCGTAGACGCAATTGTTGTAATTTTCTTAATAATTCTGACATAATAACATTTTCCTAATAAAAACAAATACAATAAAAAAAATAGTGACCAGCCATTCACGAATGATGCCGTGACCAAGGAAAAAAGGGAATAATTTTTATATACTATACATATGTGGACACTAGGGTGTCCGTTATTTCCCAAATTTATTTTTGAGTCTGCAGCGTCCTCAAAACTTTTAGTAAATGCCGCAACGACGATTTATTTCCCATATAAATAACATGCGGTTTTCGTACTTTTCGCAATTAATTTTTTCTTTGCGAAACCAATTGATACATTGCTGTAGCACCGAACTATTTTTGTAGGAAATTGAACGTTCATAATAATTTTTTTCATTGAGGTACAAAATTAATGAGAAAAAAAAAAGTTTTCCCAAAAATAATCAAACTTTAGTTGTTAATATCTTTTAAACGGTTAAGCTTACGATAAAAAACATAGGAGACCTTTGTTTAGGGCATTCAATTTCCTACAAAATCTAGGGAACAAGAGTTTCAAGTAGTTGGAAGCGAGATATAAATTTTTCTATCTGATAATAAGAAAAAATAGAAAACTGTATGTAGGAGGATCTTCCCGTTACAATTAAAAATTCATATTTGGAGAGGCTTTCTTAGAAGTGTCTAGGAACCAAATTTTCCGAGTACCAATCGAAAAAATAATTTTTTTTTTTGAATCACCCTAATACATATATACCTATATTAATACAACTCATCCATATACGAATTCAAAGTGAATAAGGGATTTTGAGGTAGCCCTTTATTTTGAAATAAAATTTGAAAAATTCTTAATTGCCAAATTAAGTTATTATATTTTTCGCAATTCTCGTCGATTTTCGTTGGGACATTTTCCGATTAAGTTACTTTCATGTGCTCTTGCTCGTTTTGCGCATTTTTCGATTTGACTTTTCGTTATTTGGGATTAGATATTTTTCGTTTTCGCCAGTTGATTTTCAATATAAAATTATTCCGTGCCAAATAAATTTCTTGTGAATTTTAATTCAACCAAAGCAAAATGAGCAAGCCAATGCCAACTCTCACAAACCTCTCTCCAAGTAAGGAGTTGACGGGCTTAAAGTCTTTAAGATGCCAAAGAACGGTTGCGAAAAGTAGTATTTTGTGCATACAAACGGGCCTTCTCGAAAAGTCTGTATCGTTTGATCCAATCGAATTGGTATGTCGTCTCGACATATTAAATTCACATAGTGAAAAATTAATGAAATGCCAATCAAAGATTGAAGAAATTGATGAAGATGACATGGCCCGAGGGGAGTTAGTGGACAATGTTGAAACGAAGTCCATAAAAAGTAAATTTTAGCGAAAAATAAAACTTCACTTGCCGAAACATCTGTTGTAGCTTCTCACAGCTCAAGGCTCACCACGATGAATTTGCCGAAATTCCTGGGGAGAATATTCAGAATTTAAATATTTTATGAGTTTGTTGGAGAGCTTGGTTCGTTCATAATGATCCAAATATCTCAGATATAAAAAAAATTACTCAGTTGGTGAATTGTTTATCTGAAGAGGCTTTGGAACAACTAAATCGTTTCAGATGTCGGATGAAAACTACCCGAAAGCGTTTTCAAGCCTCAAAAAGGTTTATGATAATAAATGTTTGATTTTTTTCAACCATCCCAAATCCATCCGCACCTTCATTGGGTTCAACGACTGACGAAGCGTCAGCGGTATATGATTCAGTGCTACCGCTGGGCGGTGAAAGACAAATAACTAACGCAATAATCATATACATTGAAGGACTGTGAAGGCACCCTAGATCACAGAAACCAGCAGCTATCAGCGGAAGGAGCATCACATTCAAGGATGAAGCCGATACCAACAGGCAGTACGAGTCATGGGAAGAAACAATAAATGGATAGGACCAAATCGGTGGGAGTGGCTGCAAACACAAGGCAGTATAGTTGTCAACAGTGCAAATCGAAGGATCACCATCTAACTGCCTGCGCTACTTTTAAGGCTCTTCCGGGACAACAAAGATTTCAGTTCGTCAAATCGGTACCCTTATGCATAAATTGCTTGCCTACGGAGCATACCGTTTTCCAATGCAGAGCGGAGTTTTGTCAGATATGCAATCCATCCCAAAACTCGCTGTTGCACCAGTATCTAGTGTCTTTCCCCGCTGCACCTCATTCGCAGCCATCCACTACACATGTCATACATACAGCAAGTATGCCGGATCGGATAATGTTGGCAACAGCAGTAATTTTAGTGAGGACCAGCTGTGGAGATTACCTGCCTGCTGGACTCAGGCTCCCAGGACAACTTCATAACGGAGGACTTGGCACCGAAGTTGTGGATTCGACGTCAGCACAAAACATTAAGCGTGGTAGGAATTGGCAATTCCAATACAAAAGTGAGGTCAAAACTAAGCGCGTTTGTCAATTCGCGTTTAAATAAGTATGAATTTTTGGCGGAAATCTGGGTAATGCGAAGTGTTTCGGCAAATCATCCAGACCATCACATCAATGTTAGTGGTTGAAAAATTCAGCACAATATTGAATTGGCGGATCCAAAACTCCACAAATCTTAAAAGTGGATATCCTATTGGGCGCTGAAACAATTTTTGATATTTTAGCTGTTGGCCAAATAAACAATGGTCCCAACCAACCAACTTTTCAGAAACACCTTTTTAGGATGGGTTGTATACGGCAAATACGTCAGCAATCTAAGTTCTCCTCCGATATTATATAGCACATTATGCTATGCTGAAGAAAACTTAACGTCAATAGATTTAGTAGTCCAAAAATTTTGGACTTTAGAAGAATTACCTTCAGAACCAAATGGCATCAAATTCACACCAGAGCAACAAGAGTGTGAAAATTTTTTCGTTTATACTACTCAAGTATATCCTTCAGGACGGCTTCAAGACAGAATGCTCTTTAAAGTTGACCGTAAGTTACTCGGTCACTCATATGAAACCGCAGTTCGGCGGTTTCAGGCCCTGGAGAGAAGGACATTAAAAGATCCAGAACTTCGTTGAATGTATGTTGACTTCATGAATGAATGGGCCCAACAAAAAATAAAATCCCGAGTGAGCCACAGTACTTCGTTCCGTATCAATAAGTTTTAACGCCCGAGAGCACTACAACCAAATTACGTGTTGTCTTCGATGCTTCGAGTCGATCTTCAACTCAAATAGCGTTGAATGAACTTTTGATGGTAGGTCCAACCATCCAAGAAGAGTTATACCCAACTCTTCTTCGTTTTCGCTTACATACATAAGTATGCATTAAAAGCGGACGTAACAAAAATATACCGTCAAATAATTATGCATGAAAAATACAGAAATTGTCAGCTTATTGTGTGGAGAGAGCATCTTTCAGAGCAAATTCAAATTTTTCGTCTTAACACCGGAACATACGCCACTGCGCATGCTCCATTTCTCGCAGCACGTTGTTTGCAAATTTCCAGTGATACCTATATAATGAAATATGCACTCGGTTCATTGGCCATCAAAAGAGACTTTTATGTTGATGAAGCACCCTAATTTTTTCGACAGTGATTGCACTGAAAATCATTAAGCTTCAATGACAAAAGTTCCACTAAAACGTAAGGAATCCATTAGCTGCCGAAAGAGCATTTGTTTCGCTTTGTTTTAGATGACAATTTTGATGATCTGCGAGGCACTAAAAGAAATATATTGTCAGTTTCTGTTCGCATTTTTGTTCCTCATGGATTACTACTAATACTCCCCATTAGTTATCAAAGCAAAAATATTATCTTTCGTTTCAAAAGCTAGATTGGGATGAGTCGATTCTATTGCGCCTTGACACTAGCTGGCAGAATTTTAAGTCCGACCTAATACAGCTCTCATCTATTACGTAAACGTTGAGTCGGGGGCCATCTGCCAAATACATGACTTCGTCGACGCCTCAATAAGAGCGTACGGATGCTGCATATAAAATACAATACATGCGAAGCTAATGTGCTACTGGTATTAAATGTATGCTGCTTACTGCAAAGTCAAGGGTGGCTCCGCTGAAGACCAAGTCTCTCCCGCGTCTCGAGCTCTCGGCTGCACATCTTTTTTCAAAATTACCGTCAAGAGTAACGCCTATGTTGAGTCGACATTTCGAAAATATTACATTTTGGACAGACTCTGAAATCGTTTTACATTGGATTAAAACACCTCCATTCTCACTACAAACCTTCGTCGCAAACAGTGTCCGAAATCAAAGAGTTGATTGACAAAATACATTGTCGGAATATGCTAACAAAACAAAATTCTGCGGATCAAGTGTCCCGGGGTTGTAACGTGGACGAATTGAATAATTCGAAATGGTTTGGCGGTCCACAGTTCCTCCTAGAATACCCTGCATTATGGCCAATTAATAACCACTTCTTCTCACCAGAATGCGAAGCATTAGAGAAGAAGAAAAATACATTTACACTAATTTCGTCTACTGAGAAAAATTCAATGTTGGACCTTATTTAAAAATTCTCTTCTCATAAAAAATTGCTTCGTGTGGCCGCATACATATTAAGATAAATCAGACGACACCAAAATCCTCCATGGGGCAGGATCTGACTTGAGAAGAGCTAAACTTGAACATTTACACTAATTTCGTCTACTGAGAAAAATTCAATGTTGGACCTTATTTAAAAATTCTCTTCTCATAAAAAATTGCTTCGTGTGGCCGCATACATATTAAGATAAATCAGACGACCACCAAAATCCTCCATGGGACAGGATCTGACTTGAGAAGAGCTAAACTTGAGTTTTCTAAAAATTGCATTTAGAATTTTCGGATGTTATTCAAAAATTGCATAAAGGTACCACCCTACCCATAAACTTGCAAACACTCAACCAGCATGCATACATGAGTACTCGGATACATCGCTGTCGTTCAAATTAATCCGAGTAGCTAGTAGTAAATTCACCAATCAAATACGATGCCAAATTTCCGCTTTTACTTAATAAAAATTCGAAATTTGTTATAACATATTTACGGTTTCTAGACATTCGAGATCACCACGCTGGGGCTAAATCGTTGGTTGCGCTTCTTCGAGAACGCATATGGCTAATTAATGCCCGAGAAGCTGGAGGTAGAACCATAACAAACTTTATACATTGTTTTCATTACAAGCCGAAGTTGCAAAAGAATTAATGGGAACGAGCACAACTCCCCTTTCTTATATGTGGCGTAAATTTTTGTGGTCTGATATGCACATCTCTAAAAATACGCGGTCGACCACCGCATAAATTGCAGTTTTCGTTTTCTTTACTTCCAAAGCAGTAAAATTAGAATTAGTTTCTCGCCCTAAAAAGGTTCATTGGACGCCGAGGAATGCGGACGAAGATGTGCAGCCACAACGCCACCAATTTCGTCGGCGCCGATCGTAAGCTGCGCGAACTGAAGGCGACGTTTCTGGCAATGGGTTCAGAACTGAAAAGATTCGCAGCAGACGAAGGGTACAGCTTCATCTTTATACCACCGAGGGTACCGCCCTTCGGCTGATTATGGGAAGCCGCGGTGCACTTTGTCAAACATCACATCGTTCGCGTAATCGGAACTGTCAACATTACTAGCAGAAGTGGAGGGGATACACCCCTCACGCAATCTGCAGATCATCGACCTCGTCCTCGTACACGATGACAGCGTGCCGCTGCAGCAATCGGTACTCGGACGCCTCGTCGCAACCGTCGAAGGGCAAACGGCAAAGTGCGAGTCGCAGACGTAGCAACCAAGGCGAGCACAATTAAGCGTTTAAGGAATCTGATCCTGTCAAGATGGCCGGTGTTGCGTCAAGCGACATATTTATACCTAAAACAAGAATAATGAAATGAATTGTAAACTATTGAATTCATAAAAATTAAATTAAGAAAGTCTTTTATATAAAATACTTACCTTAAAAATCATTCATACTACTGATCCATTACTTACCCTAATACGTATCTTAACATAAGCTAGTAAATTGTTTGAGATAATTACTTACCCCTTTTTTGTAACATATACTTACATTAAAACTAGATTAAGCCATTAGTTTTAAAATTTTGGCTAAGCAATTCCATAAAATGGAATAAAGAGGTCTCTTGTAATTTGAACGTGAATTCGAACGGACGTGTCTTTTTATTTTTTTTGGAATAATATCATTTTAATGACAGGCAATTAGTCTTTGAATTAGTTCGCGCATTTCATTTTTCACTTTCGATGCGTGATAAAAAATCGGTTACGATGTTGTCTTTCCCGGGAATGTAACAGATATCATTGGTGTACTGACCGATAAAATCCAAATAATTTAGTTGTTGTGGCGGTGCTTTTCGGTATTTTATAAAAATTCGAATGTTATTGGCGCCTACCTTCAATCATGTGTTTAAACTGTTTGACTGATTGGTAAATGGCTAATAACTCGCGATCATATGTGCTGTAGCGCTTCTGGTGGTCAGTCATTCGTAAAAAATAAATAGAATAAATAGTGGCTCAAATTTCTCTTCGTTGACTTGATGAAGAGCTGCTTCGACCGAAAAATTGCTGGCGTCGACGTGAAGTAGTAGTAAAGAGTTTGGCAATGGATGTTTTAATGTAATTGCGTCGATAAATGCCTACTTACATTCTTCGAAAGCCCTTTCAGCGTCTTCGGTCCAAATAACTGGCGATTTATCATTTTTCTTGTTACCTTTGGTTAGAACGCGTAGTCGGCCTTGAGTTTGAGCTGCATTAGAAATAAAATCGCGATAAAAGTGAATCATTCCTAGGACTGATGAACAGCTGTTTTCGTTGCTTTTGTCTTGTCATAGCAAGTAGGTGTCGTGAGATCTTCAAATTCAGTTAGCAGCTTTTTACATACGTTGTCGCTGTTGATTGAAAATACCGGCTCATAAATGATGAAATTAGAAACGCATTTTGCCTCGAGTTTGGTTTCTCTGTCAATGAGTTGGTAGCCTTTGACATCAACCAGAAGACCAGCGATTATAACACTGAATGTGAATTCTCTTCGCAGTCCTAAGTCGATTGAAGTTAGTTTGTTACCGTATGTGTTGATGATTGATCCGTTGGCGGTGATAGCGAATAATTCGATGTTTTGAGTTTCTCTTTAATTGATGATTTAAGTAGAATTGAAAAATCGGCTTCTGTGTGACTAAAATTTTTAAATGAATCTTACGATCGGTGATAAAGAAACGGCATGACTTTTGACTTCCCATTTCGCTGTCCGTCGGAGGCGAAGCGGTCTGTAATTTCCCTCCTTCTTGAATGCGCACGGTTGTAAACACTAATTGGCATCAGCGCCAAATCGATGATAATAACAATTCGGGAACTTGCTAACCTGGTTTTGTGAACGACTACGAGAACGTTATTTGTGATCGCGTGCGTGCGGTGTTTGACTGCGGCCACGTTGATTGCTGGAAGAATTTACTTTGATTTCGTTTATTTCTCGTCGGAGAGCGTCAATCGTCTGCTTCAAAGCGGCGAAACCATCCGCTTGGGTGTTTGACTTAGCCACACACTTTTAGGAAATTTATCAAGCCAGAATGTTTTAATTGCATTGTCATTTAATGCACCACCGGACAAAACGCGCATTAGTCGAAGTAATTGAGATGGTTTTTGATCGCCCAATTTGCACCCTTTGACTATTCCTCTTTTCTGAATCGGTGAAATCTTTGATCAATCGGTTTTTAATTCAGTCGTATCTCCCGGCAACATTTGTGAGTGTTTCAACGTCGAGCGAGCTGATAACGTGATCGTATTTTGTTTGATCGATTGAAATTCCTGCGTTTCGGAATTCCGCTTCCATTTGGATGAAAAACAAATCAGGTTCTCGTTTGCTAAAAACAGGTGGTTTTATTCCTGTGCAGTGGAGTAAATGAAACTGTTGCTGCCATTGTTTGCCGTAGTATTGATTGTGACTGTTTTTGTAATTGGAGTTGCCGTTTTTGTATTATACTTGATGTGAATCGTTCTTTCGTTCTGCTGAGTACAGCAAAGTTTTCACTACACGATGTGTTTTTCGAGAATGTTTGTCATCGTTCGGTTTATGACCAGGTGTTTGGTTTTTATTTTACAACACTCTCGCGCATACCATGTTCGTAGAGTCGCCTGATTTTTCTAAAAGGAGCCGGCAATGATCGCGCCTATGATCAAATTAGTACATTTCTTCGCTTTTTATTTAAAAACGTCGGAGGTCACCAATTTGTATCCACTAAAACTATTCATTTATTTCAAAATTGTTCAGAAATATTTCACATTATAGGTTACCCATAAAACTATGTTTTGCAATCGTTATACCGCGAGTATTTTGAGAAATGTGTTTTGTAAAAAAAAGGCTCCTGATGCTAAATTAAACTCCTAGAGATGCCATATCAAACACGAAAAAAATAAGCAATCATTATATTCTACACGTTCAATATTTTTATATTAACCGCGATCCCGAATCGCAATCTTCATTGAACGTTTTTATGCAATATTGACGTATTGTGGGTTTTCGACATTGTCGCGATTTTTATTATTGAAAATGAAATGAAATTAAAATTGCAAAATAAATTTAAATTAAATCTAACTGCCATACATTTGAGCGTTAAATCGGCAGAAGCTAACAGTTATTCCTAAACCTATAAGCGTTGTGTGTACCATGTAGCGAGTTGATGTCAGCGGATCGTGGAATAAGTTTTATTACAGTGGAGACGGTGAAATAATTCTTCAGCGACAGGTAGTGGACTAGGGACATTAATTCGTGAATCTCCAAGCTTTGTGGGTAAAACGTAAATGGGACCTGACCTGCTGTGGAGTCTGATTACCCAAATTTCTACGAGCGCGTTGATGTCAGCGGCCTACCGCAAGCACCGGACGCTTGCTCTGCTATGAGAGGCAGAGGTGACGCCGCGCTTGGTGGTATCACTGAAACGGTGAAGACGTTCTACGTACATGTTATAAGTATGGATGTTGGAAAGAGCCTGCTGATCCAATGTCCAACAGGCATTCTAACCGACTCGAAAGAGCATATGGGTGTTGTGACCGCAGCGTTCCCGATGTCTTCTTGAAACACTGGAATCTGCTGTGATGCACTGAGTGATCTCAACCTGGGAAATATTTTGTTGCTGTGGAGACGATGAAATAAATCTTTAGCGACAGTTTGTGGGACAGGGATCATTTGAGCGTTGAACCGCTTTAGGCTTACAGTAATTCTCGAACCTCCAAGCTTTGTGGATACCATGTAGATGGAACTGGAGCTGCTGGAAGGTCCGGCTTCCCAAAGCTCTAGGGGCGAGTTTCTGTCAGCGGACTATGCGGTGAGAG
Organism: Bactrocera correcta; assembly: GCA_027475135.1. Classification (NCBI taxonomy): domain Eukaryota; kingdom Metazoa; phylum Arthropoda; class Insecta; order Diptera; family Tephritidae; genus Bactrocera; species Bactrocera correcta. The sequence goes on from CM050322.1 coordinate 59,464,140, forward strand.
GCAAAGGTGACGTCTTTCTTGGTATTAATGAAACTATGAGAAAGCTCCACGTACATGTTATAAGTATCGAAGTTAGAGAGGGCTGGCTGATCAAATGTCCATCAGGCTTACCTACCAACTCGAAAAAGCTGATGGGTGTTGTGACCGCAGCATTCCCAATGCCTTCTGAAAACACTGTAATCTGATGATACATACGTTAGAGAACGATCGGGGAATAAGTTTTATTACAGCGGAGACTTTGAAATAAATCTTCAGTGTCAGATAGTGGGACAGGGGAAGACAGGGGAAGACAGGAGGAGTCTATGTGAAACCCCCCGCCCATGGTCGATGTATGAACTGCGAGACGCACAACAGTCTGAAAACGTTCATGAATTACAAAAGTAAATACCCTACAAAACGCTTTATCTCTGTTCACGTATCGACCGTTTGATACTTGCTGATCTCATCTCGTTCAAGACCAATAACTGTCACGTTGCTTTCTTTGGTGATGTATTTGCAAACGTAATTGATCGATTTCACGAAACTACAATATCGAACATTGACATGAGTTTTAAATGTGAATTAGACAACAGTGACGGATATGATACGATCCATATGTTGTCGACTTCGATATTCACTCCTCTAAGTTGAATGGTAAATGTTCTGCAATTGTCGGATGAGCTACGACGATAGAGTGGATATCCATAATTTCAAGTTTGCATTTACGTAAGAAAAGCACGTGGATAGTGTTTCGGGCATTTATTGTTAGACATACAAACCGAAGTGGGATTGTGGTGTCCGCAAGGTCCATGAACCATATTGGTTTTCACCACTTCGTATAATACTGGATCTTTCTCTGCATCAGGAATTTCCGCAGAAATGATTTCATCAATTTGATCTGCTGTAACCACCATCTACCATCCAAAGAATAATGTGTGCGTGCGGCAAACCTCTTTGTTGCAACTCAACATAGTAGATCCAGCATCTGACTGCACCATATACATACGAGTATACATTCGTTGCTTCAAGATGAAGTCCATCAAACGATGTTTAATTGAAAAGTCGTATTGTGTTTAAAAAGTCGTGCTGTTGCATCGTGACGATAGCTTGCTGATTGACCGCGATCCATAATTCCACACGTATGTCATTGCATCCTGGGAGTACTTGTTCATGTGCCTTGGTGTGCCATACGTTGATGGCAAAAAGAACGTCGACCGATATTAGCGCGACCTCTTGGTGGCTTCGTAACAAATTTCAATCTGTAATTGATCACTTTGTGTGAAACACACAAAAAATTTTCACTGAATTATTTTTCTTTTAAGTAGCCGAAATAAAAAAACAAGCGGACCCAAATTGAACGATTAAAATAATTTACAAATCACAATATTGAAAAACAAAAGAAAAAAAAAGTCGTATGAAAAAAGTCACTTTTTGGAAATTTCCAATTTTTCTGAATATTTTATGAAGATTGGCTGAGCCGTTCTCGAGGCTTAGCGTTACTAACAAACAAACATTCATTTTTACTTACATATATACAAAAGAAAAACGTTTGTATTGGAAAAAGAAAAGGGGTTTCTTTTAGGGGCAACTATTCGAATTTTTCTCGCCGTAAAAACAATCGCTGAACTTCAACGGACATTTAGAAAAAGAACTGGCCAAATTGGTCCAGGTGTTGCTGAGTTATGCGCTTAGCAACACATTTTGCGGTTCATTTTTATATTTTAGACGCAACTTTCGTAATATTTTCTTACATAAGAACCTTCTCCTAGAAGAATTAGTGAAATCGGTGGAGCCATTCACGCGTGATGCTGTGACCAAGGAAAGAAGGGATTCATTTATATATATATAGATTGAGACGATTAAGCAAAAAGTTATATTGCAAGAATTATACTAGGAGTTATTTGACACTACGACAATTAATTTCGCGAAGAATGGAAATTTTTATTCAGCAGCAATAAATGCACACGATATTGAAAGGATATTAGCAAAGGAACAAACTAATATACCGCTTATTGACATACTCGAATATGAAGACACGCATGTAGGCAGATTAGACGACACTTTCATTGTAATTTATAAATAACCAGTCATTGAAAGGAAATGTATGAATTAACTTTGTATTTACTCCATTATCCTCTCATCAAGGCATTTTGGATATGAAAAAAATTGTAAGTAAATGTGAAGGTAAAATAATATTAACATCCAAATGTAAAACTATTTACTAACTATAACTATATTTGTAAACAAGAACCTAACGAAAATTTTACAATACCAATGATCGAAGGTTACAAATCCCATTGTAATGTTATCCCAGAAAATAACGCAACTGTTATAGATTTAGGACATGGTAATGTCGTATTACAAGAAAAACACATTTTGAACGAAAAATCAATAGAAGGATTCAATTTAATCTATTTTAATGCAACAATTATTATTGACTCAGAAGTATTCCACAACCAGGGGCTAGAAATTAAATATTATATTATAGCTAATGGAAACGAAAGAATTCTTCTTCTTCTTAATTGGTGTAGACACCGCTTACGCGATTATAGCCGAGTTAACAACCGCGCGCCAGTCGTTCCTTCTTTTCGCTACGCGGCGCCAATTGGATATTCCAAACGAAGCCAAGTCCTTCTCCACTTGGCCCTTCCAACGGAGTGGAGGTCTTCCTCTTCCTCTGCTTCCCCCGGCGGGTACTGCGTCGAATAATCTTAGAGCTGGAGTGTTTTCGTCCATCCGGGCAACATGAGCTAGCCAGCGTAGCCGCTGTCTTTTAATTCGTTGAACTATGTCAGTATCGTCGTATATACCGTACAGCTCATCGTTCCGTAGAATGCGATATTCGCGGTGGCCAACGCGCAAAAGACCATAAATCTTTCGCAGAATTTGTTGACATCGCTCACGCCTCTGCACCATATAGCAGGACGGGAATTATGAGTGTCTTATAGAGTTTGGTTTCTGTTTGTCGAGAGAGGAATTTGCCCCTCAATTGCCTACTCAGTCCGAAGTAGCACCTGTTGGAAAGAGTTATCCTGTGTTGGATTTCTAGGCTGACATTGTGGCTGGTGTTTACGCTGGTTCCAAGGCAGACGAAATAATCTACAACTTCAAAGCTATGACTGTCAACACTGACGTGAGTCCTAAGACGAAAGTGCTACGTCGCGAGTGCGACGACTGTTTGGTTGATGACAGGAGATATTTCGTCTTGCCCTCGTTCACTGCCAGACCCATTCGTTTTGCTTCCTTGTCCAGTCTGGAGAAAACAGAACAAACGGCGCGGTTGTTGAAGCCGATGATATCAATATCTTCGGCATATGCCAGCACCTGTACACTCTTATATAAGATGATATCTTCTCTAAGAGTATTTAGTTCTGCAGCTCGAACTATTTTCTCCAGAAGCAGGTTGAAAAAGTCGCACGATAAGGAATCGCCTTGTCTGAAACCTCGTTTGGTATCGAACGGCTCTGAGAGGTCCTTCCCGATTCTGACGGAGCTTTTCGTGTTGCTCAACGTCAGCTTACACAGCCGTATTAGTTTTGCGGGGATACCAAATTCAGACATCGCGGCATAAAGGCAGCTCTTTTTCGTGCTGTCGAAAGCAGCTTTGAAATCGACGAAGAGGTGGTGTGTGTCGATTCTCTTTTCACGGGTCTTTTCCAAGATTTGGCGCATCGTGAATATCTGGTCGGTTGTTGATTTACCAGGTCTAAAGCCACACTGATAAGGTCCAATCAGTTTGTTGACGGTGGGCTTTAATCTTTCACACAATACGCTCGACAGAACCTTATATGCGATGTTGAAGAGGCTAATCCCACGGTAGTTGGCGCAGATTGTGGGGTCTCCTTTTTTGTGGATTGTGCATAGCACACTTAAATTCCAATCGTTGGACATACTTTCGTCCGACCATATTTTGCAGAGAAGCTGAAGCATGCACCTTATCAGCTCTTCGCCGGCGTGTTTGAATAGCTCGGCCGGCAATCCATCGGCCCCTGCCGCTTTGTTGTTTTTCAGGCGGGCAATTGCTATTCGAACTTCTTCATGGTCGGGCAATGGAACGTCTGCTCCATCGTCATCGATTGGGGTACCGGGTTCGCTTTCTCCTGGTGTTGTGCGTTCACTGCCATTCAGCAGGCTGGAGAAGTGTTCCCTCCATAATTTAAGTATGCTCTGGGCATCGGTAACTAGATCTCTTTTGGGGGTTCTACAAGAGTATGCTCCGGTCTTGAAACCTTTTGTAAGCCGCCGCATCTTTTCGTTGAATTTTCGAGCATTACCCCTGTCGGCCAGCTTATCAAGCTTTTCGTACTCACGCATTTCGGCCTCTTTCTTTTTCTGTCTACAAATGCGTCTCGCTTCCCTCTTCAACTCTCGGTATCTATCCCATCCCGCACGTGTTGTGGTCGATCGTAACGTTGCGAGGTAGGCAGCCTGTTTTCTCTCCGCTGCGACTCCTCGTCGTACCAGCTGTTCTTCTGCACTTTCCGAAAACCAATGGTTTCGGTTGCAGCTGTACGTAAGGAGTTTGAAATGCCGTCCCACAGTTCCCTTATACCGAGTTGTTGACGAGTGCTCTCAGAGAGCAGGAGTGCAAGCCGAGTAGAAAAACGTTCGGCTGTCTGTTGTGATTGCAGCTTCTCGACGTCGAACCATCCTTGTGTTTGTTGGCGTGCGTTTTTTGCTGCACAGAGGCGGGTGCGAATTTTGGCTGCAACAATATAGTGGTCCGAGTCGATGTTAGGACCTCGGAGCGCACGCACATCTAAAACACTGGAGACGTGTCTTCCGTCTATCACAACATGATCGATCTGGTTGGTGGTTTTTCGATCTGGAGACAGCCAGGTAGCTTGATGTATCTTCTTATGATGGAATCTAGTACTAAAGATAACCATATTTCGGGCCCCGGCGAAGTCGATCAGCCTCAGCCCATTTGGGGATGTTTTCGCGTGGAGGCTGAATTTACCGACCGTAATGCCAAAGATACCTTCTTTGCCCACCCTGGCATTGAAGTCGCCAAGCAAGATTTTGACATCGTGGCGGGGGCATCTCTCATAAGTGCGCTCCAGGCACTCATAAAAGGCATCTTTGGTCACATCGTCCTTCTCTTCCGTCGGGGCGTGGGCGCAAATCAGCGATATGTTGAAGAACCTCGCTTTGATGCGGATTGTGGCTAGACGTTCATTCTCCGGAGTGAATGATAGTACTCGGCGACGGAGTCTCTCTCCCACCACGAATCCAACACCAAACTTGCGCTCCTTTATATGGCCACTGTAATAAATGTCACAAGGACCTACTCGTCTCTGTCCTTGTCCCGTCCATCGCATTTCTTGGACGGCGGTGATGTCAGCCTTTATCTTTACGAGGACATCTACCAGCTGGGCAGCGGCACCTTCCCAATTAAGGGACCGGACATTCCAGGTGCATGCCCTCAAATCATAGTCCTTATTTCGTTTGCCATGGTCGTCATCAAAAGGGGGGGCTCTCATCCGAGGCTGTTTTTTTCCTTTCATTGGGGGTGTTTTTTTACGTGGCGGGTCCCAAACCCAGCGCACAACCTTATGCAGGGGTGTTTCGCCTTCTCACATTAGCTCGCCTTCAAACGGATGTTCTTAGGCTACTCAGAGGATACTTGGTCAAAGACCGGAAGAGGTGAGCTGCTTGAGTCATATGTGAAAAAATCGTTTCTGGCCACTCTCAAGTGAATGGCGTTCAGAGAACTTTTCTCACTTGCGTGAACTTCTACACATGACTCCATCCTCCAATTAAACAATTAAACATACTCTTACAATTTTTGACTTCATGTGAGTCCGATAAACAATTTAGGCAGACGTGGAGTTTTCTGACAGCATTTAATCGTGCATTATGCTGCATCTCAATGAATCGCTGACAAGTTTTCAAAATGTGCGATTGAGATTTAGATCCAATCCTTGACTGCAAGGTTGTTATCCGATCCTTACCATCAGCCGACTTAATATTGGGTTGAGTACTCAACTCGCCTTTGAGGTTTGATACTCTCTCTAGCGTTTTAACCCGTCTCGTTAGAAACTTGTCTAACTCAATCCATTTTGGGATCTCTGAATCCGAATCCAGAGATTGTTCCCAAAGCGACAGTGTATAGTCCGGCTCGGATAGAACACAAGTACGTAAATATGGCATCCCAGCTATCTGTATTGATGCCATGTATTTGTAAAGCTGAAATGCAGCTGTTAATCTCCCACTGCAGATTTCTGAGTTCGGTCTCAGATTCTGTTGAGATGTGCGGGAGCTTGAACAATAAATTCAATTGTGTGTTGACAAGCACTCGCTTGTTTTCGTATCTACACAACAAATTATTCCAAGCCAATGCGAATCCGTCATTCGTCAGTGGCGTTTTGGAAACGATAGCTTTTCCCTCACCTCGCGTTTTTTGATTGAGATGGAATAACTTTTCTACCGGAGATAGCCTTGGGTTATTCCCATATATAGCGGCAAATAAATCCCTAAAAGAGGGCCATTGTAAAACATCGCCATGAAATATTTCGGTATCACATGGCGGTAAATTGATAGAATACCTCACGGGTTCTACAGTTTGTTGTAACCGTTCAAGTTGAATCACTGTAGAATTCGAAGTAGGGTTTGGGTTGAACGCCGTGAGGTTGTGCATGTGTTCGCCCATCAAGGCCGCGCAACACACATGGGCGTGGTAACAGCTTGTATATTTAAGCTTAATGTCGTCAATTGAGCTTGTGTCCAAAGGATCCACTTTTGACAAACACAACTTGTATTCTGACTTCTCCTCTGCCCACAGAGATTTCAGTTCATCTTGTTGTACTTCAAGAGAGTAGGCACAAAATGTAATTTGAATTGAATAAGTAGTGCGTTGTTTCTTTGTGAAGCGTGAATTTTCGGAAGAGCAAAAAAAAATGAATAAATTCAATAAAGTCTTTTCTTCGTTCAAATTTAATTTGAATGTGCTTGCTGGGTTATCGTCCCAATGCACTTACACGCCTAGTCTTCGATTATGTACACAAACAAAAATTGATTTGTGCTTAGTTGCTTTATTCAAATGCAAATACAAAGACATACAAATAAAAATGCACAAGCACTTATTTGATTTTTCAACTAAACACTTACACTTTTTGTTTATTGGTGTCCTTCTGGGATGGCTGCTGCGCTACCTTGCCTTTGCTGCTTTGTCTATGCTGCTTGCCTTTGCCGTATCACTTTTCTGCTTGGCCTGTGCTGCTCTGCCTATGCTGCTTGCCTATGCCGCTCTGCCTTTGCTGCTTCCTTTGCTGCTCTCATTTCGCTGTTTGGCTTTCTTGCTGTCGCTCACTTCACTTTTCTGCTTGGCCTGTGCCACTTGTCTGTGCTGCTTTGCCTTTGCTGCTCGCACTTTGTTGCTTGGCCTTTGCTGTTCTCCCTACGCTGCTTGCCTAGCTGTTTGGTTTCTAGCCGTCGCTCACTTTACTTTTCTAATTTTTAGTTACTCACTTCACTTGTAATTTGTATTTTTTTTTTGTTTGCACTCGCGAAACTGCAGCTGCGTTATTGCTGCTTGCCTTTATTGCAGCAAATTAATGGAAAGGCAGAGTTGAGCGACTAAGCTCAAATTAATCATAAGAAAAACCAAAAAACCGAGAGAGATTTTTGACGCTCCAGACGATTTTGTGCGTCCACGAAATTTATAATTTTTTCTCGAATAACAGAGTGTGTGTGTTTTTTTTTTTTTGCAAAGTGAACTAAGTGCATTTGCCAGGTGTATTTGTTGTTGTACTTAAATGAAGTACAATACTACCTGCAATCTTGTGCTTTGATTTTGTGGGTAGAGTGCCAAAAATAAGTTTTGGTCTCCACTTCACACAGCACAATGGGTTTTGTACATAAATGATGCACAAATTAACCAATCTATTGCCTTATAGCTTGCAGAGCACAAATCCAAAATATGTTTGGCTGTAACTTGTGAGTTGCTAAAGCGGGCAAATTTATGCACTTTCACTTTAAATAAAAAATTAACTTGTTACCTGTTATCCGGCTCGAAGGACCAATGATAATTCGGGTGGTGGAGCACGGTGCTCGTTCGTTCCAAAATGTGGGTGGCCGTGGGGAAACGGTCGGAGCAATTTATTCCACAAATGTTAAATAAAAAACAAAGGTTTCTTATAATATATATATTTAATTATAAATAAATTGGAACCACACTTACCACGTCTGTATCGCAGCGTCGTGTTAAATAAAAAACAAAGGTTTCTTATAATATATATATTTAATTATAAATAAATTGGAACTACACTTACCACGTCTGTATCGCAGCGTTGTGCAAAAGGAGAGAGCGCGCAACTTTTTTGTTAGAGTTTAGTTGCGCGCGAATTAAACTTCGAATAAACTTCGAAGAAGAGAATAGCTCTGCCGACACAGACGTGGCAAAAGAAATTGGGCGGGGGCGGCGTCAACATATTGAATGGCATAATTATGGAGAGTGAATCGGCGAAGAGTGTTGCAGACAACATAGCAAACGGAATGTACACATTATCTGGCCAGCGCAAGGGAAGAAGCTTTATATGGAATATACTCACTGAAATAGTAAAACCGGACAACATCACATTAAATGAATTTGTTTTCTGTCGCACATGTCGGAATGTGTTAAAGTACAACGCAAGTCAAGCGTCAAATTTAAATAGGCACAGCTGCTGCAAAAACTTAAAACAATCCCAAAGTTTAGAAACTGTCACACCGCTGGAAAAAACTGAGACCATTGAAAAATGCGCAAATTGGATTACAGAAGACTGCCGGCCATTTTCAGCTGATAGCTTATTGTTTTTAAATTCATTTTATAAAAGTTTTAAGGATTTAGATTGAAACCAGAAAACAAACCTTCTTTTAATTTAAAGTTTTTGTTTATCTCAATGAAGAAGTGATTAAAATTTGAAATTTGCGTTCCCTAATATTTTAAAAATTACCTTTGTTTAATAATTGTAGGCATTAATTGAATTTTAGTTTTAAGCGTTAAAAATGAAGAAATGCATATATGCAGTAATGGTTTGGTTAATTTTATGCATCGCAACTTGTTTCCGTTAAAACACATAAATATGTACATACAAACTATGCACATTCAAATTCGCAGGGCAATTCTCGATCTGAACGCACACTTGATCGATGTCAGAGTTTTCGTGCATCATTGGACTTGATCGTGTTTTTCTGTACAATCATTTCCAATCATCATACCGTAACAAAAAAATCAGTTTGAATCGGTAAGCATAGCAATCAAAACAACTGATCGAACTCGTTCGTTTTGAGCACGAAACAATCCGTGGTAATTCGTGGAAGTGTGCGCCGTGGGAAGCATTGATGTTGTCAACACGTTTCATATCGATTTCCTTGGATTGAAGGTAGATATTGATAGAACTCATTCGAATCAAATTGCATTTTCAATCGAAGTTTGTTTTTGTTTTTTTTTTTAACAATAACAAACCGTATGAGCACTCAAATAATTAGTTTTCACGGTGAAAAAAGTGCACATCAGCTGTTTCTTTTCGACGTCATTTCTGCGTATATTAAATCAGCTGTTCTGTTCTAACTATTTCCAATTGCAATCAGCGCTTCCATACTGGACAAATAAAAACAAAAAACAAACTTCTTGCTCATACTGCATTATCGACAAAACGACAGGTTTCTAATACCCAGTAGAGAAATCATTCGAAAAAAACAAAACGGCTGAACCTCTTCAAGAGGTGATGACGAGAGACAGTCTCAGCTCATTTAGAGCAAATAAAATAAGAGAATTAGAAAAACTAACTCAGTTATAAATGAGAGGCTTGGAAATTTGGAAGCGATGTGCAATCAGTTACATAAAGATAATATATAATTAAAAGAGAAAACGAAGAACTAAAATTTAGTAAAAGCAAATATACGAAACCGATGAAGATGAGCTAGCTAAAGAAACTAAGTGGATACTCAAAACGAAGCGCTCTTCAAAAAAATGCAAAGCTGATACTTCTCCAACAATTGTCAGCTCTTCGAAAAATAAAAATAAAGATCAGGCGGCCAACAATGATACTAAAATCCACCGCCCACCTCCTATTATAATTAACGACGTAAAGGATTTTAATAAATAACGTTGTAATATTACAGATCTAATAAGTGGTGGGAGAGAGACTCCGTCGCCGAGTACTATCATTCACTCCTATGAATGAAGGTTTAGCCACAATCCGCATCAGAGCGAGGTTCTTCAACATATCGCTGATTTGCGCCCACGCCCCGACGGAAGAGAAGGACGATGTGAAGAATGATGCCTTATGAGAGATGCCCCCGCCACGATGATAAAATCGTGCTTGGCGAATTCAACGCCAGGGTGGGCAAAGAAGGTACCTTTGCCACTACGGTCGGTAAATTCAGCCTCCACGAGGAAACATCCCCAAATGGGTTAAGGCTGATCGACTTCGCCGGGGCCCGAAGACACGTCTCCAGTGTTTTAGATGTGCGTGCACTCCGAGGTCCTAACATCGACTCGGACAACTATATTGTTGCAGCCAAAATTCGCACCCACTTCTTTGCAGCAAAAAACGCACGACAACAAACTCAAGGAAGGTTCGACGTCGAGAAGCTGCAATCGCAACAGACAGCCGAACGATTTTCTACTCTTGCACTCCTGCTCTCTGAGAGCACTCGTAAACAACGCGGTATAAGGGAACTGTGGGACGGCATTTCAAACTCCTTACGTACAGCTGCAACCGAAACCATTGGTTTTCGGAAAGTTCAAAGGAACAGCTGGTACGACGAACAGTGTCGTGTCACAGCGTAGAGAAAACAGGCCGCCTACCTCGCAACGTTACGATCGACCACAACACGTGTGGGATGGGATAGATACCGAGAGTTGAAGAGGGAAGCGAGACGCACTTGTAGACAGAAAAAGAAAGAGGCCGAAATGCATGAACACGAAGAGCTTGATAAGCTGCCCGACAGGGGTAATGCTCGAAAATTCTACGAAAAGATGCGGCGGCTTACCGCCTGTAAAACAACAAAGCGGCGGGCGCCGATGGATTGCCGGCCGAGCTATTCAAACACGGCGGTGAAGAGCTGCTAAGGTGCATGCATCATCTTCTTTGCAAAATATTCACCATGTGCCAAATCTTGGAAAATACTCGTGAAAGGAGAATCGACACACACCACCTCTTCGTCGATTTCAAATCTGCTTTCGACAGCACGAAAAGGAGCTAACTTTATGCCGCGATGTCTGAATTGGTATCCCCGCAAAACTAATACAGCTGTGTAAACTGTCGTTGAGCAGCACCGAGCACCATCAGGATCGGGAAGGACCTCTCCAAGCCGTTCGATACCAAACGAGATTTCAGACAAGGCGACTCCCTATCGTGCGACTTCTTCAATCTGCTGCTGGAGAAAATAGTTCGAGCAGAAGAACTTAATCGAGGAGGTACAATCTTTTATCAGAGTGTACAGCTGCTGGCGTATGCCGATGATATTGATATCATCGGTCTCAACACCCGCGCCGTTAGTTCTGCTTTTTGCAGACTGGACAAGGATGCAAAACGAATGGGTCTGACAGTGAACGAGGGCAAGACGAAATATCTCCTGTCATCAAACAAACAGTTGTCGTACTCGCGACTTGGCTCTCACGTCACTGTTGACAGTCAGAACTTTGAAGTTGTAGATAATTCCCATTGTGGAGAGGCTTGGACGATAACAACAACCTTTTGACTCGATCTTAAGAGTTTTCGAGAGAAAGGTTCTGCGAAAGATTTACGATCCTTTGCGCATTGACCACGGCGAATATCGCATTCGATGGAACGATGAACTGTACGAGATGTACGACGACATTGACATAGTTCACCGAATTAAAAGACAGCGGCTACGCTGGCTAGGTCATGACGTCCGGATGGATGAAAACACTCCAGCTCTGAAAGTATTCGATGCAGTACCCGCCGCGGGAAGAAGAGGAAGACCTCCACTCCGTTGGAAAGACCAGGTAGAGAAGGACCTGGCTTCGCTTGGAATATCCAATTGGCGCCACGTAATGAAGAGAAGAAACGACTGGCGCGCTGTTGTTGACTCGGCTATAATCGCGTAAGCGGTGCCTACGCCAGTAAAGAAGAAGAAGTATATACAAACATACATCTTCTTCTCTTCTTATTCTTTACTGGCGTAGACACCGCTTACGCGATTATAGCCGAGTAAACAACAGCGCGACAGTCGTTTCTTCTCTTCGCTACGTGGTGCCAATTGGATATTCCAAGCGAGGCCAGGTCCTTCTCCACTTGGTCTTTCCAACGGAGTGGAGGTCTTCTTCTTCCTCTGCTTCCCGCGGCGGGTACTGCGTCGAATACTTTCAGAGCTGGAGTGTTTTCATCCATCCGCCATGCGCCGCTGTCTTTAAACGACGGGAATTATGAGTGACTTATAGAGTTCGGTTTTTGTTTGTCGAGAGAGAACTTTGCTTCTCAATTGCTTACTTAGTCCGAAGTAGCACCTGTTGGCAAGAGTTATCCTGCGTTGGATTTCTAGGCTGACATTGTTCGTGGTGTTTATGCTGTTTCCAAGATAGACGAAATTATCTACAACTTCAAAGTTATGACTGTCAATGATATCAATATCATCGGCATACGCCAGCAGTTGTACACTCTTATAGAAAATGGTACCGTCTCTGTTGAGTTCTGCAGCTCGAACTATTTTCTCCAGAAGCAGGTTGAAAAAGTCGCACGATAAGGAATCGCCTTGTCTGAAACCTCGTTTGGTATCGAACGGCTCCGAGAGGTCCTTCCCGATTCTGACGGAGCTTTTCGTGTTGCTCAACGTCAGCTTACACAGCCGTATTAGTTTTGCGGGGATACCAAATTCAGACATCGCGGCATAAAGGCAGCTCCTTTTCGTCGAAAGCAGCTTTGAAATCGACGAAGAGGTGGTGTGTGTCGATTCTCTTTTCACGGGTCTTTTCCAAGATTTGGCGCATCGTGAATATCTGGTCGGTTGTTGATTTACCAGGTCTAAAGCCACACTGATAAGGTCCAATCAGTTTGTTGACGGTGGGCTTTAATCTTTCACACAATACGCTCGACAGAACCTTATATGCGATGTTGAGGAGGCTAATCCCACGGTAGTTGGCGCAGATTGTGGGGTCTCCTTTTTTGTGGATTGTGCATAGCACACTTAAATTCCAATCGTTGGACATACTTTCGTCCGACCATATTTTGCAGAGAAGCTGAAGCATGCACCTTATCAGCTCTTCGCCGGCGTGTTTGAATAGCTCGGCCGGCAATCCATCGGCCCCTGCCGCTTTGTTGTTTTTCAGGCGGGCAATTGCTATTCGAACTTCTTCATGGTCGGGCAATGGAACGTCTGCTCCATCGTCATCGATTGGGGTACCGGGTTCACTTTCTCCTGGTGTTGTGCGTTCACTGCCATTCAGCAGGCTGGAGAAGTGTTCCCTCCATAATTTAAGTATGCTCTGGGCATCGGTAACTAGATCTCTTTTGGGGGTTCTACAAGAGTATGCTCCGGTCTTGAAACCTTTTGTAAGCCGCCGCATCTTTTCGTTGAATTTTCGAGCATTACCCCTGTCGGCCAGCTTATCAAGCTTTTTGTACTCACGCATTTCGGCCTCTTTCTTTTTCTGTCTACAAATGCGTCTCGCTTCCCTCTTCAACTCTCGGTATCTATCCCATCCCGCACGTGTTGTGGTCGATCGTAACGTTGCGAGGTAGGCAGCCTGTTTTCTCTCCGCTGCGACTCCTCGTCGTACCAGCTGTTCTTCTGCACTTTCCGAAAACCAATGGTTTCGGTTGCAGCTGTACGTAAGGAGTTTGAAATGCCGTCCCACAGTTCCCTTATACCGAGTTGTTGACGAGTGCTCTCAGAGAGCAGGAGTGCAAGCCGAGTAGAAAAACGTTCGGCTGTCTGTTGTGATTGCAGCTTCTCGACGTCGAACCATCCTTGTGTTTGTTGGCGTGCGTTTTTTGCTGCACAGAGGCGGGTGCAAATTTTGGCTGCAACAATATAGTGGTCCGAGTCGATGTTAGGACCTCGGAGCGCACGCACATCTAAAACACTGGAGACGTGTCTTCCGTCTATCACAACATGATCGATCTGGTTGGTGGTTTTTCGATCTGGAGACAGCCAGGTAGCTTGATGTATCTTCTTATGCTGGAATCTAGTACTAAAGATAACCATATTTCGGGCCCCGGCGAAGTCGATCAGCCTCAGCCCATTTGGGGATGTTTTCGCGTGGAGGCTGAATTTACCGACCGTAATGCCAAAGATACCTTCTTTGCCCACCCTGGCATTGAAGTCGCCAAGCACGATTTTGACATCGTGGCGGGGGCATCTCTCATAAGTGCGCTCCAAGCACTCATAAAAGGCATCTTTGGTCACATCGTCCTTCTCTTCCGTCGGGGCGTGGGCGCAAATCAGCGATATGTTGAAGAACCTCGCTTTGATGCGGATTGTGGCTAGACGTTCATTCTCCGGAGTGAATGATAGTACTCGGCGACGGAGTCTCTCTCCCACCACGAATCCAACACCAAACTTGCGCTCCTTTATATGGCCACTGTAATAAATGTCACAAGGTCCTACTCGTCTCTGTCCTTGTCCCGTCCATCGCATTTCTTGGACGGCGGTGATGTCAGCCTTTATCTTTACGAGGACATCTACCAGCTGGGCAGCGGCACCTTCCCAATTAAGGGACCGGACATTCCAGGTGCATGCCCTCAAATCATAGTCCTTATTTCGTTTGCCATGGTCGTCATCAAAAGGGGGGGCTCTCATCCGAGGCTGTTTTTTTCCTTTCATTGGGGGTGTTTTTTTACGTGGCGGGTCCCAAACCCAGCGCACAACCTTATGCAGGGGTGTTTCGCCTTCTCACTTTAGCTCGCCTTCAAACGGATGTTCTTAGGCTACCCAGAGGATACTTGGTCAAAGACCGGAAGTCGTGAGCTGCTTGAGTCATATGTAAAAGAATCGTTTCTGGCCACTCCCAAGTGAATGGCGATCAGAGAACTTTCCTCACTTGCGTGAACTTCTACACATGACCCCATCCTCCGACTTCTTATAATCTATAAAATACCGAAACTCAATTTATGTATAAAAAAAGTGCTCAGACCTGAGCTCAGGCCATTCACCAGTGCTGGTAACTCTGAATGAAAAGCCAATTATTTCGGGCGCCAAGCCAACAATATGTAATAAACACACTAATTGGTATAAATTTAAAAATATATTGAATAAAGTCGACCCGAAGCTTAAGCACATATTGACTGGTATGGAGTTGGACTGTGAGGTTAAAGATTTCACAAAAATTATTCAAAACGTTGCGTGGAAGAGTACACCAAATACCCGCGTGAATCTAAGTGGTACCAAATACCCAAAACACATCTTAGAAAGTATCCATAAAAAGCACAAGCTTCGACCGGGATGGCTGCAAACTAGGTCCTCTGCTCTCAAAACTGAGCTTAACAAATGTACAGCGCAACTAAGAGCACAAATTAAAAAGTTTAAAATTTTTTCATTCAAAACTTATCTGACTAAACTCGCAGGTGATAAATCCACCGACTATTCACTTTGGAAAGCTGCAAG
This sequence comes from Bactrocera correcta, assembly GCA_027475135.1. Taxonomy (NCBI): domain Eukaryota; kingdom Metazoa; phylum Arthropoda; class Insecta; order Diptera; family Tephritidae; genus Bactrocera; species Bactrocera correcta. Next base: position 59,479,674 of record CM050322.1, read on the forward strand.
AAATATTAATAAACAAATAAAACATGTAGCACCATTAAAACTAAACGAAACTGCATGGGCCAAAACGAATGAGCAGAAAGCTGCCGTATTTGGAAATCATTTGAGAAACACATTTACGCCTAATGATGGGTATGAGATAAACTGTGAAAATAGTTGGAAGGATCCACACATCAGCATTTCTCCTGTTTCTATTAAAGGAATTAAAAAACTTATCGGGAATACAAAACTCAAAAAAGCACCTGGGTACGATTTAATAACTGGAGAAATATTACGCAATTTACCAAAGAATTGTATAAAAAAAACTTGTAAACATTATTATTATTAGTGCTTTATGTCTAAGACACGTGCCATCGCTTTGGAAAGTATCTGAAGTCATAATGATACCCAAGCCGGGTAAGCCAATACATGCTTTTACATCGAATAGGCCCATTTCGCTGCTGCCAGCCTTATCTAAAATCTTTGAGAATGTACTCATAAATAGGCTCAAACCAATAATCTCTCATAAAAACCTAATACCAACACATCAATTTGGCTTCCGTGACCACCATTCAACAATTGACCAGATACACCGAATCGTTAATTTCGTTGAAAATACAATCGATAAAAAGAACGTTTTTACGGCGGCTTTTTGGACGTGTCTCAAGCTTTTGACAAAGTTTGGCATACGGCTCTAGTGCTCAAATTGAAATACATGCTACCCAAACAATTCTGTGAGATAATTGCTTCATACTTAAAAGATAGATACTTCCGCATTAAATAAGAGAATGCATATTCCAACTTGCAACCGATAGAAGCCGGTGTTTCCCGGGGAAGCGTGTTGAGGCCAATGCTTTACTTACTTTTTTCCAGTGACCTCCCGTCTAATTCTAATTATATGACAGAGACATTTGCGGATGACACAGCTTTGTTAGCAGCTGGAGAGTCAACTTCAGTATCTAGTCGACGAGTGCAGACAGCAGTCAACGCAATTACTAAGTGAGCATCTAGGTGGCGCATCAAATTAAACGACACCAATTCAATTCATGTCGACTTTACCTTGAAAAAGCCGGCATATTGTCCAATTTATGTAAGTACCATTCCTATACCACACCACAACAGTGTAAAGTACCTAGGCATCACCCTAGGTGCTAAGCTACGCTGGAAAGAGCATGTCAAAAAAACAAAAGGAGTGAGCTTGATATGAAATTTGGCAAACTTTACAACCTAGTTGGCAGGAAATCCAAGCTATCAGTACAAAACAAACTGTTATTATATAATCAAGCCTTAAAGCCAGTTTGGGCCTACGGAGCTCAACTATGGGGTTGCTCAAGAAAAAGCTGTATTGCCAGCATTCAGCGCTTTCAAAGTAATGTACTAAGGACTTTAGTTAATGCTCCTTGGTACATTAGATCTGCTGACCTGCACCGTGATCTAGGCGTGAATTCAGTGGTAAATGAAATCTCCAAATAAGCAAAGTCTCACGAACTGAGGCTTAGACAGCACGTTAATGAGGAAGCCTTCAGACTCTTCGAAACTGCTGGGCGAGAAATCCGGTTGAAACGCAAGAAGCCTTCCGACCTAGCAAGGCAACAGCAGCAGCAAATGCATTTCTTAACATTTAGCTTTAAATTATCTCTCTTAATAAATTAGACTAGAAGTGTTGTTAGTATTTTACTTTTATATACTAGGTACAATGTAAAAAAAAACTTATCAGTGACAACAAGTGCGCGCTGCTCATATGTGCATACATAAATATGTGCGTGTAATTTGTGCATTCTTTTGAGTTCTACAAAAACAACCTACATACTTATATGCGTTCGCATGTAGACATGTAGGTCACTCAAAAATTACAAAATATTGTTCTACAAAAACAACAAATGCCTGAAATAGCATCATCTGCGTCACAAGTCAATATGACAGCCAAAGAGTCGATGCCCAAAGTAGTAGAAAAACACACAACAACAACATTTAACACTTTCAGCAGCCAAATTCGCTTCATTCATAAAAGCAAACACCATTACATCTCCTCGAGCATGTCTTTTCCGACAAGTGCCTTTTCGCGACGGTGGCAAAAGCTGAAAACCATAAATTGAGAAACTTTCTGATGTTCCTTCATAGAAAGAAGTGAGAAAAGTGGCAACATAGCTGTTGTCGATTTATAATATTTGTCGATTCTAAAATATTTTTCCGTGGCTGGCAAAAATCTGCGTCGATATGTATTCACGCTCATACATATGCATACATATTTACGCGAGTTTGTTAGTAAAGCTGTTAGAGCGGCAGGGAAGCGGTGACAATCGGCACTCGTTCGCTTGTTTTTTCGGCACAGCTCGGATTTTCTACCAACAATACAATGTTGTGACGCTTTGTCGCCGCGTCGATCCATCGATCCGTTGACACATTGACTCTTTCACAAAACATGAGCTTCGCCATTGGTTAATCGTGTCAACGGAAATTTTGCATGAAGCATTGAGTGTCTATATTTACATAAATATATACATATGTATGTATGTATTATTAGCGTGTTTCACCACATTTAACACCAGGGAACACGAAAATAGCATTAATGAGCATTTTCAGTGTTAAATGAGAAAAGTTATACTATTTCCGATGTTAAGGAATGTACGCTTACAGATTCTCATATTTACAATGCGCAAATGACTCTGCATATAATATACATACATATATACATACATATGTACTTATATGTTCTATATATGTAAGTATTTTATATCAAAGCACACAAGCATGCACGTACAAATTGAACTATTTCATGACGAGTTCCTTAACATCTTTGGAAATATAGTATATATTAAAGTCATGTATGCATTATTACCTAAATATTTAATTAATGTAGGTTTAATAACTTATGTATTTATATATATACTTATTTCCTGGGCATTATATGTTTGATGACATTGTTTATAACTCAATAAAAATTTATCATTCCTTACCTCTGGCGGGGGGAAATGAAATGATCTTCATTGAGTGAGAATTTATTCGTTCTGATTTTATTTCGTTTTTGTCTAGCTTATATACAATTTTTAAAACTATCTTAAATAACTAAATATATGTGTATGTGTGTATGTTTTTATGTATTGCAGCATATTTTTTATTGCTGCTTGACATGGGGTTGATTTCAAGTGTACAATTTAATACATGTGTGTGTGTATGTTTAATGTTATCTGTTCTGTAAATTTATGACTTGTGTCCCATGCATTTTTATTATTATTACTCGCAGATGTGCATTGCATGTAAATGCATTATGTATATACGTATGTATGTAAGTATATTAATAGATATTTATGTATATTTAGAAGAATTTCGGCTTTGCTGATAAATAAGCATGTTCAATGATATTTGAACATATTGCCGTGGGAAAGAAATGATTATTTAAACTAGTGGACTGTATTTTTTATGTTATTAATTTTCTATCGGTTGGGAATATTGACAATGATTCTATCAGCATGATTCGCTTTACATTTATAACGGCAGTCTAGTATTAAAAGGCATAATATTACAATTATTACTAACACTAAAGATAAATGTCCGCTATGGTTTCTTAAATTTAACTTACTTAGTTTTAATTCGTTGTTGCTGATCTTGTCATGGTCGTGAACTAAGCGACGTTCACGATGACTATGCGCCTTCCTGTGTTGTATCAGTGATAGTTTGCACGTAACTATTTCCTCAAATTCGTGTCCTGTCGGCTTTTCTTCTTTTACGTCCGACGATTGTGTACCTTTGATTTTACGTTTTTTTATTTGCATCTTTGTATACTCTGCTGCACTGATTCCGTCGTTCGATGATTGTTGTACTTGTTTTGTCGACGAACATCCCATCTTTTTCTTCATTCTGCCTTTTCTTCTGTCATGTCTACATCGTTAGCGGCTTTAATATCCACGTCTTTATTTGGCTCTTCTAAAACACCTTTGCGCTTTTTCGGAAATTGTGTTGGTTTGTGTAAAAATTTAATTTCCTCTTCCTTCTCATGCGCTTCAGCATCATGTTCCAAAATGTGGTCCATTTGTTTAGCTTCGTCCTCATCTTCAACTGATTTATCCTGGATTGCACTTTCCCACATTTCTCTAAAATGTGAGCCTGCCGGAAGAGGTACTAATTGATATTGTTTTTCCTCAGTTTTTGAAGGTTTGTGTAATTCTTCTTCAACTTCATTTTCCTTTTTATCTGCCTCTATTATTTCTGTTGTTTTTTCCTCAACAGAAGATAGAGGAAGTAATAGAACCGTTATTATTTTTTCTTCAGTTTTTGAAGGATTACGAAGTTCTTCAACTTCATTTTCCTTTCTATTTTCCTCTATTACTTCTGCTGTTTTTTCCTCAACAGAAGATATAGGGAGTAATGGAATTTTTATAAGTTTTTCGTCTTCAATCTTTTGCACTGCATTAGTTAGTTTCGTCGCAGTTGTAGATAATTTAGGTACGATGAACAGAGTTTGCTGATAGTCAAACTTTTTTTTAAGTAGACTCCATGCAGCTTCATAATTTTTTTTATTGAAAATGCTGTATTACTCGTGCAGCTTCGCCTTTTAAGCATTGACGGAGGCGCAGCATTTTCTCTATATTCTTCATCTGCTCGTTGTCATGTACCACAACTTTGAACACGTTGTAAAATTTGGCTCATTCCTAATTATCGCCATAAAATGTTGGAATTTTTATTATTTTTCTTTCTTCAAAGTTAGGGCGATAAAAAATTTTAGGCTCTTCTTTTTGTAGCTTTTTCTTTAAATGTTTAAGCTCTTCGTAGTATTCGTCATAAATTTCTTCGAATAAGATTTCAATTTCTACATTAAAATCTAATTTGCTTTTTAGATTTTGAATGTCTGTGAATAAAAAGTCTAAGCCTTTTATTTGATCGTTGTCGATCATTAATTCCATACTTAGATTTTCCATTTTTCTTCTGAGGTTTTCAACTTTCCTCATGAATAAAGAAGTTTTTCGATCCAAATCTTGGTGTTTAGCTTCAACTTCTTCCATTTTTGTTTTATATGATGGCTTTGTTGGAAAAGTGTTGGACATGTACAACACCTTTTCGGAAAAATCCGCTTGGGCTTCAGGAATTTTCTTCTTGTTTATTCCGATTTTGAGAGTTTTTCCGCAACACTTTTCCTATTTATTGATGAACTGCTTGTTTTTCTCCAAAGAAATCGTTGGAGGTATTTGATTTGATCGCCTAGTTGACCTTGCTGTGCCTCGACTCACAGCCGCTGAATATCTCTCGGATAGCAGTTAGATCACTGCGTTTAGTCTCTGCTAAAACGGCTTGTGCGATCGGTTTTAATGCGGGAATACCCGTCTTACAAATATTTTTATTTAAGCAATATGCGGGAATATACACCCATCTTACAATTATTATTTTCATTTAGTCAATATGCGGGAATATACACCCGTCTTACAATTTAATTTTGCCTGTATTTTTTATAATATCAGGGCTTTTTTTTAAATTTGGCTGAGCTCTTTTATCCGGCTCGAAGGACCAATGTTTGTAACTCAATAAAGATTTATCATTTCTTACCTCTGGTGGGGGGAAATGAAAAGACCTTCATCAAGTATTCATTCTGATTTTATTTCGTTTTTGTCTAGCTTATATACAATTTTTAAAACTATCTTAAATAACTAAATATATGTGTATTGCTGCTTGACATGGGGTTGATTTCAAGTGTACAATTTAATACATGTGTGTGTGTATGTTTAATGTTATCTGTTCTGTAAATTTTGACTTGTGTCCCATGCATTTTTATTATTATTACTCGCAGATGTGCATTGCATGTAAATGCATTATGTATATACGTATGTATGTAAGTATATTAATAGATATTTATGTATATTTAGAAGAATTTCGGCTTTGCTGATAAATAAGCATGTTCAATGATATTTGAACAGACATATTAAAAGACCAAGCGGTCGCGCATATTCACGTACATATGTAGGTAATTATGTGTGCAAGTTAACGACAGCCTCCGCTTAACAACCTTACCGTAACTGTAAATAAAATGTAATCTTTGCACTTTGCAATTACACTGTCTCATTAATTAAAAATCTTAATTAACGTTTTGATTATTTAAGAATTCAATATGCTTTTTCCGTTCTGAATCCAATAATCCATTCTTATCAAAAATATATCGCTCGCCTTCACAAGAAGGCATAACAATAACAATTGTAAAGAAAACAGAACGCTTAACGTTCTGCTGGAATATGCTGTATTAACTCCTTGTTATGGATTCCATTAGGCTGATGCTAACACTTCAGGTTTAAGATAATAAGCCCAAAATGTATAAATATTAGTATTTCAGAAATAAAGATTTGATTTGTATCTGACAATCCACGGGAACCACACGCGTTCTTATTTCATCCGCGCGTTCGCGGAAATATCTATATATATTATTTTTTAATTCCCTCATCGAGGAAATTAATTGGCGCCCAACGTGGGGCACGAGTTCAAAAAGTGCCTACTAAAGTAAAAAAAAAATAAAAAGTGAAAAATAGTTTAACACGAAGTCAAAAGTGCAAAGTGAAGTTAAATTGTCTTATAAAGAAATAATTTACACGAAGACAAAAGTGCCTACCAAAGTAAAAAGCGATAATTTTCCACGAGTTCAAAAAGTGCATAAAAAACAAGAAACATTTCTTTTAAAATAATTTATTAGAAAAGTAACAGTGACCCAAAAAGTGTAAGTGAAAAAACTTTCCCTAAAAAAATAAAAAAAGTAACTGTGCGTTAATAACCAAGCAAAACCCGAAATAAAGTGAGTAAGAACAAGCAACGAGTGACAATCGCAGGATAATAAAAACAAGAAATTAAAAAAAAAAAATTGTTAAATAATTGATTTAAAAACCAATAATTAAAACAATTCAAGGATTAAAAAATGTTTAAATAATAATACAGAATTACAAAAACAGAAAGAGTGGCTTAAAACACAGAAATACAAACATTTTATAAAACAACATTATCACCAGCGGCAACAGTTGCATCATAAGGGAGCCAACCGTGGCAGCAGTAATTATAAAGGACAACAGCAGAGGCAACAATTGCATCATTAACGGGAATTATAACAGAAACAGCGAGAGAACATATTTGTAAATTTAAATTAAATTTAATTATATTTAGAATATATATCAGAAATGGGAAATAGCCCAAGTATTAAATATAAAAAACTGTATAATTGCGACTTTTGCGATCACAATACTAGGGAATGTCCTAAACTCAAAAAACAAAAAAACTAAATTATAAATTACATAATTGAAAGCTGCGATTCACCACCCTCGGGGGGACCCTCCAGCTTAAAACAATTTAAAATTCTTTGCGATTCACCACCCAAGGTACCCTCCAGAGAATTATAAAAAAAATTAATCCAACCAGTAAATTGTTTTAATAAAATAATAATTAAATGCTCGACCAGCCGTATAAGAAAAATATATTAAAACCGCGATTCACTACCGCAAGGGGAACCCTCCGGTTTATAGTAAAGCTTAATTCCGCGATTCTGAACTCCAGACCCTCCAGAATAAAAAAGCACCTCTTCCTAGAAGGGATAAAATAAAAATAATTAACAAAAAAGACCAGAATCTGAAAATTACACAAATTGGCTAAAGGTGACGCTTTGATCGTAGACCTAATAAGTCGCCTCATTGCTGACAGCAATATAGCACTACGTGAGGAAGTAGAGCAATTACGCTTACAAATAGTAGTCAATAGTAATAGTGCAACCGATTTTCTGACACAGACAATAGAAGATAATATAGCCTGCCAAGAATCGTTAGACCTAGTTAGATCCGTACCTAAATTTACTGATAGGATGAATTTATATGTTAGTTGGAGAGACGTTAACGCTATGAGCCTATACGTGAGTGGAAGTAGAAAATACTTTGCTACACTCCCAATACTAATAAATAAAATAACGCATGATGCAAACGATGCATTAACTAACCATGGAACAGTCCTCAATTTCGATGCAATTCTATCTCGTTTAGACTTTTCATATGCGGACAAACGTCCAATACATACTACTGTGCCCAAATAAGATGACATTTGAATTTAAACTGCGCGCGTCAAAGGATTTGGAGAATTATTATTTTTAGGTTGGTAATACTGTCAGTCACACTTATGTTAAGTTTTGCGTCATGCGACTTTATAAATCAAAAAATATTTTTTAAGAACTAAATTTGTTAAAATATTTGTATACATTATAAAATGTTTTACGTTTTTTAACCGGAATTTTTTAAACTCGAATTTGGGGGCCCCGGCGAGATAAAATTATTAAAATATTTGTATACATTATAAAATGTTTTACATTATGTAAAATACTTACAATTTTTTTAATATACAAGTATAACCATAATCTACTACCTATGTATTAGAATAATCTATTACAATGAACTTAAGATGATGAATTGAATTAGAACTACATACATACCACTTTTTTTTATATATACTTACCTCTAGTCTAAGCCGTTAGGTTAAGATTTAGGCTAACTAAAGAACTGTTGAAATAAAAGAAGGTGATTGTATTCAAGACGATAATCGCGAACGGACGTTTTTCTTTTTTAACCGGAATTTTTTAAACTCGAATTTAGCACAGGCAATTAACTCTTAGTTGCGCATCTCAGTGAGTCCAATGTGTTTAATTTTAATCTTAAAAACGCTTAAGATTTTTTCATGGCGCCCATGCAGGGACTCAGTGCGTCGCTGTAAAAGTGCATTTAATTTTCGAAAGAAAGTTCAAAGTAATACTTAGCGTATTAATTTAAGTTCGAACCCGTGAGCAATTGCCTGTGAATTTTTCATTTCTTGCGGTTTCGGTCGAGTGCAAGTGACCAAAGTGACAAAAGACATTAAAAAATATCCATATTATAAATTTAAAAATTTTTACATTAAAAATAGCAGTGGTTTGTGAAAAATATATAAAATAAAGAAAATAAAATTTAAAAATTAAATTCAAATTAACCGAAACTAAAAATTGAAAAAAGATTGAGAGAAACATTTTGTGAAGTGTGTGGTGAAAATATAATACATGCATATGTACATGGCATACGTGCGGTAAAATTCACCAGTCCAATAGTGAGCAAACCCAAGGAAAAGAAAGGATAGAAGCAAAACCAAAAGGTGGTGAATTAGGTTAAACAGGCATATTTTTGCAAATACAGTGGAGTGTCAAAATATAAGCAGTGTTAAAATAAAGGCATTTATATTTTTTCTGCTAAAGGTGGTTACACAGTTAGTGCATGAGATTAGTTGCGATAAAGCAGATTTATTAAAAACTAAAGCCAAAAACATAAATTGCCGTTCCTAATCAAAATAAAAAGAGTGCCGCTAAAAAGTGCCGGAAAAGAGGTACAAACCCGTTACAAGAAAAGTGCCGTAAAACTAAAAAGCGAAAACTTTAGCCGTTAAAACCTTAAACAGCTATTTGGGGTAACATCACGTCGGTACCAAACGGGCTTGCGTCAACACCATCGTCCCTCTGCTGCTGCGTCAACGCCGATTCTCGCCACTGCCAAGTCAACGTTAACACCATCGTCCCACTGCTGCTGCGTCAACGCCGATTCTCGGCGATGCCGGGTCAACGTCAACACCGTCGCTGCTAACGTCGTCGCCAGATTCTCTACTTCGTGGGAATGAGCTGCAACTGCATTCTCTGCAAAAGGGGAGTGAACGCAGGCAAACCGCCTATGCATTCACAACAGGTAACGAGTGCGAATCACTGAAAGTGGTGCGAATAAAGAAGAAAACGAAACGTAAAAAAAAGAGCAAGTGCACACTTTCAGTTTTTGGCGCTCCCTCTTTTCACAATTTTTCACATACGTATATTTTCATATTGCATATATTTCTCATATTTTAATATTCACATACGTATATGCATCTATGTATCTACATAAGTGAAAAGGGGATCGTGGGATTTGCGGTAGCGTTCTTATTTGAACATTAAGGTGCGATATTATATTACAAAAAAAAATTTTAAATTTTAAACGAAGTCAAGTTTTACAATCCGGTTCTGTGGAAAATCTTCTCGATAAAAAAAAGAATTTTTTTCAAGAACGTTCAACTGTGCTATTGCTCATTCTGCATACTTCATAGGTTTGGCTTTCGTATACTTGGGAATCGCTATACATATATTTTTCGTTTTCGTTATCGATTCTTAATATATCTGTTGCCAACCTGTATAGTTTTGTTTCCAGAAATTCAATTTAAATAAGCAAAATGAACAAGCTAAAGCCAATTATCGCCAACCTCTCTCCAAGTAAGAAGTTGATCGACTTAAAGTCATTAAAGCGTCAAAGGTGGCGAAAAGTAGCATTTTGCGAATAGAAACGGGTCTTCTAGAAAAGACGATATCATTAGATCCAATCGAATTGGAATGTCGTCTTGACATACTAACTGTAGAAACAAAATCTATAATGAAAACAATTTTGGCCAAAAATAGAACATCTATTGCTGAAACATCATTCGTAAAGTCTCACAGCTCAAGGCTTCCAAAAATGAATTTGCCGAAATTCAAGGGAGAATATTCGGAATTTAAAAATGTCATGAGTTTGTTTGAGAGTTTGGTTCACAATGATCCAAACATCCCAGATATTAAAAAATTTAACCATCTGGTTAATTGTCTATCTGGAGAGGCTCTCGGCACGGTAAAAGCGTTTCAAATGTCGGATTGAAACTATCCGAAGGCGTTGGCAAGTCTCAAAAAAGTTTACGACAATAAATGTTTGATTTTTTTTAATACGATTTCAAAACTTTTTGAGCTGCCAACTATCCCTAAGCCATCAGCCCCTTCATTGCGCGAGATGATTGATGAAGTGTCGGCTGCATATGACTTATTGCTATCGCTGAGCGATGAGAAACAAATCACAAATGTGATAATTATTCACATAGTCATACCAAATTTTACTCTGCCATCCGATCAAAGTGGGAGAACAGCTGGATTACGACAAGTTACCATTGTGGAAGGATTGTGAAGCTACCTTAAATAGACGGTACCAGCACCTATCAGCTGAAGGCGCATCATCTTCGAGGACGAGACCCATAGCAGCAGCCAGCGCGATCCACGTGAAGCAGCCTCAGATGAATGGAACGAAGTCCGCTTTAGTTGCAGCGAATACAAAGCAGCCGACATGCCAGCAGTGTAAATCGAAGGACCACTATTTAACAGCTTGCCCCAATTTTAAAACTCTCTCTATTCAACAGAGATTTGAGTTTGTCAAATCGGTGTCCTTTTGCATAAATTGTTTGCGTAAGGGACATACGGTATCCAAATGCAGAGCGGATCGATGTCACGTGTGTAATCGGTCCTACCACACATTACTGCACCAGTATCCTGTATCCTTCGCTGTTGAACCTCATCCGCAACCAACAACAACTACACACGCAATGCATACAATAAGTGTGCCTGATCGGGTAATGTTAGCAACAGAAGTTATTCTGGTAAGATCAAGCTGTGGAGAGTACCTGCCCGCAAGAGCCTTGCTAGACTCAGGAAGTCAAGTCAACTTCATGACGGAGGATTTGGCCCAAAAACTGCGGATTCGACGCCAAAACAGGACATTAAATATTATAGGGATTGGAAATTCAAGTACAAAAGTCGGGGCCAAATTAAGCGCATTCGTTAAGTCGCGCGTAAATAATTATGAGTTTTCGGCGGCATTCTGGATTATGCGATGTATTTCGGCTAATCATCCAGACCAAATCATTAATATTAAGGGTTTGAAAATTCCGCACAATATTAAATTGGCGGATCCAGAATTCCAAAAATCTCAAAAGATCGATATGTTATTAGGGGCGGAAACCTTTTTCGATTTGTTAGCGGTTGGTCAAATTAAAAGTGGCCCTAATCAACCATCGCTACAGAAAACTCTTTGGGATGGATTGTTTCTGGCAAATATGTCAGCAGTTTTAGTCCTCCTCCCGAAGTACATAGCACATTATGCCAAACTGAAGAAGACTTAACGTCAATAGATTCAGTAGTCCAAAAATTCTGGGCTCTGGAGGAGCTTCCTTCAGAAACAATTGGCACCGAATTCGCACCTGAATAAAATGAGTGTGAACAATTTTTCGTCAATACAACTGAAGTATTACCTTCAGGAAGGCTTCAAGTCAGAATGCCCTTTAAGGCTGACCGTAAGTTACTCGGTCACTCTTATGAAATCGCAGTTCGGAGATTTTAGGCCCTGGAGAGGAAAACATTGAAAGGTCCAGAACTTCGTAAAATGTATCTGGACTTCATGAATGAGTATAAAGCGCTGGGTCACATGAGCCCAACAAATAATAAGATCCCGAGTGAACCACACTATTTCATTCCGCATCAGTGTATTTTGAGGCCCGAAAGCACAACAACAAAATTACGAGTTGTCTTTCATACGTCGAGTCGTACTTCTTCTCAAATTTCATTAAATGAGCTTTTGATGGTAGGCCCAACCATCCAAAAAGAATTGTACTCAACTCTTCTTCGTTTTCGTTTACATAAATACGCTTTAACGGCAGACATTACTAAAATGTACCGCCAAATATTCAAACATGAAGAAGACAGAAACTGTCAGCTCATTGTGTGGAGAGAGCATCCTTCAGATCAAATTCAAGTTTTTCGTCTTAACACCGTAACATACGGCACTGCGCCTGCACCATTTCTCGCAACACGGTGTTTACAAATGCTCAGCGATGCTAATACAACTAAATACCCACTCGGTTCATTGGCCATTAAAAGAGACTTTTATGTCGATCACTTATTGACAGGGTCTGAAAATTTTGAGTCTCTAGATCTTATAAGAAGTGAGGTAATTAAAATACTAAACTCGGCAGGATTCACCTAAACAAAGTGGTTTTCGAACCACCCTAAATTTTTCGACAGTGATTGCACTGAAAAGTCATTAAGCTTCAATGACAAAAGTTCCACTAAAACGTTAGGAATCCATTGGTTGCCGAAAGAGTATTTGTTTCGATTTGTTTTAGATGACAATTTTAATGATCTGCGAGCCACTAAACGAAACATATTGCCAGTTTCAGCTCGCCTTTTTGATCCTCTTGGATTACTAGCCCCACTAGTTACCAAAGAAAAAATCTTATTACAAGAGCTTTGGATCCAAAAACTAGATTGGGAGAAGTCGATTCCATTGCGCCTTGACACTAGCTGGCAGAACTTTAAAGCCAACCTAATGCAGCTCTCATCGATAAGCATTCCTCGTTACGTAAACGTTGAGTCGAGTGCCATCTGCCAAATACACGGCTTCTCCGACGCCTCAATAAGGGCGTACGGATGCTGCATATACATACAAAGCCAATCTGCTAGTGGTATTAAATGCATGCTGCTTACTGCAAAGTCTAGAGTGGCTCCGCTGAAGACCAAATCTCTTCCGCGTCTCGAGCTCTCGGCAGCACATCTTCTTTCGAAATTAAGGTCAAGAGTAGCGCCATTGTTGAGTCGACATTTCGAAAATATTACATTTTGGACAGACTCTGAAATCGTTTTACATTGGATTAAAACACATCCATCTTCACTACAAACCTTCGTCGCAAACAGAGTGTCCGAAATCCAAGAATTAACTGACAATATAAATTGGCGACATGTGCCAACAAAACAAAATCCTGCGGATCAGGTGTCTCGGGGTTGCAACGTGGATGAATTGAACAACTCAATATGGTTGGCGGTCCACAGTTCCTCCTAGAAGACCCCGCTATATGGCCAATTAACACTCACTTCCAGCTCTCCCCAGACGATGAAGCATTAGAGAAGAAGAAAAATACTTTCACACTAGCTATAAATGTGAAAGAGAATTCACTACTGAACCTTATCGAAAAATTCTCTTCTCATCAAAAATTGCTTCGTGTGGTTGCCTATCTATTACGGTAGATTAGACGACCAAAACTTCCTACGGAGGGAAGGGACCTGACATCTGACGAATTACACTTAAGTTTTTTGAAAATTGTTCAGGTGATTCAACATTCGGAATTTGCGAATGAAATCCAAAAACTGACGAAGGGCACCACGCTACCCGCAAACGTGCAAAAACTCAATCCGTGTTTGCATGAGTACTCGGATATGTCGCTTTAATTCAAATTAATTCGAATAGGAGGTCGCCTCTTAAATGCACCTCTCCCATACGATGCCAAATTCCCATTATTACTAAATAAGAATTCGCACTTCGTTATTAATTATTTACTGTTCCTGCACTTTCGAAATCACCACGCAAGGGCAAAAGCGTTGGTTGCGTTTCTTTGAGAACGCATGTGGGTGATTAATTCAAGAGAGGCATGAAGTAGAACCGTAAGAAATTGTACATACTACTTTCATTATAAGCCGAAGTTGCAAACCCAAATAGTGGGAAACTTGCCAGTTGAAAGATTTCGAGCGCTACGACCCTTTCTTATATGTGGCGTAGATTCTTGTGGTCCAATTTATACTACATTAAAAATACGCGGTCGACCACCCGTAAAACCTATATCGCAGTTTTTGTTTGTTTCACGTCTAAAGCAGTACACTTAGAATTAGTCTCTGACTTATCAACTAATTCCTTTATTCTCGCCCTAAAAAGGTTCATTGGTCGCCGAGGGATGCCACAGACGATATACAGCGACAACGTAACGAGCTTCGCCGATCGCAAGTTGCGCGAACTCAAAGAGGCGTTTCTGTCCCCGTCTCCGGATGTAATGGAATTCGCCGCCGAAAAAGTCCGCAGTGAAGTCCGCTAAACACCTCGCCGTGCGCGCAAGGGTCAACGGCTTACCGCCGAAGAGCTAGGAACACTGCTGGCCGAAGTGGAGGCCATCCTTAACTCGCGGGCCCTCGCACCGTTGAGCTAGGATCCCAACGACGGCGAAGCATTGACTCCAGCACACCTACTAACAGGGTGCTCCCTCGGAGCCTTACCACCGGCAGAAGTGTCAACGGACCCAGTTCGCTATTGCGAGAGATGGCAACTTGTTTGCTGTCTCAAGCAACAGTTTTGGCGACAGTGGTCCAAAACGTACATTACCAGTCTTCAGGAGCGCAACAAATGGCTGCACCCGTAACGAAACCTGCAGCCCGGCGATCTCGTCCACGAAGACAACACGCCACCGCAGCAGTGGGCATTAGGACGAATCGCCGCAACCGTAGAAGGACGAGACGGAAAGGTGCGAGTGGCAGACGTGACACAAGGCAGGCACCATTAAACACCCTATTCACAAGCTCGCCCTGCTGCCTGTCGAAGTTGAAGGATCATGATCCTGTCAAGGTGGCCGGTTTTGCGTCATGCGACTTTATAAATCAAAAAATATTTGTTATGAACTAAATTTGTTAAAATATTTGTATACATTATAAAATGTTTTACATTATGTAAAATACTTACAGTTTTTGTAATATACAAGTATAACCATAATCTACTACCTATGTATTAGACTAATCTAATACAATGAACTTAAGATGCTGAATTGAATTAGAACTACATACTTACCCCTTTTTTGCATACATACATACCTCTAGTCTAAGCCGTTAGGTTAAGTTTTAGGCCAACTAAAGAACTGTTGAAATAACAGAAGGTGATTGTATTCAAGACGATAATCGCGAACGGACGTTTTCCTTTTTTAACCGGAATTTTTTAAACTCGAATTTAGCACAGGCAATTAGCTCTTAGTTGCACATCTCAGTGAGTCCAACGTGTTTAATTTTAATCTTAAAAACGCTTAAGATTTTTTCATTAAGTTTCATGTCAAAATATTCATTAGTGTTTGAGATACGTGTCGTTTTGTGATCTGCTAAAAGTGAGTTTTTCGTTTTTTGCGATGTCGAAATTTGTTGATCAAAGAATTTGCATTAAATTTTGTTTACGGAATCAATTTTTTGCTGCGGATACGTTGAGGATGGTGCAGAAAGCCTTTGGTGATGTGGCTATGTTTAAAAAAAATGTTTACAAGTGGTATAGTGAGTTCCAAGCCGGCCGTGGACGTGTCGAAGACGAAGAGCGTCCAGGGCGACTATCAACCTCAACCGACGAAGCTTACGTTCAACAAATCAAAGATTTGGTGTTGAAAAACCATCAATTAACAATTGGAGACTTTGCTGATGAAGTTGGCATATCGAAAGACTCAGCCAATACCATTTTGAAGGATGTTTTGGGCCTCAAGCGCGTCGAATCTCGACTGGTACCGAAAACATTGATTTTTTCAGAAAAAAGGCGTCGCGTTGAAGTGTTGAAACGATGGTTTCCGACTACCAGGGTGTCATGAAATGCATTATAATTGGCGATGAGACTTGGATCTATGCTTACGACCCCGAAACAAATCAATCGAGCGAATATCGTGCCAAAAGAGAGCCGAGACCAAAAAGAAATAGCGCCAAAGTCACTCAAAAATCAAGGTCATGCTGACTTTTTTCTTCGATTATCGTGGTGTTGTGCAGTATAAACTCCTTCCAACCGGTCAAACAGTCAACAAAGAATATTATTTAAACGTTATGCGTCGTTTGCGTAATGCTATCCGCCTAAAAAGGCCGGAATTGTGGAAAGACAATTACTGGTTTTTACACCATCCCACCATCCCATACTGCCCTCGTAATTCGTGATCATTTCGCCAAAAACTAAACCCATACCGCAATCACCGTATTCACCCGGTCCGGCGCCGTGCGACTTCTGGCTGTTCACCAAGCTCAAAAGACCGCTCCGGGGACACCGTCTCTATACGATAGAGGAGATTAAACTCGCAGGGAAGACGGAACTGAAGGCCATCCCGGAAAGTGACTACTACCAGTGTTTCGAAGATTGGAAAATCCGTTGGCATAAGTGCATTGATGAAATTGATTTGGAAGAATAAATAAAGAATTTTCAAAATAAATACAATGTCACCTTTTTGGGCACAGTAGTATAAGCGAACAAGAACTAATCATCTTAAGGCAGGGTGCAATGTCGGTTGCAGAATATTACTACCTCGTCAACAAAAAATTTACGCTACTAATAAATAAAACAATCATGACACATGGAAATAACGCAGACCTGACAAAAGAATTAAGCAAAAATTATAGGGAACATGTCTTAAGAATTTTTATATCAGGACCTAATACCCCATTACGGGACATAATATTCTCTCTAAACCCACAAGATTTATCTGACGCTTAAGCAAAGGCTCAGGAACTCGAATCAAATAGCCAAAGAGCCCGGTTTGCTCAAAATTTCATGTATGATAGAAACAAATCAAAGCCAATATATACAAACAATAATTTAAGACTTCCTCAAAGGAACAACTTTCCAAATAATAATATACATTATAATTTTCCAAAACCAATTCCTATGGATATAGATCCATCTGTCTCCAGACTTTATAATAGAGATTTTAATATGAGGGGACAATAAAACCATAGCAATTTCATTCAAAATATAAAACCTTTACAATCCTAATCGATACGGGAGCAACCTCATGCTACATTAAGCATGGGGTTTACAATAATAAAAACGAATTAGCGATTTATAAGCGCGTAAAAGCCGTGAATGGCAATTTCATTATTAAATTTTACCACATATCATATTATCACATATCAACCATACCACATGTTTGGAGTCGAAGAAGTCTTTTATGAAATTGAGGGATTAGAATCGGATCTCCGTTTGGGATACAATTTCCTTAAAAAGATTGAGGCACTTATCGATGTGTCCAATGCGAAAATTAATTATAGGGTAAAGAATAACATGAAAAATGAAATCAGAAGTACGAAGATTTATTTTGAAACCAAAACTAAGGAACAAGAAGCTTCCAAAAAACTAGCCGAGAAAAGTACCGGTAATATTAAAAATGAAAGAAATATTAAAATTGTGGAACAAACAAGTTCTACACCGCTAGATCCTAAAACGCCAACTGACGATTTATACTAGCATAATAAAAAAAAAAAAATAATTATAAAAAAAACATTGTGGAAAGAACAACTTCTACAAAGCCAGCCGAAGATTTTACCGGCAATATTTTATTTAAAGAAATTATTTTGGGACAAAAAGGTCCTAAAATGCCAGCTGAAGATTTATACCAGCAGAATGAAAATAGTAATTGTAAAGAAAATATTGTGGGCCGGAAATGTTCTGCAACACCAGCCGATGAATTTGCCGGCGACATGAATGATAATTATTCGATATTGGGTGAAAGGGGCTCAGAGATTAATAACGATAATGATTATTATTCTGAAAAGAATTCCGAAATGTTAAATACTGAAAATCAGGATGAAATATTAACTGAACTTAAAACAGAAATAAAAGAAAAAATTGCTCAAATGCATTCAAATATCAATGCAAACTTTCCCTTCGTGACAAAAGGAAAAGCGGAAATAAAAATGAAAAATGAGGATCCGATATGGAGCAGACAATATCCATATCCCTTATCTGTAAACTCATTTAGTAATGTCGAAATAAATAAAATGATTAACGATAATATAATAAGACCTAGTAAAAGTCCATATAACTCACCAATTTGGATGGTACCAAAAAAGGGTACAAATGATAATGGAACACCAAAACTTAGAATAGTAATTGACTACAAAAAAATAAATGAGCATACAATTTCTGATCGTTATAAGATTCCGGATACAAACACAATACTATTTAATCTAGGCAAAGCAAAATATTTTTCAACCATTGATCTAAAATCAGGATTTCATCAAATTTTAATGACATAAAATCATATTGAGAAAACAGCTTTTTCCGTTAATAATGGGAAATATGAATTTTTGAGGATGCCTTTGGGTTAAAAAATGCCCCTAGAATTTTTCACAGAGCAATGGATAATATATTGCGAGAACATATAGGAAAAATCTTTCCCGTTTATATGGATGATATAATTATTTTTTCGAAAAATGTAACTCAACATTTAAGTGGATTTGGAAACAATTACAAAAATTATGAATGCTAATATGAAGATTTTATTAGAAAAATCCAAATTTTTCGCGGAATACAGGGTAGGCCATTTAAAGTTGACCCATTTGTTTGTTTGCCAAAATTAAGGCGTCGCGGATAATCAGCTGGGTTTAGTTTTTGTGCCATTTGAATTTTATATGGAAACATCTTCAAATCTTTATGAATTATGCGTCGGAGAGTGGTGCGAGAGATGTCTAATTCCTGAGAGCGGCGATAACTCGATGTCGATGGAGTCTCCTCAATACTGGCTCGTACAGCTTCGATATTTTCATCAGAACGTCTTGTGCGTTGTCTGGATGCATGACTGGCATTACTGAGATTACCGGTGTTCACAAATTTTGCGTATAAAGACTTAATTGTGTTCTTAACTGGAGCACTTTTCACTTTATTTTTTTTGCGAAACGCACGTTGAGTTAACACAATTGAAAAGTTATTTTGAATATAAAGCTGAACAATTTCAGCGCGTTCTTTTGGAGTGTACTGTTCCATGGTATAAATTGTCTTCGAATGACGCCTTTAACGCGGTATGACATTAGCCGATTTGTCAGCGCTGTTAAAAGTTACAGCGTTGCCAGATGGGTCAACTTTAAATGGCCTACCCTGTAGTAGCTCAAAATGTCATAAAAACAGACCCAAATAAAATAAAAGTAATCTTAAACTATCCAATACCAAAAAGTTTGCAACCATTAAGGAGATTCTTGGGACTTGCAGGATATTATCGTAGGTTTGTTAAAGACTATGCTGCGATAGCTAAACTTTTGACAAAATACCTATCAGGAGAAAACGGTAGGATTTCTAAAAATAAATCAAAACAATTTGAAATAACTCTAGATGATTATTAATAGAGAAGATCAGTCCAGATTAATCGAACAATCCCATAATAGAGCTCATCGAAGCTGTAATGAAAATATTATATTACTGGCCAGAAATGAGAAAAAGAATGAAAGACTATGTTCGAAATTGTATGATATGCAATAAAAATAAATATGATCGCCATCCCAAGAAAATACCAATAGGCAAAGCCCCAATCCTAGAAAAAGAAAGGAGCAACTTCATTTAGACATTTTCTATGCACAGAAACTAAAATTTATCACATGTGTAGACGCTTATTCGAAATTTTTAATATTAAGACATATAGAAGATAAATCAAATATCGAAGAAAAGATTTAAGAATTGCTTCAAAGATTCACAGATGTAAAAAAAATTACTTTAGACAATGAACCAAGCTTTACCATACCAACTGTCTTAATGCATAGGTTCAATATTGAAATTTATTTTTGTAAACCACTTCACAGCATTAACTAACGGACAAGTTGAAAGAAACCATTCAACAATAATTCAAATAGCCAGACGTATAAAAGAAGAATGCAATATTGTCAGTAATTCAGAAACAATACTTAGAGCAGCGCAAAAATACAATACAACAATACATTTAGTAACGAATTTTAAACCAAATGAAGTACTTTATAATAAAATAAACCATGAAAATTTTCCAACAACTTTAAAGCAAGCGCAGGAGAAAATGCTAACGTTTCTTAATAAACATAGATCAGATATGCAATATCATCCCGGCCAAATCATTTACGAGAAAGTAATAGGAGAGAGAAATAAATTACCACTTAGATATAAAAAACAGCAAGTTAAGAAAAATTTAGAGAATAAAATAATAATTAATAATGGGAATAGAGTTATTCATAAAGATAATATAAAATCTTAATTATTATAGGTTTCCAATATGATGATTTTAATTTTGACTGCACTAATCAGCTCCGGTTGCTGATGTTATAGACTAAACCCGCCAAGACTACGTACTTATCGAAAATGGAGATGTTTACATTTATGAGGAATACGGGGACCTGTTTCACATTACCAATTTATCTTATTTTGAAAATATAATAGCAGACGAAAATAAAAATTTTTACGAACAAAATCACGACAGCCTAGGAATTATTACACAGGAAACAGAATATGAAATATTGATATTTAAAACTTTATTAGAACAATTAAAACAAACCCATTTTAGACAAAAAAGGGGTGTAAATAAATCAGGAACACTCTAGAAATGGATAGCTGGTACACCAGACCATGACGACTTTATAAAAATTAATTACAAATTGGACAAACTGGTAATAAATAACAATAAACAATTCACAACAAATTCAGAAATAACAGAATTAACTGACACAGTAAATCAATATGTTATGCATTTTTTTTATTATTTCATTTTATTTACAATCTACCGTGTGACAATAAGCAAATGTTATTATATCTAAGATTCAATTTAATGCTAAAATTGCAATTTGTCCCTTAAATATATAAAGGCATTTGAAATATAAGATATGTACTATATATCACAATTCACTTAATTTAGTATTATATTTATATATTTGCAGTCGACGAGTATCTTCACTGTTGTCCAGTAGGTTAATTGGGGTGTGTGTTGGGGTGGCAGCTTAGGCGATTAAGTTATCTTGAACTGAGTTTCTTAATCTCGCCCTTCACCATGTTTATTTCAAGATCTTTGTGTAGGTTGATATTTTTGATGTACCATGGAGTATTAGCAATCAACCTGAGTGTTTTCGACTGATATCTTTGTATTACTTCTACGTTCGATTTAGTTGCAGTTCCCCAAATTTGTATTCCATATGCCCAAATCGGTTTTAAAATGCTTTTATATAGGATGACCTTATTTTTGAGGCTAAGTTTCGATTTGGAACCAAGTAGCCAGTACATTTTTCTCGTCTTAATTTTAAAGCGATCTCGTTTAGTTTTTATATGTTGCTGCCATGTTAGTCTTCTGTCTAAGTGCATCCCGTGGTACTTAGTGCTAGTGCATTTTGGAATAATTGTTTACTTTCATGGTGAGGGTAACATGCGCTGATTTTCTTTCATTTACCATAATGTTCCAATTTCGAAGCCAGGATTCAACTGCGTTCAGTTCTTTTTGAACAGTTTCAGACGCTTCGTTTGCAGAGTTAGCAGATGCAAGAATGGCGGTGTCGTCCGCATATGTGGCAACAGTTATATTTTCGTCGTCTATTATTGGCATGTCGGCAGTGAAAATCGTGTGTAGTTGCCTGAATCCAAATTGATGGTCTGGGATAACGGATAAGGAATCCAAAACTGTCAACAATCGACGAAGAAATATTTTTTCGAATATTTTAGAGAATATTGTCAGCAAACTTATTGGTCTAAAAGAGGTTATTTCGTTCTCGGGCTTGTTTGGCTTCGGAATCATTATAATTTCGGAACCATTCCATCGCGTCGGAAAGTGCCTTAGCATAAAACCACAATTAAAGATTAAAACTGAGAATAATTAGCAGGCATTTCCTCGGTAATTAAGTTATACATGAACTGCAAGATTTAATAAATGCTATAACTTTGGGTAAAACTGGAATTTTAAATCCAACAATTTTACGTTTTAATGAACTAAAAGACATAACATATTACCAACACGGTATAATGACTATAACAGATTTAATGAACATTTCCAAATTGAAAATAGCCCAAATAGGAGACATTATTATAATTTATATAAAATACGCAAAAATATATCTAACATCTAAGAACTATGATGTGCTTGATGTGGAGCTATAGCTCCACTTAGATTGTAAGCTTATTATTCACCAGAACATAATGTATTTTAATAATACATTTTTTAATGTTCACAATAGTTAAACAGAAATCTCAAAAACCTATTGTAAACTAAATAAAAAAAACACATCTTTGTCAGAAATCTTAAACAAAAAACAAGGAAAACGTAATAAATTAAAGGAAGAAAACTTACAAATTGAAGAAATTAAACCAGGACCGATATTAGTATCAGGAAAAAATATTGTATACAATCAAACAATGAATGGAACATATTTAATAACATTTAAAAATTATACTGTCATAAATAATCAAACTTATGAAAATATTGAAATAAAAATTTGGAATTATTTTAAAAATAACCATATAAATAATTTTGAAATTTTAGAATATATTGAAACAACTAATAAACTGTTAAAATTAGATAATATAAATATTTTAGCAGAACGGAACAAGAACATCCAAGTCCATTCATTTTTTGGTACATAATTTTAATCTTGGGAATACTTTTCATAAATTACTTAATTCTAAAATTGAAAAAATCTCGCGAAATTCTTAAACCAATCGAAAATACGTAATTTCAAGTAATCACTTATAATGCTCTTTTGGATCAAATATATAAATAAACCCAAAATAATTGTGAATCGGGGACGATTCATTTTAGGAAGGAGGAAGTTAACGATAGTCTCCGATTAACAACCTTACCGTAACTGTCGGTGCGTGACTATAAAAAGCCTGTCGGAGTCCGTGGTTCTTCTTATAGCACTTTGAATTTAGCAGCGAATGGACGCGTTTATTATCGAAGCTCTCTAGCGAGCAATATTTAAACAGAAACGATGAGAATATTGGTACAATATAAAACTGATCCTTCCTCAAAAAATAACACAATTGCTACTCATTTAGAATAGTAGAATGGAGCTACAACCAAATTCGCAGCGCAATGGATTATAACTGGCGCAGTAATCGGTCGATGAATATTTTACCGGGGCAAAACACTGATGTCATAACCTTGCCAGCCGAAAATATTCGCCTTTAATAATTTGCAAACAATTCATACCAAAGATATTAAATTTTTTGTCCCCCTGCCGCTCTTAAAACCTATGGTACATTCATCGTTGGGCGATGCTCTTATGGTTTTCTTGCGGCACAGATGTCGATAGCTTACGAGCGCACTGCGCAACGATCGATATGCCATATGTTTTAATTTTAAGAGCGGCAGGGGGACAAAAAATTCAATCCTTTGGAATGGTATAAATGAACAAATTTTTTTTTTTTTGCAGATTATTAAAGGTGAATATTTTCCGCGTTGTGTCTCATACTTTAAATTTTTTAGCGTGAAGAACACTTAAAAAATTTCAATTGTTTTACAAAACGTTGTGTTGAATATTATTATTTATACAACAGGACCTAAAGAAAAAGTATTTATAATATAGCGCGAACTTTTTTCTTTGACTTTACAAAATTTCAGCGATTTATCTACAGTAGTTCATTAGAAAATAATTTTACAATTTAATCGTTTCAACCTTCAATAGCTTTAAGAAAAGACTCTAGTATACTTTATAAAGTATAAAGAATTTTTTAGTACGTAGAAGCATTGTTCAAACTAAGTGCGTGTTTACTCTCGCTTTTAACGAGTTGATGATTTTAAGCAGTGAGTGGACTTGTTTAATCGTAGAATATAGTGATACAATTTTAATCCGAATATCTATCGACAGTTATCGGTATGGACTCTTTGCGATTAATCGAATCCATAGTCAGCTAACAAAGTTGAATCGGCTATATTTTGAACTATGAAAACAACCCAACCACCATATTCTACATAAAAGGATAATTCACACATCGACAGAAAAAACTGTGTTTTTGAACTCTCACAACATCGATTTGATGAATCATCTACCGGATATAGGACGGATGATGTCTTTTTATCTATGTACGTAAAGTATAAATTAATAGGTCAAAGTTTTTGGCCACATAAAGTTGCAGTTTGTATCTCAATCGGTGGGGCAAAGTTGTTTCGAGTATAGGTTTATACGGATGCAAATGTGTAGAGATCTTAATGAAAAATATTTCGAAACACAATAGAGCGATCTTCCAAGAACAAAATTGGTTTTTGTTTTCTTATCTCGAAATATAAAAGGCAACCTGCGTAATAGGTCCACCCCTTTCTATCATATATGCAGCAAATATTCGAGCGAAGAATGGCTAGCTGACTTGCAAATCTTTCAGTCAATTAAAATGAATAATATCGTATTACCACAAGCAAATAATTTAACTTGCCTAGGCATTCACTTGGACTGGAAAACATATCCTTTAAATTATTATTATTTTTTTTTTCTTTATTACAAACATTTTTAAAACTAGTACAGCTAGTTTCAAAAACTAACTAAACCGATTTGTCACCATTTAGTTTTATTCCTGATTTTTTAGTCCTACTTAATACAGAGTTGATTGCATGTTGCAAGTTTAGCGCCGTGTTTTCTGCTGTTTTTTCGACGAATAGTATTGCGGTGTCATCAGCAGAAGTGACAGTCATACTGTATAGTGCTAACGGTAAGTCTCTTGTATACCGAATATATAAAAGTGGGCTTAAGATACTTCCCTGAGAAATTTTTGCTTCAATTTCTTTTAGTTTGGAGAATTCATTTCCTTGTTTTACACGGAAAAATCTCACGTTGATATACGATTCAAAAAGAGCACAATACTCTATCGGAAGACACGATTTTAGTTTTTGCATAAGGCCTTCCTGCCATACCTTGTCAAACGCTTGTGCAACATCTAGGAATACAGCTGAGCAAACGTTTCCCTCCTCCAGGGATTTTTTTAGTTCTGATGTTATTCTGTGAATTTGTTCTGTTGAAATGTTACTTGAAAAAGCAACCCTGCTAATGACAATGCATATGTTCAATTTCGAATTCGTACATAATTACACGCATTATATTGTTTTCGATCTCATTTTTCTTACTTCTAAATAAACGGTTCAATTGTGAAGACCAATACTACGGCTGCGAGTTTTTATTTAAATCCTACAGGTTATGGGCCCAGCCCCCTTTAAGTAACGGTGAACAAAGTAAAGTTTTAAATTAGCAAGATGAGTTCTATGTACCAAATAGAGAAATTGGACGAGAATAATTTTGATTCTTGGAGTATCCAAATGCGAAGTGCGTTGGTACATGCAGAGCTATGGCAACTTGCATCAGGCGAGTCCCGAAAGCCAGAAGCAGGCACCGAGGGTGAGGATGTGGCGAAGTGGACGGCGCAGGATGAGAAGGCACTTGCGATGATTACACTCAGTATAAAACCATCACAATTAAATTATTTGAAGCACTGTAAGACGGCAGCAGATGCATGGGAAAGGCTTAGGGAAGTGTACCAGCCAAGCGGTCCCGTTAGAAAGGTGTCATTGTATAAGAGGCTACTTAACCTCAAATTGGTTGAAGGTGAAAAAGTGGCAGTGTACTTATATGCGTTTACCACGGCCAAAGATAAGTTCGCTGAAGTGGGCATTTCGCTTAATGATGAGCTTATTGTCATATTGTTACTGTCGAGTCTTCCGAAAGAGTATGAAAACTTTGTCATTGCGATGGAAACGCGAGATAGTCTGCCAACATTTGATGTTTTGAAGCTGAAGCTTCTCGAAGAAAGCGAACGTAGAGTCAACATGGGCGACGCAGTCACAAAAGTTGAAGGTAGCGTTCAGCAGGCATTTGCAGCGAAGTCGGCGCAGGGCAGCGAAAAGAAATTTGCAGGCAAACAGTCAAAAGATGTCATTTGCTTTCGTTGTGGACAGCGTGAGCACATAAAGGCAAATTGTGCTGCTAAGCGGAGCGAGCAACAAAATGACAAGTTGAAGCAACAGAAACAGTATTCTTTTAATAGAATGAAATGGTGTTTGGACAGTGGCTCAACAGCACACATGTGTTGCGATCGCAACATGTTCTCGAACTTTGAGGAACATTCGGAGTTGATCACGTTAGCAGGTGAGAACAGTTTGCAAGCAGAGGGTAAAGGCAGCGTGAAGATTTTTAAAGACACTACTGTATTGACATTAAACGATGTGTTATATGTCCCACGTATGAGGGGAAATTTTATTTCGGTCGGTCGTGCCGTTGAAATGGGATGCGATGTCAGTTTCGCAAACAAGCAAGCTATAGTAAAAAAGAATGGTGTTGAGATTCTACGATTGAAAAAAATAAACAATTTGTTTATCTTCGAAAATAAACGCAACAGCTGTTTCAGTATCATTCAGAATAGTGCAATACTTTGGCATAATAGGTATGGGCACCTGAATTATGCGAGTTTGGTAGAACTTCGAAATAAACTGTTGGTACATACATGGGATGGATGAAGTGAATTTTTCTCAGAAGCCGTCATGTAGAACATGCATGATAAGCAAAATACAAGCACAGCCGCATCCAAAAGCAACAGAAAATAGATCAAAGAACGTGTTAGAGTTAATACATACAGATGTATGTGGGCCGTTTGATACACAATCGCTGGGCGGATCAAAATATTTTCTGACATTCATTGACGATATGTCCAGGAGAATTTTCGTGTACTTTTTAAAATCAAAATCAGAAGTATTTGAGAAGTTTGTGACTTTTTGCACTATGGTAGAAAGGCAAACGGGCAGAAAAATAAAAGCAGTCAGAAGTGACAACGGTCGTGAATTTATCAACAGCGCATTCAATAAATATTTGGAGAAAAATGGTATTGTAAGACATTTGACGGTTCCCTACACTCCACAGCAGAACGTTGTAGCGGAACGGGCAAATCGTACGTTGGTTGAAATGGCAATTAGCACGCTGGTACATTCGGGCATGAATGCGGCGTTGTGGGCAGAAGCAGTAGCTACGGCGGTGTACTTGCGAAATCGTGCGCCAACAAAGGCGGTGAATAATAAAACACCTTATGAAGCTTGGTGTAAACAAAAGCCTACAGTGAAACACTTAAAAGTGTTTGGGTCAGCAGCAGTAGCGCTAGACAAAACTCATCATAAAAAGTTTGCGGCAAAAGGTAAACAGTTGAGAATGGTCGGTTATTCACTAGTTTCAAAAGCGTACCGATTGTATGATGCGGAGTTACGTCAAGTGGTCGAAAAGCATGATGTTTTGTTCGATGAAGCAAGTAGCATAGAAGGCGCTGATAATGAAGAGGTGGCTTTTGAATTCGGGCACATGCAGCAATACTCAAACGAAGATAACAACAACATAAGCAGTGCTGGTGGCGCAATAGTTAACGACTGTGAAGAAGATATCATAGAGAGTGGCGATGAAGCAAATCAGATGAGTAGCAACGATGAATATCTTAGCGCAGATGAGCAACCAGTTAAATATGCACCGGGTAGGCCTAAGTTGGGCGCTATAAGGCGTGTTTGGTCGCGAAGGGCTGTTCGCAGCAGTTCGGTGTTAATTATGTTGACACGTTCTCTCCGGTTTGTCGTTTCGAAACCATAAGGTTAGTTTTAGCGTTGGCTGCAGAATTGAAAATGTTCCTGCATCAAATGGATGTATGCACAGCATACTTAAATAGCGAGCTGAAAGATGTTGTTTATATGAGGCAGCCGAAGGGTTATTGTAGTAGCGATAATCAGCTTAAGGTATTGCGATTGAACAAGGCTATATACGGGCTGAAGCAAAGTGGCAGGGAATGGAATTCCAAGCTAGATAGAGCATTGCGTGACATTGGGTTTACTCAGTGTGAGGGTGAACGCTGTCTTTATAAGCAAGACATAGAAGGTAATCTTTGTTTGATAGTCTGTCATCACACGCGGCAACAAAAGTTGCTAATTCTCGGGCGATTCTCTTTTGCTGTCGCCCATTACCTTCACACGAGCAACTTGTGTTGCGCAACTCTGTTCGAGTTTTTTTCTCATTCTCTTTCACTTTACTTTAACCCATTGTCTACTCTTTACTTTAACCCATTGTCGTTTCTTTTTCCTTATAGGTATTTGGGCCGCTCTATCACATATATTAATCAGTTCTGTCAATTAAGAAATACGTTTTATTTATAATTCAAAATTAAAACAAAGATTATATGACAGACTTTCACATATATCACCCTTTTCACTATCGTCTGAATCAACTTGTATAGCTTTCTCCATACATTTCACAATATCTTTAATTAATTCGATTTTTTTGTCATACTGCATTTTCTAAAATATTTATATTATATTATGTATATCTGTATACATATTTGCAAATTACTTACCAAAAGATGAAATTAAATTTTTTAAATATATTCAAAATATTAATTTCAAAAAAATATACGCAAATGCAACTATGTATTACGAAAGAAAGGACACGAATGCCGAAAAACGTCGCAGCGAACTGTTACGAATAAGAACACAAAGCGAGTTGCTGAACACTGGAAACTCGGCGCGATTCTCCTCTCCTCGTCGCCCCCTCGCCTATAAACCAAGAGTTGCCGCAACTAAAGTTGCCGTGTGTAATACGGGAAATACTTGTATATGTTGACGATCTTCTCTTAGCATGCCAGTCAAAGGAAGTGTTGGTTGACGTTAAAGCAAAAATATGTGAAAGGTTCGAGTGCGTCGACAAAGGTTCTCTCCATATGTTTCTTGGTATGCAGATAGAGCGAGATGGCGAATTGGGCGAAATTTCAATTGGGCAGTCACAGTACATAAAAGATTTGTTACGGCAACATGGTATAAGTGAATGAAGACCGGCATATACACCACTAGATGTTGGTTTTCAAGTCTCATGCGACAGCAAAGTTTGCAAGAAGGTAGACCAGACATCTTATCAGTCTACAATAGGTGCGCTGATGTGGCTAGCACTTTCGACGAGGCCAGATATTTTCCATTCCGTAGCAAAGCTGGCACAGCGTAACAAAGATCCGCATAGTGAGCATCAGGCGGGTATAATGCAAATACTGAGGTATTTAGCTGCAACTATAGACATGAAAATGCATTATCGTGCATGCAATGAACCACTGAAAGGGTATGCAGATGCAGACTGGGGCGGTGATAGAATTGACCGTCGATCTTATACTGGCTATGTGTTTTTCTGAGCTGGTGGTGCGATTTCCTGGAAATCAGAAAAACAAGATTGTGTTGCTTTGAGTAGCACCGAGGCAGAATATTTGTCTATGTCATCTGCAGTAAAAGAAGCGTTACATCTAAGACGCATAATTATAGAAATAGGTTGTGGTGATGTACGAACATCAACAGTGTTATATGGAGACAACCTTAGTGCTCAGCACCCTGCAAAGAATCCAGTGCACCATGCAAGGACTAAGCATATAGACATCAGGTATCATTTTGTGCGAGATATAGTTGAACGAGGTGAAATCAGATTGGAATATGTATCAACAAACCAGATGATAGCTGACATATTGACGAAGAATTTACCAAAGAAGAAGCACAGCGAGCTTTTGGGGTTATTGAATATGAAATAAGACACAAAACATTTGTAAGAACATCTGCATTGAGGAGGGCTGTTGAAATGTTACTTGAAAAAGCAACCCTGCTAATGGCAATGCATATGTTCAATTTCGAATTCGTACATAATTACATGCATTATATTGTTTTCGATCTCATTTTTCTTACTTCTAAATAAACGGTTCAATTGTGGAGACGAATACTACGGCTGAGAGTTTTTATTTAAATCCTACATGTTCTATTGTTGAATGCTTGTTTCTAAAACCGAACTGATGCGATGGGATTAACTACTTTTCGTCGATTATAGATTTTAATCTTAGATAAATTCATTATTCAAAAAGTTTTGAGATTTGTGGAAGTAGTGAGATTGGTCTATATGAAGAGACTCTGTGAGGATCCTTTCCTGGCCTAGGAACGATAACAACTTCGGCAACTTTCCAAAGGTTTGGAAAATGTGTTAGATGGATTGCTGTATTGAAAAGATAGGTGAACTTCTGTAAACATTTGTACAGTAACTGCTTTAACACTTCAGCTGTATTTTAATCGAAGCCAGCTGCTTTACGCTTTTTTATTTCTCTTTTAAGTTGACAAATGGGGATTACTGGGATTGTTGCATAATCCTTTTGTCTACTACTGAGGAACGCGATTTCACTATCCTCGTTTGGACGAAAGGTTTTAGCTAGGTGTTTTGCAAATGCATTAGCTTTATCACAATCACTTCTATCCCGTGTATTGGAAGCAATTTTTATTGGTGCAACATGACTTGTTGGACGTTTCAGATACTTTGTACTCTTCTAGAGTGAGTATTCATCTTTTTTGTCAG
Organism: Bactrocera correcta; assembly: GCA_027475135.1. Taxonomy (NCBI): domain Eukaryota; kingdom Metazoa; phylum Arthropoda; class Insecta; order Diptera; family Tephritidae; genus Bactrocera; species Bactrocera correcta. The sequence continues at coordinate 59,510,341 of CM050322.1, forward strand.
CGGATAGTTGAGATAAATATTTATTATTTGACTTATTCCTAATATGAGCAATTTCTCGTTTTAATTCTGCTGTTGCCTTATTGAGGTTGGTTTTGTCGATTGGTGAGCGGGTTTGTTGCCATTTCCGTCGTAACTTTCTTTTCTTAATTAGGAGGATTTTTTTTCTTTAGGGTAATTTGAACCTATAATTTTCCACTTTATCTCCGGAGTATTATCCCAAGCTGCTTGTTGACATTTTTTCATAAATGTGTTGACTTCTAACTCTAGTTGTTCAATTTTTGTGATTTTCGGACACTTTATTTTAGTCTGAAGTATTTGTTTGAACGAAGTCCAGTCCGTATTTTTGTTGTATAGCTTTAGACTAAGATTTCTTTTAATGACTATTTCACTTAGTGTTAAATATAATGGGGAGTGATCAGAGCTTAGATCTAACCCACCTTCTATTTCTATGAAATTTCGAGATGTCCGTTGGCCAATAAGTTGGTGTTCCGGTCGAAACAAACTCGCACCCGGTTTCTTGAGCTGCGTGGAATAAATCTCGCCTTTTAGCTTTCGCTAGGCGCGAACCCCAGTAAACATGCTTAGCGTTAAAGTCGCCTCATATTATAAATTTGTGTTTGTACATATGAAGAAGTTCATAATATTCCTCAACGAGGATTTTGTATCTCGGCGGGCAATATATTGCAGGAATTGACAAGAGTCGGTTCATTGCTTTTAATGTAATAGTTGTGGTTTGAATATTTTGCGTACTGATTTTTCTATCCTCATAATGTTTAATGTTGTTTTTAACAATAACAGCGGTGCCTCCCCTCGCACAATTACTAGGGTGGATGGTATGATAGATATCGTAGTTTTTAAAAATATATATTGCCGCGTCTCGTAAAATGAGTTTCGGATATTAGACATACATCTATTTTCTCTTTCTGTAAAATAATTAGAAGCTCTTCTTGGTGCTTTAATAGTCAATTTGCATTCCATGTCATAACTCAGAGAGCACCATTCATATCTTAGATTTTGTTTTATTTTCATTTTTTTCGAGGTTATCTTAATGGCTGCACAGATCGTTATTGAAGTTTTCTTGTTTATTTAACATCTCAATGATTTGAGTTGGTAGATCTTCGGTCATCTTTGTGTTTTTTTCGTTCACCACGTCTGTACACGATTCTGCTTGCTGACAGTACTTTTATTACCGATGGGTGGATTATTTGATGTATTGGGAAAATTTATGGAAACTGTTTGTTTCCTCAAGGCCTTGTTACGAATGCTTTGAAGCTCCTTGGCAACAATGCATCTTCTGTAGTTTGTCGGATGGCTTTCGCCACAGTTACAGCATTTTGTTTTTTGGCACTCGATGGTTTGCTTACCACCGCATTTAGCACACTTTGACATTTTGCCACAGAAATTCTTGGTGTGTACAAATGACTGGCAATTTTTACATTGTGGAATAAGTTTAGAATTCCTAATAGGCTCGATGAGAACAACGGTGTGAAGAATGTGTTTGATTTCATACATTTTCTTTATGTCTTCATTAGAATCAAAATTAGCTAAAAACATGTTTAAAGGTTCTTGTAGTTTATTTACGACGTTCATAACATTTAAACCTTGTTCTTTTAAATCAACGATAATATCACTATTGCTACACGAATGGTGGAGATTTTTAATCATAACCTTTATTGGGCGCCTTTGTTTGTCTTCAAATTAATACCATGAATCCCCCGACGCAAAAAACATTTTTGTCACTGATCCGTAGTCATCACTTGATGTAATGCTGATTTTATGAATGTAGTTATATAATAGTTTTAATACAAATGAATTATCTTTAATTAGGTTATTTAGTTCTTTATAATAAGAGATATTTTAAATCATAATAGGTGGAGGCTGCGGTTCATATTTCGGTTTTTCATTTTTCACTGTGTGGTTTTCACCGTTCGATGAAAAAGTATTTTCTTTTAAGATCACTTCTGGTGAAGCTTCGACTTTACGCTTTTTACTAGGCCTTTTATTTTTCTTTAAAATCCAGTCTGTTTCCAGAGCTAATTCTTCTTCATCAGTTTCGTATTGTGAATGACTAAAATTAGATTTAGCATGAAAATAATTAGAGCATATTTAAACTAGCTTTTAAATAAGCTCTAAACTTAATCTTCGCAACAAAGTCCTTCTACAAAACACGTTGATAAATCCAATTTGGATTTTTGATATCCAAATATGTTGCATAACGTTGACATAATGCAGAGGTAACAGTCAGATATCCTTAGAGATACAAGAGATTTACGATGATACATGTGAAATGAAAATATTCGCAAAGATCTATGCTTTTCTATGGCAAAAAAGTAGACGACATCAGAAAAGCGAACGCAGTCTCCAGGAATATTCAAATCCATTAGCTAATGTTTTGCTACTGTTTATTCCAAATGAACACATCCCTGCATTGTTTTCCGAAATCGTACGAATTAAAGGACAATACAAAAAACATTCAACAGCGCCAACATAACTTAGGAGAACCCAACAAAAAAGGAAAGCTCAACAAGAAGGAAGACCTATTAACGCGGATAGACACAAGGGCGCAAAAAATACAGCAGCAAAGTCATCAGCATATCAACGCGAGAATAAAAAGCCACATCAGGCTACATTTAAAACTATATTTATCTTTATAATTGTACACACTCACAAATACCTACACAACAGTACGTACTAACCCACCCATATTATATATTACACTTACTCAAATACACAAATCTGAATTGCCATCAAATCTTAATAATAACTTTATTTTATTTGGCACACCAAATAATTCGTCGAGAGCCCCGACAGCAACAATCTTGTAATCAAAAAGACTCAACCACAAACCGAAAGTTCACTTAGTTTTAAATAGATTTATGATTTGATTAACTATTGTTAGGCTTAAGCAGGCAGATTCAATAAATAAGTATGTGTTTACAAAAAAGCACGAACATTGTGACAAAAAGGGTCCCAGAAATTGTTATTTCAATTCCCCGGGGAATCAGTTTCAACTATTTTTTTTTTATATATAATAATAAATAAATAAACAAATATGTACCATTTCGGTCCATCACTTTTTGGCATTTTTCCGCTAGAGACATTATTTCATCAGTGTAAGTCGAAATTTCGAAATTTTTAGAGCGAAAGCGAGCGAATCATTGTTGTGCTACACAAACTGATACAGCATCGTCTCCGCAAATTCTACAAATTTCATAGATAGCTTGCGTGGCATTCTTCCTTTTTTTTATACATAAAATTCAAAAAGTCGCGAGTTTCTTCAATATTTTCACTAATTTTTAATAACTTTTTCCTGAATTTATTATTTTTTTTTTTTGTTAAATGAACCGTAAAACCTTTCCAACACTATAACAAACACACAATGTCATGGTAGCACTGGAGATATACGACTGCAACGATATCTATTGACAAAATACGAAAATACTATTTTCCAATGTTACAATAAAATGCACGAGGTATGACAATTAAGTAATGAGACTGATTCCACAAAAACCGTGTATTTGAAAATTATTCTACAACTCTGCCATCCCATCGCTATACAGCGATTCCAGCGCGTTTTCCATGCTTCGTAACATTTTTGGAAAGCTTCGACTGGGATGCCTGCGAGTACCCTCGTCACGGCCGTAATCGCCTCTAAATGGGTTCCTTTGACCACCGATTTTGTTTTCGGAAACAAAAAAAGTCACAGGGTGACATGTTGGGCGAATAAGGCGGCTGTTGCAACACAGCGATCCCTTTAGAGGTCAAATACTGGGACACGCTGAAGGCGGTGTGGCACGGCGCGTTGTGATGAAGGATCTAGTAACGACGATGTCTTGGCGCACCCTGTTGACTTGTTTCCGCAATCTTTCGAGTACTTGGCAACATTCGAACTGTTAAACGCCGATCTTCACGGATTAATGCGCGAACACGCTGCGCATTCGCGTCTGTCCGCACCTCAACTGGTCTCCCACTCCGCGCCTCGTCTTCCACGCTTTCACGCCCCTCCTTAAACTCTTTGTGCCATCGAAACTCCTGGGCACGACTAAAAGCACTATCACCATACACTCTTACAGTTTTAGCGTACGTTTTTGAAGCTGTTTCGCCCAATCTGGCGTGAAATTATATCGAGACGCCTTACTTTTGATTTCGTTTTTCCATTTTCGTCAAGAACACTACGAACACACGTCTACTCAACTTGACGCAGCAGGCCAACTAAACCAGCTAGGGCGATTGTGCTAGTATCAGTGGAGAGGGGAGGGATGCCAAAAAAGAGAAAAGGAATTTCAAGGTCACAGGTTTACCACAAGCGCGGAAATATAATCAGTCTCTTTACTTAATTGTCAAACCTGTTATTGGGCTAAGTTAGTAGAACTGTCCTTAATTAGTATGCTAAAAATAATATGAGCGCGATTTGTTAGCCAGTGTGTTTGTCGCAGTGCTTAAGTCGGTACACCTCAGTAGTGCGATTTTTACAATGGATAACAATATCTAACAAAGAATTTGTCCCAAATTTTGTATTTATAACCAAATTTTGTGTGCGGAATCATTCCGAATGTTGGAAAGGGCTCGAAAAACACTTTCTCCAATAAAGCAAACGTTTTGAGTTAGGTATGGGGTTATATACATATATCAGTGGAGGATTCAGAGGGAGGAAATGGAGGACATTTCCCAACCAAGGGCTAAATGGCTTATTAATAATTTTACTACTCGGAAATATAATCCAGAAATTTGCCTTTTTTCGGAGACGAAATAAAAGAATGTCTTCATATTTGAATATAATAAATAATGCTAATATACCACTGAAGTTACAAATTGTAGCAACGTATGCAGATTAAATTGGTAGTAAATTCAATCAAATAAATGAAAGTACTAAATTTGAAACGACGCGGGTTGATAGAGAACTTGAAATATTTGTAGATGTTGCAACCGCAAAATTGTCCTTGATCGTTAAAGCTCTGACAAAAATTAGTAACTGGAAATATAAGGAAACAGCGTGAAAATCATCAATACTCATCGAAGGCAGTGTGCAAATTGAATTTATAATTTTATTTTATTTTATTTAATTTTTTTTGCCAATGTGATATTCTATCTCTAACTCATTCACTAAGCGTGATTCTTCAGAAAAAATTGATCGATCTGATAAAGGCATCAAATATGATAGATACGTTCCCTGTAACGTTCCGAAATCGAAAGCAAAAAGCAAAGGAACATTTTCGATCCATTTATTCAGACACGAAAAAAATGGCGGCTGAACTAATAGTTAACGAAGAAGGCCCAAGAAACAAAACGCGAAAATTTCTGCGTGAGAACTTGCGAAGAATATTATAGGACCTCAGTGTACATTACTTTCGAATATTTGAATACGCGCTTTTCTAGAGAAGTATTGGATGTATATCAACTGAGTTAAAATTCAGATCCTTGTATTGGCTATTGCGTAGAAATTCTGCTATCCACATATGTATAATAAAGTTCTAGTCTACAACCAGTTGTTCAGACCAGTTTGGACTTATGGGATACAACTTTTGGGCTGCTCAAGCCCTAGCATTGTTGCACAAATCCAGCGATTTCAAAACAAAGTTTTAAGATGCGCCGTCAATGCGCCTTGGTACGTTATCAGTCACGATCTTGAACGCGATCTCGAAATTGACTCAGTTGCTGAATCAATGAAAAAACTGTAAAGTCTCATATGGAAAGACTTTCTGACCATGTGAACACTGAAGCGAGGGCTCTTGTCACTCGATGTGAATGGAAAGAAAGGCTTAAGCGCAAAAAACCGTATAACCTTATACAGGTTCTCTGCAATATATACGCAGAGCACCATTTATTATTTTTTATTATGCAATAAGCAAAACACATTGTTCGTTAAAAAAAAAAAAAACAAAAAAACTGAGTTTTCTGCTTCCAGAAAAAGTACGTGTTTTTAAACCAAAAAAATTGAAAATCTTATTGACTGCCTGATAGATAGGTCCAAAGGCCTTTTAGATAATGACAATGTCATGCAACGTTTGAAGCTCACAGGAGAACTTGACCACTGGCGGTACAATTGGAGGTAGAAGCCAAAGTCAAAAGACAACAAGTTACCGACTACTGCATTGAAAACATTGGAGAACTGCGATGTAGACCTATAACCAGATTTCCTAGTCTTCTTCGCATATCCTGCACACTTCCGGTGAAGAATGTGAACTATGAACGCTCTTTTTTAACACTTCGCGGCATGAATACGGGCCTGAGGATGATGTGTGTTTAATGTAATGTGTTTTTTTTTTTTTTTTTTTTAATTTAAAAGGTTTGCTATTAGAAGGTCGATTTGATATATTTCTTTAATATAATAAAGTTCAGGTTTCAATCAAATGTTTATTATTTAATTTAGTTTATGGCATTTTTCTCATATTCCTATGTCACGGTACGAAAATTGACTTAATCGGACAGCAACCCGCCTACTTCGCATATATCACAATTTTAACTTTCACTTGATTGATATTGGTTTTTTATTATGTGGCATGTTAATAGTATGTGAAAATGGGAAAATAGATAAAATCCGATCGACACTTTCTCAAATCCCATATACTCCTTTTAAAGATTTTCGTTTTTCTAGCAAACGTTATATAGTATGTCTGGCAGTGTATGAGTTATATATTGTATGTATATCTACTACCGTGCCCAAAAAACACTGTAGTATATATAAAATTGCTTGGATTCCTATCCTCTTGTTGACATTTTGCACCTTAAGTTATTTCCTTGGCTTTGGCTTGTGCAAGTTGTTCGGTTGCAACTTAGCTCTTCTTTACTTGTTTTTATACATATTAAACGATGTGAGTATTTGTCTTCTTTAGTGGCGTAGACACTCGTTTCTTCTTCTTCACTTGGTCTTTCCAAAGGAGTGGAGGTCTTCCTCTTCCTTTGCTTCTCCCGGCGGGTACTTCGTCGAATACTTTCAGAGCTGGAGTGCTTTCGTCCATACGGACAACAGGACCTAGCCAGCGTAGCCGCTGGCCATGTATATGTTGTCATATATCTCATACAGCTCATACTTCCATCGAATGCGATATTCACCGTGGCCAACGCACAAAGACCACACATCTTTCGCAGCACTTTTCTATCGAAAACTCTCAACGGCGACTAATCAGTTGATGTCATCGTCCAAGCTTCTGCACCACATTTGTCGAGAGAGAAATTTGCTTTACAATTGCCTACTCAGTCCGAAGTAGCCCCTGTTGTTAATACTGGTTACTAAATAGACGAAATTATCTACAACTTCAAAGTTATGACTGTCAACAGTGACGTGAGAGTTAAGCTGCGAGTGCGACGACTGTTTGTTTGATGACAGGAGGTATTTCGTCCCGCCCTCGTTCACTGCCAAGCCCATTTGCTTTGCTTCCTTCTCCAGTCTGGAGAAAGCAGAGCTCACGGCGCGAGTGTTGAGGCCGATGATATCAATATGATAGGGAGTCGCCTTGTCAGAAACCTCGTTTGGTATCGAAGGGCTCGGAGAGGTCCTTCCCAATCCTTTCCTATCCTGACGGAGCTTTTGGTGTTGCACAACGTCAGCTTACAGAGCCGTAGTAGTTTTGCGGGGATACCAAATTCAGACATCGCGGTATAAAGGCAACTCCTTTTCGTGCTGTCGAAAACAGCTTTGAAATCGACGAAGATGTGGTAAGTGCCGATTCTCCTTTCACGGGACTTTTCCAAGATTTGCGCATGGTGAATATCTGGTCGGTTGTTAATTTACCAGGTCTAAAGCCACACTGATAAGGTCCAATCAGTTTGTTGATTGTCCCATTGTAGTTGGCGCAGATTGTGGGGTCTCCCCTTTTGTGGATTGGGCAGAGCACACTTAAATTCCAATCGTTCTTCGCCGCCGTGATTAAATAGCTCGTCCGGCAATCCATTGGCGCCCGCCGCCTTGTTGTTCTTCAGGAGTGTAATTGCTATTCGAACCTCTTCATGGTCGGGCAATGGAACATCTGCTCCATCGTCGTCGATAAGGGGATCGGATTCGTCTTCTTCTGGCGTTGTACCTTCACTGCCATTCAGCAGGCTGGAGAAGTGTTCCCTCCAAAATTTATGTATGCTCTGGGCATCGGTGACTAGATCACCTTTAGGGGTTCTACAAGAGTATGCTCCGGGCTTGAAACCTTCTGTTAGCCACCGTATCTTCTCGCAGAACTTCCTAGAACTAACCCTCTCGGCCAGCTTTTCAAGCTTTTCATACTCACGCACTTCATCCTCTTACTTTCTCTGTCTGTAAATGCGGTATCCTCGGTATCTATCCTATCGCGCACGTGTTGTGGGCGATCGAAACGCTGCGAGGTAGGCAGTCTGTTTTGAAATGCCGTCTCACAATTCCCTTAAACCGAGTTGTTGACGAGTGCTCTCAAAGAGCCGGAGTTCAAGTCGAGTAGAAAATCGTTCGGCTGTCTTTTATGATTGCAGCTTCTCGACGTCGAACCTTCCTTGTAATTGTGGACGTGCATTTTTTGCTGCACAGGTTCGGGTGCGAATCTTTTGCAATAAGGTAGCGGTCCGAATTAATGTTAGGACCTCAGAGCGCACGCACATCTAAAACACTGGAAACGTGTCTTCCAACTATCACAACGTGATCGATCTGGTTGGTGGACTTTCGATACGGAGCCAGGCGGAGGCTTGATAAAATTTCTTATGCTGGAATCTAGTACTACAGATAACCATTTTTCGAGCCGCGGCGAAGTCGATCAGCCTCTATCCATTTGGAGTGTTTCATCGTGTAGGCTGAATTCACCGACCGTAGTGCCAAAGATAGCTTCTTTGCAAACCCTCTCGTTAAAGTTGCCAAGAACGATATCGTTGCGAAGCAGCTCTCATAGGTGCGATCCAAGCGTTCATAGAAGGTGGTCACATCGTCCTTCTCTTTCATCTGGGCGTGGACATAAATCAGCGATATGTTGAAGAACGTCATTTTGATGCGGAGTGTGGCTAGACGTTCATCCACCGGGATGAGTGACAGACAATGACAAATTTGCGCTTCTTTATAAAACCTTTGTACCAAATGCCACAAGGCTCACCTCAGTCCTTGTCCCGTCCATCGCTTTTCTTGGTGATTTCAGCTTTTATTTTCACGAGGACATCAACATGCAGGGCAGCGGCACCTTTCCAATTAAGAAACAGGAACTTCCAGGTGCATGCCTGGAAGTCATATTCCTTGTCTCGTTTGCCACGGTTGTCATCAAAAGGGGGGTCTCCCAGCGCACAACCCTGTGGAGGGGCCGTTTCGCCTTCTCACTTGAGCTTGCCTTCAAACGGATGTTCTTAGGCTAGCCAAAGAGTACTTGGTCAAATACCGGAAGTCGTGAGCTGCTTGAGCCATATGTAAAAGAATCGTTTCTGTCCACTTTCATGTGATTGGCGATCAGATAACTTTCCTCACTTGCGTGAGCTTCTACACATAACTCAATCCTCCAACGATGTAAGTACTAGTGAAAAAATTTTTTTTTTTTTTTCAAATCTCTTAAGGCAGTGAGGACATTCTATATTTGTAAACAGATTAAATGTAATTAAGCCATTTCAAATTTTTGGTCGAAACATTAGATACCAAACATGATTGCAATCCTTACCCTTTTCCGTTAATTAATGAATGTTGATATCTTTCAAAAAATTCGTATTCTTGCGTCGTGTTGAATTACAATAGTTTTGTTCATCTAAGGGTAGTATGGATATCGAGATAGGTATAGGGTGACATATATAAATGATCAGCATGACGAGATGAGTTGAAGTTCGGGAGACTGTCTCTCCGTTCATCCGACCGTGCTCGCTGTAACTTTAGTAAAAATAGAGATAACTCGGTGAACTCCGTGTTTCTTAGCAAAAAAGTAAGAACATGTTCGTAGATGGGCTGCCATGTCAAAAAACGCCGCCAACCGACAGCCTATAAAATGCCATAACTAACGGCCAAATTAAGCCTTAAGTTGTACCAAGGGTCACAGTAGCAAGGAGCACCTGTGGCCAATAGAGTTTGAAAAAGTTTACATGACCCCGCCTTCTAAACAGTTAAATGAACATAGTTATCTCAGGCAGTAAAGCTACAATAACCAAATTCGCCCAGCACAAATATTATAGGAACTTCTACTGACACTGTGGATGAAATCGGATGATAACTTCGCTCTCTCCCTATTTAATGGTACTCTTAACAACTGTTGACGCCGCCCCCGCCCAATTTCTTTTGCCACGTCTGTATCGGCAGATTAATCTTTTCTTTTTCTCTTTTCGAACTTTTTTCGAAGTATTAATTCGCGCGCAACTAAACACTTACTAAAAGTTGCGCGCGTTCTCTTCTTTTGCGACGACGCTGCGGTACGGACGTGGTAAGTGTGTTTCCAATTTATCATATTAAATTTATATATACTATATGAAACCTTTTGTTTTATTTACGTATAATATTTCTGTGGAATAATTGCGCCGGACGTTTCCCCACGGCCAACCACATTTTTGGAAAGAACGAGCACCGTGCTCCACCACCCGAATTATCATTGGTCCTTCGAGCCGGATAACAGGTAACAAGTTGATTTTTATTTAAAGTGAAAGTGCATAATTTGCCCGCTATAGCAACTCGCAAGTTACAGCCAAACATATTTTGGATTTGTGCTCTGCAAGCTATAAGGCAATAGATTGGTCAATTTGTGCATCATTTATGTACAAAACCCATTGTGCCGTGTGAAGTGGAGACCAAAACTTATTTTTGGCACTCTACCCGCAAAATCAACGCACAAGATTGCAGGTAGTATTGTACTTCATTTAAGTACAACAATAAATACACCTGGCAAATGCACTAACTATTTCACTTTGCATATATAAAAAAAAAAGAACAACAACACTGTTATTCGAAAAAGATTATAAATTTCTTGGACGCACAAAATCGTCTGGAGCGTCAAAAATCTCTCTCGGTTTTTTTTGTGGTTTTCTTATGATTAATTTGAGTCTAGTCGCTCAACTCTGCCTTTCCATACATTGCTCGAATAGCAATAAAGGCAAGCAGCAATAACGCAGCTGCAGTTTCGCGAGTGCGAGCAAAAACAAAAAATATACAAAGTTACAAGTGCGGTGAGTAACTAAAAATTAGAAAAGTGAAGTGAGCGACGGCTAGAAACCAAACAGCTAGGCAAGCAGCGTAGGGAGAGCAGCATAGGCCAAGCAACAAAGTGCGAGCAGCAAAGGCAAAGCAGCACGGACAAGCAGCACAGGCCAAGCAGAAGTGAGCGACAGCAAGAAAGCCAAACAGCAAAGGAAGCAGCAAAGGCAGAGCGGCACAGGCAAGCGGCATAGGCAGAGCAGCACCGGCCAAGCAAAAAAGTGAGAGCGGCATAGGCAAGCAGCATAGGCAAAGCAGCGCAGCAGCCATCCCAAAAAAAAACAGTAACCCAGTGAACAAAGTGAAAGGGTTTAGCTAATCAATCATATGAGTGCTTGTGAATTTTTATTTTGTATTTATATTTGATTAAAATAAAGCAATTAGCACCAATAAACTTTGTTTGTGTACATAGTCAAGGACTAAGCGTGCAAGTGCATTGGGACGATAACCCAGCAAGCACATTCAAATTAAATTTGGGAAAATTACTTTGCGGAAATACTTCAATAAATTTGCAAGTGCAAGTACAAGTGCATTGGACCGATTACCCAGCAAGTACATACTAATTAAATTCGGAAAAATATTTTGAGAAAATAGTTTACTAAATTTATTAAGTTTTTTTGTGCCTTCCAAAATTCCCGTTTTATAAAGAAACAACGCACTGCCTATCATCAACTAATTTGTAGTCTGTCCGTGATTGGTTCTATAACTTTTGAACTTTTGCAACATATTTGCAAATATTTTTTAAATTTTAATTTCAAGTTTTAGATCCGATTTTGTGCAACATTTTTGCAGTTCCGGTTTAAATTTTTGAAAACAATGGAATCAATTAGAGCCTTTACCACAGCTGCAGACGCTCTACTGGAGTTTGAGGAGTCTTTTACTCCAACAGCAAACAACCAAAGTGCCTACTCTCTTGAAGTTCAACAAGCTGCACTGAAATCTCTGTGGGCAGAGGTGAAGTCAGAATACAAGTTGTGTTTGTCAAAAGTGGATCCTTCGGACATAAGCTCAATTGACGACCTCAAACTTAAATATACAAGCTGTTACCACGCTTATGTGTGTTGCGCGGCCTTGATGGGCGAACACATGCACAACCTCACGGCGTTCAACCAAAGCCCTACTTCCAATTCAACGGTGATTCAACCTGAACGGTTACAACAAACTGTAGAACCCGTGAGGTATTCTATCAATTTACCGCCATGTGATACCGAAATATTTCATGGCGGTGTTTTACAATGGCCCTCTTTTAGGGATTTATTTGCCGCCATTTATGGGAATAACCCGAGGCTCTCTCCAGTAGAAAAGTTATTCCATTTGAATCAAAAAACGCGAGGTGAGGAAAAGGATATCGTTTCGAAAGCGCCACTGACGAATGACGAATTCGCATTGGCTTGGAACAATTTGTTGTGTAGGTATGAAAACAAGCGAGTGCTTGTCAACACACAATTAAATTTACTATTCAAGCTTCCGCACATCTCTACAGAATCTGAGACCGAACTCAGAAATTTACAGCGGGAGATTAATAGCTGCATTTCAGCTTTACAAATACATGGCATCAATACAGATAGCTGGGATGCCATATTTACGTACTTGTGTTCTATCCGACTGCCGGACTATACACTGTCGCTTTGGGAACAATCTCTGGATTCGGATTCAGAGATCTCAAAATGGATTGAGTTCGACAAGTTTCTAACCAAACGGGTTAAAACGCTTGAAAGAGTATCAAATCTCAAAGGCGAGTTAGGTACTCAACCCAAAATTAAATCGGCTGATGATGAAGATCGGATACCAACCTTGCAGTCAAGGATTGGATCTAAACACATCAATGCCCATCACGCCAAGACAAACAATACCAGATGTAAACTGTGCTCATCTCAATCGCACATTTTGAAAACTTGTCAGCGATTCATTGAGATGCAGCCTAATGCACGATTAAATGCTGTCAGAAAACTCCACGTCTGCCTAAATTGTTTATCGGACTCACATGAAGTCAAAAATTGTAAAAGTATGTTTAATTGTAATAAATGTAAACAGAGACATCACTCTATGATCCACCGGGATCAGAGTGAGGATTTAGCTCAGATATCTGACAGCACTGACACTACTGAGATTTCTACTAAATCTAATGTGGCCTCTATTAAGGCCAATATTTCAAATGTGCCTACCAGTCGAAGCATGCTCTTAGGTACAGCCATGGTGACCATATGTCACAACGAGAGCACCTTCACTGTCAGAGCCCTGATTGATTCGGGATCTGAAGCAACCTTCGTAAGCAACAGTCTTCAGAAACGCTTACATCTGGCAAGCAAAAAGGTCAGCGCGCGAGTTTCAGGATTGAATAATACCGTATCAGGACGAGTTCAATCGGTATGCTCTATCACAATTGGCTCGCCCCGTAACAAAAGTTTACGACTAAAAGCGGAAGCGTTGGTACTACCAAAATTGACTGGACTGCTTCCATCCAGATCAATTAACTCTTCAATTTTAAAAGGGTTACCTAATATCCCCTTAGCGGATAATAATTTCTATACGAGTCAAAAGGTTGACTTGTTAATCGGAGCAGATCTTTACCCGAAAATTATACTAAATGGGGTAAAATTGAAAATTTTCGGATCCCTTGCTGCACAACGTACGGTGTTCGGTTGGGTTTTAACAGGTTCCGTTCCCTCCGAAGAAAAGAAGACAAATGGCAAAGGCGACGGACAAAATCCAGCCATAACTAAACAACAAACACAAAACAATTTTTGTAGTATAATAGATACTAATTATATATTTATACAACAGAAACAACATCAGCAGCATCTACAGCGGCACCAGCTACAACAGGATCAAACCTACGATGATGGCGAAACAAATGATGCGACCGTCTTATCGCATCACACCGATACGCATTGTGGCGTCGGTGGGCCGACACCGCATGCAGCAGCGCTATCTCTGTCAGTAACGTCCGTAGGCAGCACACCGCCGAGCAGCGCTGGAGCGACACATACCAACAATTTCGGTCATTACATGGGCGCCGCTGAAACGGTGGCAGCATCGGCTGCCACAGCTGCAACGCAGCGACATGCTTTCGCAGCAACGCCACCACTACAACCCCCATCACAAACGTTGCTGCCATCGTCAGCTATGGCGGTCTCATCAGACAAGCAACACTATGCCACGAGCAACACAGTGGCGCCATTGTCGGACGCCTTTCACCACCAGCAGATGCAGCTACAGCTACAACAGCAACGTTATCAACAGCAAACAGCCTATTATCACCAGCAACAGCAGGCGCCGCCGTCGCAATCGCAGCAAGAAGACCAATCAGCAACGCATGTGACGTCACAAGAGCCGTCTACACAATACCAACATGCGGCGGCCACAACAATAGCAGTAAATCAACATGCAGCGCGCAACAACAGACAAGCAGCGCAGTCGACAGCCACATACCACACAACGAACACAACACAGCAGCAGCAACCTGCAGCAATGGCGCACGCGTTGACACACGCCATACAGCAACAACAACATTCGTGTCAACGGACGCAAAGCTCTGACCAACGAGGCCTCTCCCGCATACCACATGCCCAAGATCGAGCCAGACTCGAGTCGTCTCGCCGACTTCGGCATGCCGGTAACTTCCTTTCGGATTGGCGGCATGGCAACGATCGACTGAGACTCGATTCGTCTCAGCGACATTGCCCGGACCGAACCAGACTCGATTCGTCTCGTCGGCCACCCCATCCGAAGCGAAGGCGTGGACGACACGCTCGACGTCAAGCAGATGCACGCTGTATCATCAAGGAACGGCACGCAACACTGCCTTGCCAGCAAAGACTTCCGGCGTCATATAATATCGGCACAATAAAGTGCACTGGCTGCCAACGCTTCTCACATTCACCTCCTACCCAGGATCGAGTTAGACTCGATTCGTCTCGCCGACCTCGGAAGGTGGTGACTTCTATGCAGATTGGCGGCATGGCAATGACCAACTGAGATTCGATTCATCTCAGCGGCATTTCCCGGACCGAACTAGACTCGATTCGTCTCGTCGGCCACCCCATCTGCAAAGAAGACGTGGAAGAAGAAGTGCAGGAGCCAGTTAGTTAAGTTAGTTTTAAGTAATTAATTGTAAACTGCATTTGCAGTAATACTGCAAGGCGGGGAGAATGTTGACGCCGCCCCCGCCCAATTTCTTTTGCCACGTCTGTATCGGCAGATTAATCTTTTCTTTTTCTCTTTTCGAACTTTTTTCGAAGTATTAATTCGCGCGCAACTAAACACTTACTAAAAGTTGCGCGCGCTCTCTTCTTTTGCGACGACGCTGCGGTACGGACGTGGTAAGTGTGTTTCCAATTTATCATATTAAATTTATATATACTATATGAAACCTTTTGTTTTATTTACGTATAATATTTCTGTGGAATAATTGCGCCGGACGTTTCCCCACGGCCAACCACATTTTTGGAAAGAACGAGCACCGTGCTCCACCACCCGAATTATCACAACACTTAAAAGAGTTATAAGGCAGTAACTAAATACGTCAGAGCCATTAAATTTTTATTTCAAGATGGTATGAAAGGGCTATAGAGGAGCCGCGGTAAAAAGTGGGTGAAATCATATGTCTCGGGACCTGATAGACCAGCTTTTAGTTAGCTTTTTGGTTGACAATCCCATTTTACAGTGTAAAAATCAGCGAAATCGTTTTATAACCACGCCTAAGTACTTCTCATAGAACACAGTTCCATTTGAAACTTTAACGTACCAGTATACAAATAAAGAATCAATTAATATATCAAGATAAAGCTTTGCACATATTATTCTTTTGAAGTGTGCCACCCAATGATTAAAAATAACCAAGTCGAACCAAAACTGTGAACACTGTGCTTATAACTAACTTTTATAGGTCTATGTATGAGATATATAATTGAAATGCAGAGAAAACTTTTTTCTGATAGTAGTATGTCTGTGTATTACAAATATGTTGAATCAGGTCAATACTTCATTTAGCAACCATATGCCTAATATAAAGATTTTCGAACTGTGACCATGGATAATATGATACGAGACTCTTTGATTCGAGAGAGAGCTGTCAAAACTCACATTTCTTATAACATTTGCCACTGCTGAAAAATATTGGATTGGGCTAAATTAAATACTTCGAAAATGTAAAATCATTAATTAATTTACATACACATTTATTTTGCAAAAATATGTTCGCACAGTTCAATGAAATTTCATTTCACACTAATTTCGTCAAGTAATTTTAGCGGTTTACTTCTGGAATCCCGCATTTTCTGAATTCAGCGGATCGAAACGCGTTTGAGAGAAAAATGAGAACCAATGCGAGAGTCTCGTATCATATTATCCATGCTGCGACTTTAAACCGCACATATCGGACAATATCATCTTATGTTAATAAAATTGATAGAGCGTCATTTTCTTATAACGGTACATTTTTGTGCTTAGAATGACAAAAAATCGGGTGAAAATTCGGCCTGGACCGTTATAACTAACAACTCCCATGTACATGAAGGTACCTAGCTGTTATCCTGGTTGCAAAAAATGTTCAGTTATACCCGAACTTAGGTCTTCTTTACTTGTTTAATATAAACTTTTGCTAATACTGGAAGGTATTTCTACGGCTTTGATCTTTACGAGAGTATAATAGGTTCGGTTTCACACGAATTTAGCGCTTACTTGTTTTTTTTTTTGTTTTTTTGGTATCGTAAATATCACGAGATTTATTAATAAGTTTAAACGAGTATACTAAAGCAAATTGTTGTTATAACTCTAAATAAGACTTTGACTTCGATAGTATAAGTTAATATTTGCAGTTTCGTGGAATATTAAAATTTGAGTTTATTCGCAATATTGTGTATATAGCAAATAATTGTAATTTTTTCAATCTTCGAGCAAATATACTTGTATTCAGAAAATTATAAACGTAAACTTTTACTGGCGGGATAATATGAGTATTGGTTTGTACACAATTGAATGTTACTTGTTTTCTGCTTTATCACCCCTCAACTTCAAATGGTGAACGTACCCATTAATCATCGAAATACAGGAAACATTGTTTCATCCTAATGATTGTATTGTTACCCCATTACGAGTTTTTTCATTTCTACGTAATTCCATTCAACTGTTGCCAAGCGTAAAATGGCGCGTGCAGTACAAAGAAGTAAGCTAAGTTTAGGCGGAAACAAACATTAAGCACTCTTTTCAATTCCAAGAACTGTGTATTGGATATGTGAAATATGGTGTCATACCTGCAAAAATGTATAATAACCAAAAGTAAATTCTATGTTTGGGCTATCCTGAATCTTAGTTGCTTTTGCAAAACTTTATAATGAACATAAACTTTAAACTTTCGTTTGCCAAAAATAAATTCAATCGTTTAATATATATTTAAGACTAATATTTCGTGTAATATGATATGAACATATTATACTATATATGTATGAATATCAATTATAGAAAACATTACTTTGCCAAAGACGAAGCTAGTCTAATTTTGCAAATTGTAAGAGTAAAAATTTTATAAAATTTCTAATCCAAATTTAACCAAGATCTTTCGGTTACAAAAATAGATATTTTAAATTCAATCGGTCTTATGAAAATTGGTAATGAAGTGGATGCTTGCAAATCAATCTATTTCATTAACGTATAAATATAGTAGGTTGTCAAAAAAGTCTTGCGGTATTGTCGCTAGTTGGTGCTGAAAGCGTGTAGTTCTAGTTTTATTCGTCGCATCGGGTCATGCTATACCTTTTTGGAAAGCTCATTTCACGCGGTAATTTGATTGATTGTCGTTTCTTTTAAGTCGTTCATGAGTTATAGCGTCGCAAACATGGAGCAAAATAAAGAGAAAATACGGCATATTTTACAGTACTACTACGATAAAGGCAAAAATGCATCTCAGGCCGCCAATAAAATTTGTGCAGTTTATGGACCCGATACAGTTTCCATTTCCACCGCACAATGATGGTTTCAACGTTTTCGTTCTGGTGTAGAGGTGGTCAACGATGCACCACGCTCCGGAAGGCCTGTAGTCGAAAATTGCGACAAAATCGCTGAATTGGTCGAAAGAGACCGACATAGTAGTCATCAAAGCCTTATAATTCATTTGAAGAAGCTTGGAGTCACTAAGAAGCTCGATGTATGGGTGCCACACGAATTGATTTAATAAAAATACCGCAAGGCTTTTTTGACAACCCAATATCTGTCTAGCAACCGTAGAATAGATTGATAGATGATTAATGCACCGCGACCTTAGGTCTATTGTGCCGTAGTTATACTCGTATTACGGAAAATCTTTCGCTGATTCTCAATGGGCTTAATATACTCTATTATTATATAAACTATTTAATAACCCACTTATGAAACCGAATTTGGGATTTCCTCAATTCAAAACAGAACTGAACATATTAACAAAGCCTCTCAGAAACAAAATGAAACAATTCAAAACACAGACCTACTTACCCTTTGGAAAGGTGTTAAAAATATTACGGGGCCAATTTTGTCAAATCCTTCCCTTAAAAGGCCGACGGATTTTGGATTAAATAAAACATTCACTTTATTCGCGTTACATGGTACTTTACGACTGCTGGAAACTTCGCAACATAAAAGTCAAGTTTAACCAACAACAAATAAAGAAGTTGAAAATTTCATCAAAATAGATTAAAACCTAACAAGTAAGTAAGGGCTAAGTTCGTGTGCAACCGAACATTTTATCTTCTTGTAACTGGCAAGAACCATAGCCCCAGAATTCTTTCAGAATTTTATATGGGTCGGCTTTAGTATACCGTCCCAGGATTTCGAAATTAAAAATTATAGTTTCCGAGTTATTCGCGTTTAAAATTTGAAATATTTTATTTACATAATTTCGATATAAGTATAAAATTAATTTTGCACTTATATTTTTCAATTTTATATACACTAACACATCACTTATTCATTTTCACACATTTATTTTATATACTATAGTGCAAAAACTGGTTTTAATATACATTTCAATTATTGTTGAATTATTATTATTTTAGAATAACAAATAAATTACAAACTGTCAAGTAATCAGTGTTACCTTATCGACATCATTTGTAAAAATAAATTTAATAAATTCTGCTGTCCTCTACTTCTTTCTTTGCCATAGGAATACCAAGTTCTTTATGGATATTTTCATTATTCATATACCAAGGCGGAGAAATATTTTTCTAAGAATTTTCGATTGAAATCTTTGTATTATATCAATACTAGTTGCACAGGTGCTACCACAGTTGAGTGTCATACATCCAAATCGGTTTTATGATTGCATTATGTAAAAGCACTTTGCTGTCTAGGCTAAGTTTAGAGTATTTATTTAAAAGCAAATTTAAATTTGAACCAGTTACCTTCATACAAGCTATTTTATTAGATATGTGTTTTCCACGTAAGTCTTCTATCTAGGTGAATACCAAGATAAGTTACTTCATTCACTTGTGGTACTAAAATACAAGTGGGTACCAAATCAAAAAGGAGTTTTTGAATCTAGCGCCCCCTAGTGGCGCCATCTATATGTCGACTAGTACGTTAGAATCTGTTATCTCTATTGATATTCCAGTGACATTTCATCTATTGGAGGTGAAGTTATTGCATTTTAAGTGTCAGTATGTTTGTGTTATCGGTGCGAAAATGAGCTTCGAAAAAAGAGCCAACATTAAGTTTGGTTTTAAAACTGGTAAAACTTTTACCGAAGCATTTCAATTGATGAAACAACTATGAGGGCCTATCCCGTAGTAGAGTGAACGAGTGGTTCCAACGTTTTCAAAGTGGTCGTGACGACATATATGACGATCAACATGTGGACCAATCAAAATCCGTAATTACCGGAAATTCCATAGAAACCGTGCGTGAATTGAAATTTATAAAAATGGAATTGAACATCTCGAAAACATCAATTCATCGCATTTTGACCGAACATTTGGGCTTACGAAAGTTGTGTGCACGAATTGCTCCGCACAAATTGACTGACGACTAAAAATTGTTCAGAATCCAACATTCAAAGGACGATTATTTGAACAAAAACTACATTTTAACCATTAACCACTCCCCGTATTCACCTGATTTGGCACCGTGCGACTTCTTGTTTTTCGGAAAAATGCATTCAAAAGGCTTCCACCGGCATGCTGGCGGCCATACCGACCAACAAACTAAAACACTCGTTCGGCATGCTTTTGGACCATGCAAAAAGCTTTAATGAAGCAGAAGGAGACTATTTTGAATAAAATAAATTGATTTCGCCGAAAAAACCATTCTTTTTAAGTCCTGTTTATTTTGGAACGCACTTCGTATTATTCATTTTTATTGCCGGGCACATTTTTGGTTTTATCGAGAATGTAACATGCGCGTCTGCTAGTGCGGTGCAGCAGCGTATGATGAGCCCTCACACAGATTTGGCAACGAGTTGTTGTTGTTGAGTTGAAAATTCAGGCAATACCCGTGCGCCTGTGCTACCTGCTGGTGTTGCATCGGCGGCATGCCTTTGAAGATACCGCAGTGCGATAGCCGATGCGGGCGGCGACATAGTGGACAACGAATTCGTTGCAGATCCACTGGTAGTGCTGGCGTGCTTTGACGCGGAGCCGTTGTTGCGATGGAGCCTGTGGTTGTTCGAGGCGCTGCCGGTGCAGTGTTGGTCCGGGGTGCTGCTATTGGGGCAGCTTCAGAGCGAGGGGCGGAAACTGCTGAACGCATGGTTGGCGTTGACGATGATGCCATGTCCACGTCCATATTACTCTGTGAGAGAAATGATGATATTAGAAATATATTGTGAAATTTACAATAATATGGACTTTTGTGCCACGATGTGTGGCATAAATAGGATGTCATTTTTTTATCAGACATTTATGTTAAGTCTTTTGCGTCATTTATGTTATTCGAGGTTTCGATTTGGTAAGCGGCTTATATGTTTTATCGATTTATTGATTTATTAACATTGCGGTTTCGGTTTTACGTTTCTTTATTTTCGGCGGTTGATAGAAAGCATAATTTGACGAGCGGTCTGGTCAGCGTTCCGGTTTGAGTGCGGAGATCAACGACTCGAACATGACCGTCGGAACCGTAATGAAGTTGTTTTATGCGGCCGAGTCGCCATTCCGTAGGAGGGAGACAATCTTCTTGTATAAGGAAGCAGTCTCCAAGCTTTGGTGCCTTTTCTTGAGTTTTCCACTGGTATCTCTTGCGAAGGTCCTTTATGTAGTCTTCCTTCCATCGGCGGCTGAAATCATGATGGAGGATTTTAATTCGCTCCCATCTGTTTGATAAGGATAGCGACTCCACGCCTGGCTCAGGTATGGCCAGAATGGGTGCTCCTTTGAGAAAATGCCCGGGGGTTAAGGCTTTGAAGTCGGAGGGATCTTGCGAGAGCGGTGAGATAGGTCTAGAGTTTGGTACGGCTTCGATACGAGTGAGTAATGTAGTAAACTCCTCTAATTGCATTTTTATGGTTACCAGCCGTTTTCTTTAAGTGGGACTTAAAGCTCTTTACTACTGATTCCCAGAGTCCGCCCATAAGTGGAGAACATGGGGGTACGAAGTGCCAATCGATCCCTTGGGGTGCATATCTTTTGACAATTTCGGAGGATACTTCCTTCATGAATTGTAAAAACTCCTTTTCCGTGGCTCTTTGAGCTCCGACAAAGTTTTTTTCCATTGTCGCTCATAATTTTTAAAGGAAATCCGCGCCGTCCGACAAAGCGGGCAAATGCTGCAAGAAAAGCCGCAGTAGTCAGATCCGAGCACAGCTCGAGGTGTACTGCCTTTGTTGTAAAACATACAAAGACAGCAACATACCCTTTTCTAAATGAGGAAGACTTTAGCATTGAGGCCTTTATCTGGAAAGGTCCAGCAAAATCAACCCCAGTGATGGTAACGGATAAAGCATAGTTGCAGCGCTCAGGTGGTAGGGCTGCCATGATCTGCGTACACATCTTGTGCTTGTACATAGTACACTGTTTACACATGAAAATGGTTCTTTTAATTTGTGGCTTTAGTCGCGGTATAAAGAACTCTTGTCGGACATCAAGCGATGCTCACCATGCAGTGTAAGCTGGTGGAGATATATTAGAAATAAGTAGGTAAAACGGGATTTCTCTGGGATAATGATGGGATGTCGTTCGTTGTAACAAAGGCTGGAGCTGGCTAATCTTCCATTTGCCCGTAGTAATCCCTTAGCGTCCAGGAATGGGTTTAACACGAGAAGTGAGCTTCCCTTTTCGAGAGGTCGATTTTCAAGCAACTTTGATTTCTCTTTGCTGAAATAGCGAGTTTGTGTATACAAGATTAGACTGACCTTGGCATGTTGCAAGTCGGAATATGTTAGTTGTATGCAAGGATCGTTTGATATTCTTTTCACCTTTTGTTTAAGTTTATGGATGAATTTGTGCATATAAGCGACTACCCTTAGTGCTCGAGGAAATGAGGAAAATCTTTGGAGAATATCATCCTCTTCTGGAGTGATATGAAAATTTTCTATTTTCCGACTTTCCGGAGGTATGATATTCCGGGCAGGAGACTTTGGCCAGAATTCTTGTAATTCTGTTAGCCATGTGGGACCGTTCCACCAGAGTGTAGTGCTGGTAAGGTGAAGTGGTTTGCAACCTCTTGTCCCCAGATCCGCTGGATTATCTGCACTTGCAACATGTTGCCATTTTGCTGAGCCAACTAAGTCTAAGATTTGTGATATGCGATTTGATACATATATCTTCCAATTATAGGGTGGTTTTTCCAACCATGCTAGAACTATTTCTGAGGATACATTTTGTGATCGTTTAATTTTAGATGAGTTTGAACTATCGAAATTAATTTTGCTAACAAAAGAGCACCGTTTAGTTCAAGCCGTGGCAGGCTTAGTGTCTTCAAAGGTGCAACTTTTGCTTTGGCTACCAAAAGATGTGAAGTTATTTTGCTATCATACTGAGTGCGTATGTAGACTGTTGCGCAATTAGCCTTTTCAGAGGCATCACAGAAACCGTGTAATTCTGCGTTAATGTTAGGGGTAAAATTTACCCACCGAGGGATTCGAATTTCTGATATAGTCTGTAGATTGTTAGCAAATTGAACCCATTTTGTTAAACGTACAGGTTTTACCTGTTCATCACATTCAGTGCCATCTTGCCACAATTCTTGAATGAGAATTTTAGCTTGAATCACTATTGGCAAAAGCCATCCTGCGGGGTCGAAAAGTTTTGCCGCCGAGGAAAGGATTTGTCGTTTTGTAATGGCGGACATTGCAGATATTGAATCAATTGTATATGAGAATTGATCTGTTATCGTATTCCATTGAATCCCTAGTGTTTTTATTGTATTTCGAATTTAAGGAAGTCAGTATCTAATAAGTCTTCCTTTTTTACATCTTTGATTATTTCGGGATGATTTGAGGTTATTTTCTTTAGGGGAAAACCTGCTGAATTTAGTGCTTTGATCACTTGAGATAATGATTCGCACGCTATTGGTATACTGTGGCTACCTGATAAAATGTCATCCACATATGTTTGAGTTTGCAACACAGAAGTTGCTAAAGGTAAATTTGTTTCACAAGTTTTTGCAACTTCATGTAACGTTCTAATGGCTAAATAGGGTGCGCAGTTGATGCCAAAGGTAACTGTTTTAAGTTTGTAGTCGCTTATTGGACTATTAATTGAATTGCGGAAGACTATGCGTTGGAAATCCTGGTCATCTTCATGCACCAGAATTTGCCTATACATTTTCTCAACATCCCTGTTAAAAACGTATTTAAACATGCGCCAATTTAGTATTAGCAACATGAGATCAGGTTTTAATGTTGGCCCTGTGTATAATACATCATTGAGTGATTTGCCTGAGCTCGTACACTTTGAGGCATTGAACACCACTCGTACTTTTGTTGTGATTTTTCTGGTCTTATTACCCCATGATGTGGAAGGTAAAAAGATAAATATCTACCTTGGGATATCTTTTCATATGGTACAGTTTCTTCCATACGATTGAGGTCAAGATATACCTTCATCACATTATCATATGCTGATTTTAGCGCATTTTTCTTCGTCAGGCTTTTTTCCATGCTTAGGAATTGCTGGACTGCTGAGATTCTAGAGTGGCCTAGAGCTATAGTTTCTGGAAAGGTGGATTTGAATGGCAGTCGCACAACATAACGACCATGTTCGTTTCTTGTTGTTGTGGACTGGTAATAGGCTTCGCATGCATGGTCTTCTTCTGAAAGTTTGGTAATCTGGGGTACTTCTTCCACTTCCCAAAATTTTTTAAGTTCATTATTTAAGTATTCGTTTGTTATATCTTCCACTTGTGTTGTGACAGAATTTATTTTTTCAGTGACTTGGCCACTTATAATCCACCCAAAGATTGTATTTTGGGCTAACAATTTATTGGAGATTTTCTCTATACCTTCAAGAATTATTTGAGGTTTTAAGTCACTGCCTAATAATATGTCGATTTGTGATGGGGTATGACAGTTGGGATCTGCTAACTTGAGATGTGAGCATTTTTCCCAGTGTATTTTATTTACTTCATAGCTTGGAAGCAAATTTGTAAGTTGCGGTAGAACGATGGCTTGTGCATCTATTCGTATATCCGCAGTTGGAGAAACTATGGTGATTGGGCATATTTTATTAGAATTTTGAATAATTCTTCCGCCCATTCCCGAAATTTGTAAACTGGAATGTTTTATTGGCAATTTTAGCCGATTTTGAACCTTTGATGATATGAAGGATCTTTGAGAGCCTTGATCTATTAACGCTCTTAGTTTGAATAAATCACCTTTATGTTCAATGGTGATGACCGCAGTGGGTAAAAGAATTTTGCTTTCATTTTCTGAATGAAGCGCTTGAATTTTTGCTGCTTTAGAGCAACATGGTTGTTCTTCCCTTTTTTCGGGATTTGAGGTTTCGGGATTACTTGATGTAGTTGTAGCGACTAACCCCGTGGTTTTTTGAAATGGATTTTGCTTCATATTTTGAAAATTGGTAACATGAAGCAATGAGTGATGTCATCGTTGACAGTATACACAATTGAATTTGCATTCACAGTCTTTTGTCATATGAGAATTCGACAGACAGTTTATGCAAAGTTTGTGTTGACGGACCAGATTGTTTCTATCTGGAACGGATAATTTTTTGAATCTCTCGCAAAATCTTAATTTATGACCTCCCTTACAGAGTTCACACAATGATTGCCATTGACTACTTTGATTTGACACGAATGTGTGACTTTTATTAACGTGTCTATTATATTGTATGTTATTACTGGCTTGGGGCTTGAACAAGTTTTTACTTGACTCATTTTGATGACTTTTTGGCTTTATAGTTTTTTTTTGTCTATTCGCTCAGCTATCTCTAATTGAGCAGTGAGGAATGTTTTCATCTGTTGCAAGGTGGGCATTATTTTTCTTTCCACTAGTGGCTGACGTTGAGCAACACGAAAAGCTCCGTCAGAATCGGGAAGGACCTCTCCGAGCCGTTCGATACCAAACGAGGTTTCAGACAAGGCGATTCCCTATCGTGCGACTTTTTCAACCTGCTTCTGGAGAAAATAGTTCGAGCTGCAGAACTCAACAGAGAAGGTACCATCTTCTATAAGAGTGTACAACTGCTGGCGTATGCCGATAATATTGATATCATCGGCCTCAACACCCGCGCCGTTAGTTCTGCTTTCTCCAGACTAGACAAGGAAGCAAAAGAAATGGGTCTGGCAGTGAACGAGATCAAGACGAAATATCTCCTGTCATCAAACAAGCAGTCGTCTCATTCACGACTTGGCTCCCACGTCACTATTGACAGTCATAACTTTGAAGTTGTAGATAACTTCGTCTATCTTGGAAATAACGTAGACACCACCAGCAATGGCAGCCTGGAAATCCAACGCTGAATAACTCTTGCCAACAGGTGCTACTTCGGACTAAGTAGGCAATTGAGAAGCAAAGTCCTCTCTCGACAAACAAAAATCAAACTCTATAAGCCACTCATAATTCCCGTCCTGCTATATGGTGCAGAGGCTTGGACGATGTCAACAACGGATGAGTCGACGTTGCGAGTTTTCGAGAGAAAGGTTCTGCGAAAGATTTATGGTCCTTTGCGCGTTGGCCACGGCGAATATCGCATTCGATGGAACGATGAGCTGTACGAGATATACAACGACATTGACATAGTTCAGCGCATTAAAAGACAGCGGCTACGCTGGCTAGGATCTCCACTCCGTTGGAAGGACCAAGTGGAGAAGGACCTGGAATCGCTTGGAATATCCAATTGGCGCCACGTAGCGAAGAGAAGAGACGACTGGCGCGCTGTTGTTGACTCGGCTATAATCGCGTAAGCGGTGTCTACGCCAGTAAAGAAGAAGAAGAAGTGATTGTTCCCATCGTAGTAACGCAGCATCAGGCAGTGTTTCTGCGCAAATGGTTACTATAATAGGGTCCCATGATTCTGTGGAAACATTTTGTGTTTTTAACACTGATAAACAATTGGTCAGTGTGGAGTGTAAGTTTTGTGATTCCTGGCTGGTTTCTTGTTGGATTTTTGGCAAATGCAATAAAGTTTTTATTGGGTTTTCTATCATAACCCTTTCATTTTCGTACCTTTCGACAAGTGCTTCCCAAACTAGTTTAAAATTTTCGTCATTTAAAGCGAATTGCTTGACGATACTGCCTGCTTCCCCTTTTGTTTTATACCTGAGATGGTTTAGCTTTTGTGCTTGTGAAAATTTAGGTTAGTTTATATAAACGGCAGTGAACATGTCACGGAAGGATGGCCACTGGTCATAACATCCATTGAAAACTTCAGTATCATAAGCTGGTACCTTTAGATACTTGCCTTTATCTAGGCCTTCTTTTTGTGTTTTAACTACTCCGGGAGGGGGAGTAGTGGCTCTACTTGGCCTTACTAAACTTATTTGTTCAGTTATCATTCCCTTTGTCAACTCGTACTGATCGCGGCAGTTATCACACTTGGCTGTCGCCGAAGCTTTTGTGTTTTCTGGGAGTTCTGCGTCGTCAGTATCTAGTACTGTATCGTACGCTGCTAGAAGGCGTGCCCATACATTGTTAACACTTTCTAATTTTATATGTAAAACTGATTCCGTAATGTCAGTAATAGGGGAAGCTTGAATCTGGGACCAGGACTTATACATGCATTTTTGTTTGTTATTGCTAAGACAGCTATGTTAGTTATTATATCGATGAGCTCTCTTATGCGTTCATCAATACTTCTTTCTGTATTTATTTTGTACACAATCCTAATGTGGCCACTCACATATTTTTTATATTTTAACCATTTCATTTTATAAGATGTTGGACCAACTTTTGGATCAACGAGAGTGATTAGAAGATAGGTCAGTACATGTACTGTTATGTGCGATTTATCTATATTTTTTATTAAAACAAAATCAATTAAATCGTGTATTTTGTTATGATCACTAGGCCAATAAGTCGGTTTACCATGAATATTATGTCAAGTTTACTGTGCCTGTTTATAATAGTGTGCTACAGCTGTTTTTATTTCGGGTTAATTAGTCCTGAGCCCCAATATGTGTGTTTTGCATTGTAATATCCACCTGCTAGAAATTTATGACCCAAAGTTTCGAAAAAAGTCTTTAAATTGGATGCCTGTAATTTTGAATCGAGGTTGGCAGTATACAGCCGTCAGGTTTAAGTCCCAGCAGCGAGATTTAATAGATATTTTTATAGCTTGTAACTACGCTGTAGCAAGAGACTCTAAAGCGTGGTGGTTTAATCGTTTTCTAAACAACACCGCTGTTCCACCATGTGCCTTTCCATATGTCTGGTTTGTAAAATAGAGTCTAAATCCCGACACAGAGAAATTATTTTTATTCGTGAGATGAGTTTTTGACAATAGCATTACATCCGTATTATTTTCATCCAGACTTATTAGATTAAGTTCAAATTTATGTTGGTTAACACCGTTAGCACTCCACATCCAAATGTTCAATACGCGCATTTTTTACTTAAAAAAGATTGCAACATATTTTGCATCGCATATTTACAACTGATTTTGTATTTAAACCACATTTTTCCAGGGCAGATGTAATATTTGTTATTATTTGACAAGTATTTCACAACATTCATAAAACTTTTTTCAGTGTATGTTTAAATTTTTATTTCATCTATGTTACCTTTTTTCAATTGCACAATGTGAAAATTGTTTGTGCCAACTGTATTGTATAGTTTGTAAACAAGCGCATCATCGTTAGACTCTTTGCTCAGTAAGGTGAATCTGGAAATTACGGCTGATTAAAATTTATTTTTTTTGCTGGCAGTGTTAGGCATTTCCTTCCATATACAAACATTTTCAAATACACTTTGTATGGAATGCAAAGTCTAACACTGCTAGCAAAACCAAATTTTTTAAATCAGCCGTAATTTTCAGCAACCTTACAATTACACTTAATGGCACTTAAATTGATTAAGATATAAAACTGTATAGCAACCAACATTTTTTTTTTAATCCTTACAACAAATTTTTAAATTTAGATGAAATTTTGCTGAGTTTTCTTTTTATGCTCAAAGTTTAAGATTAAGATTTTATGGTGTTTGTTGGATAAAGAGCGATATTTAAAAAAAATAATATACCCTTAACAAACAAAAGAAAAATAGTCAAATCTTATCAATAAGTCGCGAGTCTATTTTATTGGCTACTAGTGTATTTATCAATACATATTATTATTAATTATATTTTGTATTGCTTTCAGCTACTTTTAACAAATTCGAGTCTTTTAAAAATGTGCTTAAGGCTTCATTACAGGCAAATGTTAAATTACAAGTTATAATCAGTTCATTTTTTATTAAGTCTATGTGAGTTCTATTTCTTTCATCCCTCCATTTTATGTTAGCAATTGAAAATATTCTTTCAGAAAATGCGGAGGATGCTGGAATGGAAAGCAAAAGCGAAACAATTTTGTTTAAATTTGAAAAAATCTCTTCTGAGTCTGAATTTAAAATTTGTTGCCATTTCTCAACTATGTAAAGATTTTTAAATTTTTCACAGTTTTTGATTTTTGAATAAACTTCATTTACGCTAATTATTTCAAAATACAGTACATCCATATCTATCTTAAGTTTAGTTTTTAAAAATAAAATATTAATAATTTTTTCTATAACTTCAAATTTTAGTTCTTTTTCAAAATTCAAATTTTTTATGTGATACAACCAATTTTCGTCGGTAAAATCAAACCACTTTTGAAAATATGCGAGGCATTGCTCTAAAAATAACACAAAATTGTTCTCTGTTTCTTTGTAAAGAAGAGGATTTTCGTCTCTAATATATTTTAATAATTTATTGGTTTCGTAACCAAAAAATTTATCTTGCTTCCTTTGATTGAGCTCAAACTCCAATTTTTTCATTGCTCCATACAAATCAAGCACTGTTGTGTCATTTCTTTCCAGTTTTTTAATTGTTTTGTCAAAAACATTGAAAACGTGGCTGACCAAATTAAAAAAACTTTAACTTGTATATTTAAAATATCTTCTTCAAGCTTTAAAAGTTGACGAATTTGTGTTGGGCATTTATCATCCAGTTTGCGAAAGTAATTCGTTATGGGAGTCCAATTCATTAATATATAATCGACTGCAGGCAACAAAGAGAGCCATCTTGTTCTATGTGACGCTTAATCTCATACCATTGCCCATTCACTTCTGCCACGAATTTTTTAAGCTCCTCTCTTCTAGAGGCAGAAACAGAGAAGTGGCTATATATTTTAAGGATGATGTTTTCGACATCGCAATTTAAAAATTTCATTCCGTATTTGACATTGTTGTGAACAATGTGTGCATGGCAATTACCTTTTATTAAATGTGCCACTATTTTCTCAATGTTTGTGAAAAGCGAATGGTTTTTTTCCAAAATTAGCATTTACATTGTCGGCACTAAGCGCAATTATTTTATTAAGCCATAGATTATTACGCGTTAACGAATCTTTTACTGATGTGAACATTCCATCTGCTGATTCATCTGGATTTTCATAAAAGTCTAAAAGCTTTTGCTGGATTCCTGCTTTTGTGTTGAAGTACTGAATAACAAGAGGGAATGGTTTTACATTTTTTCGGCTTGTCGCGTCTATTTGCAATGGAAAAAATTCACTTTTATCTTTTATATGCGTCAGAGCTTGTTTCAATGCATATAGGCCCAGAACATTTTCGACAATTGCATCTTGTTTCGTTCACCCAATTGAATGGTTTTAGCATTTTTAGACTCGGCATAAAGTAATTTATTACGTTTGGCACCGTAATCTGCACTGTAATATGAAAGGTTGTGCTTTACTGTATGGTAAACTAAGGCTGTTTGTTTAGATTCGTTTGATTCAGCAGTACCCAATCGTAGAAAATTATTTAAAATTGAAGATTGTTGTGTAATTTTTAATTTACTTTCGTGCGTGTTAGATTCACTATACTGTTTTTTCTAAAATAATGACAACTTTAAACTAAAAACCACATATTAAACAAATTTTTCTTACTTGACCTATGCCACTTTTATCAATTGAAAAAGTTATTGCACAGATAGAACAATTTGCTTTAAACTGATCTTCAACTTTTTCAAGTCATGGAAATTTACTTTTCCATTCGTTTTTAAATTTTTGCAGTCTTTTTACTTTAACTTTTCTCTGTTTTTTAGGTGTTTTATAACTATAATATACTGCAATCACTTGAAGACATTCTTAAAATTTACCTGCGAAAAACAGCTGATTGAGCTAGTGCCTAAAATGCTTTATCAATTTATCTATATGTTAGATGTTCGCAAATTCAAACAATCTTTTATGCACAGCTTTATCAGCCGATTTTCGCAGTTGCGGAAAAAATAGAAAATTATGCATAAATAGGGATTCAAATTTTTAGAAAAGTATGAATTAAATTGCTTAGAGTATAAATATAGTATTTTAGCGTACTATATTTATTGTGAACAGTATATAGTATTCAAGCGAAAAATACTACATACAATGCAATACTATAAATAAAGTACGTCTGGCAACCCCAAACTCACTTGTGAGAGTTGCTCCCCCCACGATGTCAAAATCGTGCTGCCGTTAAAGTGCAAGGATTAGCAAAGAAGGTACCTTTGGCACTACGGTCGGTAAATTCAGCCTCCACGGCGAAACATCCCCAAATGGGGTGAGGCTGATCGACTTCGCTGGGGCCCGAAATATGGTTACCTGTTATACTAGATTCCAAAACAAGAAAATACATCAAGCTACCTGGCTGTCTCTGGATCGAAAAGCCACCAACCAGATTGATAATGTTTTGATAGACGGAAGACACGTCTCCAGTGTTCTAGACGTTCGTACGCTCCGAGGTCCTCACATCGACTCGGACCACTATGTTGTTCCAGGCAGGATAAGCACCCGATTCTGTGCAGCAAACAGCTCACGTCAACAAACACAAGGAAAATTCGACGTCGAGAAGCTGCAATAACAACAGATAGCCGAACGATTTTCTACCCGGCTTGCTCTTTGAGAGCACTCGTCAACAACTCGGTATAAGGAAACTGTGGGACAGCATTTAAACTCCTAACATACAGCTACAACCGAAACCATTGGTTTTCGGAAAAAGCTAAAGAACAGCTGGTACAAAGAGGAGTGCCGTGTTGCAGCGGAGAGAAAACAGACTGCCTACCTCGCAACGTTACGATCGACCACAACACGTGCGGGATGGGATAGATACCGAGAGTTGAAGAGGGAAGCAAGACGCATTTGCAGACAGAAAAAGAAAGAGGCCGAAATGTGTGAGTATGAAGGGCTCGAAAAGCTGACCAAAAGGGGTAATGCTCGAAATTTCTAGGAAAAAATGCGGCGGCTTACAGAAGGTTTCAAGACCGGAGCATACTCTTGTAGAACCCCCCAAGGTGATCTAGCCACCGATGCACAGAGCATACTTAAATTATGGAG
The DNA here is from genome assembly GCA_027475135.1 of Bactrocera correcta. NCBI lineage: Eukaryota > Metazoa > Arthropoda > Insecta > Diptera > Tephritidae > Bactrocera > Bactrocera correcta. The sequence continues at coordinate 59,542,349 of CM050322.1, forward strand.
GGAACACTTCTCCAGGGCAGACGGATTGCTGGCCGAGCTTTTCAAACACGGCGGCGAAGAACTGATAAGAAGCATGAATCAGCTTATTTGCAAAATATGGACGGACGAAAGCATAACCAACGATTGGTATCTAAGTTTGCCCTGCAATCCACAAAAAAAGAGACCCCAAAATCTGCGCCAACTACCGTAGGATAAGCCGCCTCAACATTTCGTATAAGGTTCTATCGAGCGTATTGTGTGAAAGACTAAAGCCCACCGTCAACAAACTGATTGAACCTTATCAGTACGGCTTTAGACCTGGCAAATTAACAACCGACCAGATATTCACCATGCGCCAAATCTTGGAAAAAAACCGTGAAAGGAGAATCGACACGAACCCCCTCTTGGTCGATTTTAAAGCTTCGTTCGACAGCACGAAAAGGAGTTGCCTTTTTACCGCAATGTCTGAATTTGGTATCCCAGCAAAACTAATAGGACTGCGTAAACTGACGTTGAGCGGCACCAAAAGCTCTGTCAGGATCGGGAAGGACCTCTCCGAGTCGTTCGATACCAAACGAGGTTTCAGACAGACTCCCTATCATACTGATATAATCGACCTCAACACTTGCACCGTCAGTTCTGCTTTCTCCAGACTGGAGAAGGGAGCAAAGCAAATGGGTTTGGCAGTGAACGAGGGCGAGACGAAATATCTCCTGTCATCAAACAAACAGTCGTCGCACTCGCGGCTTGGCTCTCTCGTTACTGTTGACAGTCATAACTTTGAAGTTGTAGATAATTTCGTCTATCTTGGAACCAGCGTAAGCACCATCAACAATGTCAGCCTAAAAATCCAACGCAGGATAACTCTTGCCAACAGGTGCTACTTCGGACTGAGTAGGCAATTAAGAAGCAGAGTCCTCTCTCAACAAACAAAAACCAAACTCTATAAGTGACTCATAATTCCCGTCCTGCCATATAGTGCAGAGGCTTGCACGATGTCAACAACGGATGAGTCGACGTTGCGAGTTTTCGAGAGAAGAATTCTGCGAAAGATTTGTGATCCTTTGCGCGTTGGCCACGGCGATTATCGCATTCGGTGGAACGATGAGCTGTACGAGATATACGACGACATTGACATAGTTCAGCGAATTAAAAGACAGAGACTACGCTGGCTAGGTCATGTTGTCCGGATGGACGAAAGCACTCCAGATCTGAAAGTATTCGACGCAGTACCCGCCGGGGAAAGCAGAGGAAGAGGAAGATCTCCACTCCGTTGGAAGGGCCAAGTGGAGAAGGACCTGGATTCGCTTGGGATATCCAATTGGCGCCACGTAGCGAAAAGAAGAAACGACTGGCGCGCTGTTGTTGACTCGGCTATAATCGCGTAAGCGGTGCCTACGCCAATTAAGAAGAAGAAGAAGATCATTGATAATGGCTCTATTTCTGGAAAAGAAAATGTAATAAAGGTGCCCGGTATATATTTCCTTTATTATTATTGTATTTAGAATTTTTTTTGCTGTATTAGTTAACTCGATAACTCTCTCTTATAATTAGTATATTTAGTTGCATCGTTACGTTTTCAAAGCTGTCAAAGTCAGTCGTACCTGCTACAACCTTGAGGGCAGTTCCTAAGATGTTCAACCCTCGTTGATGTCTTGTTGGTCCAGTTACTTTTCGGAAGAGCTAATCAATTCGTTCGAAGCCGGCCATAATGAATTTTGTTACGTAACTGTAAGGGTAAATTTGCTAGAGAGCGGGTTTCAAGCATCAATTCGGCATAGGACGTGAGATTTGTTGTGTGTCTGATGTAACCGTATGAGTCCCATAGGACCATATCACCTTTCGTTATCAATAAATATTCCGAGTGAGAGGAGTCCACAATTTTACCATCGCGAAATATGTGTTTTTTTTCTCAAACTCACTTCTCTGAACCCCAGAATGCGGCAGTAACAGCTGCATTCACTATCTGAGTTAGACTTGATTCATTCATTTCACTTTTTTCTTATCTTCTTTCTGATAAGTTAATATTCTCAAAGTTGGAAACTAGTTCAGAGAAATATGTTGTGGGTCAATAGGACAAAAAATCATAAATTGAAAAAAATCAAATAGAAAAATCAGAAATAATGCGGGATAACACTAA